>OZ010788.1:307794348-308394348 GCA_963932465.1 Maratus speciosus | reverse complement strand
TTTAATCCATTTTCCATCATGCAGTAGAAAACTTCAAAAAGAAGTCCAAACCCATTATGTGTCTTTATCAAAAACTTAAAATGAAAAAAATTCTGCGCATTTTAGATATCCTATAATTTATAACGTAACTTAATTCCAAAAAGAGACATACAATGATACAAAAGTTTGTACAAAGGTACCGAAGTGCACTTTAATCCATCTGTTAAATATATAATTCTTCTAAAATATTATCTTTCCTACATCTAGTAAATTTATCGTTAAAAAAAGTTGTGTTTTGTTATTTTTTTTAAATAGTTTCTCTTTTTGAGATTTTTTCATATCTGATTTTTAAAATATAAGTCTTAATAAAACCAGAAAATAAGGGATAGGGTAGATGTGCCAGTAATAGATACCCTTAAGGAATTTGTTTTAAATTATTTTTTTTATTAATAGTTATAATTGTTATATTCTAGGTTTTTCAATATTATATTAACCTATCAACAATATTTAACCATTCTTATAGTCTCATTTTCCAATGTGAATCGAAATTTAATTTTAAATAACAGAAATATATCAAAACACCCAAAAGCCCAGTAATGGACACCCTCTGGCCCAGTAATGGACACCCCCATAAAATTAATAAATATAATCGTTTTTATGACTATATTTAGAACCAGCATTTAATGAATACATACTAATGAAACAAAATAGTTATTTTCAAATAAATTTAACATTTAGGATACCAGTAATTACTAAAATATTTGTGATAATCATTTACTGTTTGCATCAATTATTGTAATTATCAGAAGATCGATGTTTTTATTATTTTAGACAGATAGTTTAAAATACTAAATATCAGGCAATTACATCTATCAAATTATTAAAACAGTGGGAGATTTAGAAGGTAATTAAAAAAAAAAGTTTTGGAATATTAGTGTTTAGTTTTGTCTCACTATTTTTAACAATTAATCTTCCAGAGACTACTTGATATATCATTTATAATAATTAATATTACAAATATGGAAGAAATGATATTGTGAGTTGAATATTTTAAATACTAAATAAAATAATTTCAAAATAAAACTGTAGAACTGATGTTTGAGGGCACTGATCTACAGATTTAGTAGTTTCATGAATATTACCTATAACTTTCATTAGTATTACATAGCCCTATGAGCCTCTTTTTGACTGTACTCTTAAACAATATTTTCTGCTTCCTGGCTGGTTTGATTGCCAGATTATAAAATATGCAAGGTACATATACGTAAAATAATAATAATAATAAAATATTGAAATTTTATTAATCACATAAAATAACTTATAAGCAGCTATTTATAAAAGTTTTGGTGTTATTACATTTTGGTAAGTATAATTTAAAAATTAAATTTAATTATTTAGGTTTGCAGATAAGTCAAAATATTTTATGCGCAATAAACATTACTGAAATTAAATTTTTAGCAATGTCTACATGGGGTGTCCATTACTGGAAAATGAGTAATTAACCATCCCAGTAATGGACACACCCTCTTAAAACCTTAAAAATAAATGAAATTTTACAAATGCCCATTAGTATATAAAATTCTAAGTTTTCTATTGCTACTCAAACAAAAACATTCAAATTTTGCAAGACAATAAATAATATATAAATTAATTAAACGAAGCCAGCTCTTAGCCTCTTCATTAAGATTTTCACAGAAAAACAGCGAAACTTTGAAACATTATTTTCTGCATCCTGATTGGTTTGATTAAAAGTGTCAACAATAACCCAGTTTTATAAAACATGCAAGGGGGAATTTAAAAAAAATAATAATAAAGCTAAATATTTATTAGTTGTTTTTTTATGAACCAAAAACATCAAGGGGTGTCCATTACTGGAAGGGTGTCCATTACTGGCACATCTATCCTATATAATCCATTTTAAGAAATTCTATTATTTCATTATTAAATCAAAAGCTTCCGATAAAAAAGCAGGAAATGCATGTAATATACGTAATATCAATATACTTTTATTTTAAAAGGATTTTTTTCTATTTTACTTCATTCATTACATTTGTTACTGATAAATATTTAACGTTTTCTAATATTCAAACATTTTTTTTTTTTTTTTTAAGTAGAAAACTTAATTTTTAAGCTGACTTGATTATAAAGACGAAATAATTTAGTAAAATGCATTTTAATTGGAATAAAAATGGCAGTTGTAAAGGAAAATATATTCTGGGTTAATTGCTATGCTACATTTCCATGTTTTAACTAACATGAAAAATCGCAGTGTTTAAATTAATATTCGTTACTTGTTCCTTTATGTAAATATTTTAAATATATCAAAATTCTATAGAATAATATTAAGCATATTTTAGCTGTCAATCTTGTTATAAAGCAAATTCATTCGGTGAAATTCGTGTACTTCATAATAAAAAATTGCAAGTTTTTAAATTCATTCGAATATGAACCTTCAAAAACCACAACCTTCCATATGAACCTCCAATTTAAGGCATTAAAAAAAAGCGTTAAATGGGAATTTATTGTTTGTTTCAAAATATATCCTGAATTAAATCTTTCACTGTATTTCTTCTGCTTTAACTATATTTTGAATGATCGATTTTCTTAAATTATTATCTGTTATATTTTACTTTTGTTCAAATATTTTTATTTCATTTGATCAAAAATCGCCTGAGTGACTATTTAAAAGATTTCAAACAAGTTCTCATTTTAAATAGGGTAGCCTGGGAGTAATTTTCAGATAAAAACAAAACTTTTACAATTACTCAGGAATCGAAGGCTATACTTTTTTACTTTTTCTTGGTAAAATCATCACAAGCCTGATAACTCTTCTTAAGCATTTAAAAATAATAATCATTAATAACAACAAAAAATTTAATAAAATCCTGTTTGAAAATTACCCCGTGCTTTGGGGTAATTTTCAGGCACACAGGGGTAATTTCCAGACGGCTATTTGTGGGGATATTTAAGGAAATGATCGGAACACCAATTACGGTAATTAAAAGACACCAGTGTAAAATGTTATGATAAAAAATGGGGTATTTATTAGACCATTTCGAATACAGAAAAAGATATGAAAACCCAATTGTAACTGTACACGTGAAATCCATTTATATTTTCATAAATAAAAGTATGTTTATGGTACGCTTTCACACAAACAGTTTAGCTACAGTAGCTACATCCATTTTACATAAATTTATGTAAATCAGTAAAGAATTTCAGGCTTCTTAAACAGTTCTGAAGGATGAAAAAAACAACAACATTAAATAAGAACATGAACCCAACACTAATTTCATAAAAAAAAAAAAAAAAAAAAAAAAAAAAAATGTCGCCTAACCTGCTTTTTTATCATTGCACTAAAATTTTTACACGGCACTAATTTCGAAAGGCTTCACCATTTTAGTTTTTTTTAATAGTAAAGATATCCCTGTAAAACATTTTTCACATTAATGTAGAATTCTTTCATATCTTCAATAGCTTTAACATGGAAAAGATAAACAGATCAAGTCTCAATAGGTCCAAAAAACTAAAAGGACTTGACAACAAATTGAACTTGATCTTTGTTTAGCCACCAATATCGGCCATCTCCAAGTCAGTTTAAAAATTCCACTTCAACTTCCAATATATTTTTCTCATGATTATATTTGTGAAATAACTTTCTGACCTGTCCCAGATAGAATGTTTGGCTATTGGCTATAATATTTGGCCTATATTTGATTATGAAATGGATTTCAGATAAAATCTTACTCATATCGAATTTCAACAATAAGATTTTGAAAAAAGGTATCAAAAACATTTTAGCCTTAACTCCACCCATTATTTTCATTTTAACTTACAGATGACGTTAGGAAGTTATATTTGAATATGGAATCCTCCATAAGTCATTGACAAACAATTAATTTACTATGTGGGATCACTCAAAAGACATTTTGTAACACGTACTAAGCGTCTGGAAATTACCCCGAAGGCTGTCTGATAATTACCCCGGTGTTTCTGAAAAGCTGCACATTTTTAAAAATTCTATTTTCTGCCAGATGGACATCCAAATTACTTCTTTGTTTTCGGAAAGGTGTTATCTTTCTAGGGTATGTTATACCCTAGTATCCAAACAAAAGTTAGCACTTGTGCTAGAGTTGCTACACCCGTGAAATTGAAATTTGAAATCAGTGAAACAAAAAGTTAAACAGTAATTTTTATGGTTTCGTACTTAAAAAGTAAAAACGGAACCATTAGAAGATCACTCCTGTGTCTGTCTATCCGTCTGTCATAGCCATTTTACTCGTAAACTATGGAACGTGGAAAGTTCAAATTGGGGGAAGTAATAAAGATTACTGACCCACATATTTACAGATTATTAAACATTCACAAAAATATTTAGGAAAAATGTAGAGGGGCTAATTAAATTACTTGACAAAAAAATCTTGTCTTCGTATATCGTGTGAAAGCTTTCGTAACGCTGAACTCAAAAATACATTTCTTTTATAATTTTAGGTATTATATTTTCAGAGATATCGTCGAAAACGTAGTGCAAAAATATGTCCACCTCCTCTATTTCCCAATCTACTGAAACTAAAATTCTGAAAAAATGAAAGATATTAGACGTCAAGTTAAACTTTGCAGGAAAATTATAGCGATTACTCAAGGTCACATAGTTTTTGAGAGAAACGCATTTTTCCGTTACACACAAATATCGATTTGCAGGCATTCAGTAAAGATGTTGATGAGCGCTTGAGGTACCTGTCGTAGCAGAAGTATAAAAGCATTGTAGATAATGATTTTCGAAAAAAAATCGTCATTAATTAGTCGAGATATCAACCTTTAACACGTCTGTCACCCGTGACTGACACTGAACTTTCCGTTTAGAACGCGTCATTCACCGATGACTGACGGTCTAAAATATGATTTAAAACTAAATATATGTATACTGTTTTAAGTAATTATTGAAAATGTATTTAAAATTTACTTACCTTTTATTTATTACAGGATTATATTTTCTTAAAAATTACTTAAAACATTGTAAATTTTTCAGCTTCAGTGTCAGTCACCGTGGCACTCAGCGTGTTAAAGACATGGACGGTTTGGACATATATAATGACAAAGGTGGCGTACGCTATGTACCATTGGCTTTTAAAACCCAGATAGCAACTTTTAACGATATATTTGTGTAATGAAATGCCCAGTAGCAGTATAAAAGCAATAAACGTCAAATTATTAAAAACAGACTAATTTAATTATTATTAATCACATAAATACCATGGGATTCACGGCTAATTTTCATTGAATGGGTCTCTCAATACGCCTCCCGTGCCTTTAAAAGTTAATTAAAAACATATCTGGAAAAACGCGGCACGGACGAAGCCGGCGTTGCGTTGCAACTTTGTAACCTCCTTTTGAAGCGCGCTTAGCACAATGCCAAGTTTAAACTTTGAACAAGGGTTTTGTTTTAGCTACACTGTAAAAAAAAAAGATTATTACGACGCTGAATTTAGTTTTATAAAATGACAAATGAAGTTCAAATATGCACAACTTTTAATGTGATTGCCGAATTAAGTTCATCATAAACATATTAGGATAAGATTTAAATAAGGGTTATACAGAATAGCAATATTTGATATTATTTAGGCTTCACATCTCGTTAAACTTTTATGGTATAACCCATTCATACTTTTCTAGTATATACCCAACCCTACGTTGTATAGTTTTTTACAAAGTCTTATTATTCTTTCAGCAGCAATTTTTTTAATAATACAGTTAATAATTCATATATTTTTTGTACGGAATACTCTGAGAGCGAGTAATACTCGCACTTGACTTTTTATTTTATAGCATTTAAGACATTAATTTTGTTCAAGACAGAGAAAGCTGTTTGTTAATACTAATTGAAATTGAAAAATAGTCGATTTAATTAAAAATTAAACTGTTTTGACCAGACTTCAATTACTGTGCAAGTATTACAGCTGTTTGTTAATTACCCCAGGCTACCCATATCATAGAATTTAATTTGGACTGTTTGGAAGGAAGGTAAAAATAATATACAATACTTATTGAAAAATTATTACTGATACGGACCATATTTAGTATATTTTAACTGCTGTAACCTGTTTTTTCTTTTTTATTTCCCCTTTAATATTTTAAAATATTTTTCGAAACTTATATGTAAATATATTTATGAATATCAAGGAATATTTATAAACATCGATATATTTTTTAAGTGTGGATCCGCTTCATCTCCTAGGTATTCATCATCCACGGAATATTCACAGATCATCACAATACGACATTGGTTATCTTTGCATAGGTGTTATCGTTATGTTAAGTACATTTTAGCAATGTTCTTATGGACTGAGTCCATAGTCGTCTTAGCAAAGCGACATCACATAGTAGTGTCTGTAGGTCGATGCATATACAATATCTTATATAGATCATCCCACGTAACATATTTAGAGATCACAAGGCAATATCGAAGGTAGAGACGTACCAGAAAACCTTTCTGCAACGTTCTATGAGTGGTGTAACTTCCGAACTCGGTGACATCCGGCATTAAGATCTGTACATTGACGCATGCAATATCTATCATTGCTTGTAATATACACTGGTGAAAACAATTAAAGGGACAAATGGTTTTTTTGCAATAAAAAAAAACTAACAAAGCAAATAAAACCAAACTTGGCCAAAATATCATTCGATATAAGACTAATGTATGGGAAAACAAAAATGGGCACAACCTGCACCCAAAATAAGGTAATTGGTCACATGTCCAGCACAGCAGCTGACCGACACCCAGTCAGTCAGAGAAAAACATGTCTAATAGCATGTATAATCGTCTGTAACAACTACACAACTCTCGCATTGGCGTTTCATACTGCTTACCAGGGTCCTTATCAATCTCAATGGCAACTGCACCCACTTTTGCACCAAGGCACCCTTGAGCTCATCGATGGTCCTTGGAGCTGGTCTTCGAGCTGCAATTGATCGTCCAAGGGCGTCCCATATGTGTTCGATAATATTAAGGTCAGGGGACATCGCAGGTCACTCGTTGAACATCCTACGATTCAAGATATTCGTCCACCAACTGATCCCTATGTGAACTTGCGTTATCGTCCATAAAAGCGAAATTTGGTCCATATGCTCCGCAGAAAAGTCTCAAAGAGGGTGCAAGAATCTCGTCCCTGTACCGCTGACCTGTCAGAGTATCTCTATCAAATACATTATGGTCCGTACGCCCGTCTGCCTCGATGCCTGCCAGACCATCAGACCACCTCCAGCATAGGGATCATTTACGACAACGTTAGAGGGCCGATATCGACTCTCGGGTTCTCTCCAGATGAGAACACGTCTCGAGTCGCTGTCCAGACTGAATCGCGACTTATCACTGTACAGAACCGCCCCAAACTATCCTCTGTCCAAGACAGGTGTTCTCGGTACCATGCTAGACGGGACTTTTTGTGGTTCCCAGCCAAGGGGATGCAGACTACAGGGCACCTGGCATACAGGCCACATGCATTAAGTCTCTGGGTGACTATTTTCCGTGAAATGGATGTTCCTGTAGCATTATACAGGTGACGAGATAGTTGTTTCGCTGTCGCGGACCTATCCTTTTGGTTAAAAGTCTCAAATAATGGTCTTCAGCTGGCGTTGTTGCCCTTTTTAGGCCTTGACCAGGTCCGGGGATCACTGTTTTGGTCTCAGTGAACTGTTTCCACAGAGTAGACACCACATTTTGCGGAACACCGAGGTCCTTAGAACAGGTAGCCTGTGATTGGCCGGCCTCGAGTCTTCCAACAATCTGCCATCTTGTGGCATCATCTAAACAATGTCGACTAGCCATACTAGCGATGGGTAAACAAAAAAATTAAATAAAACAAGGATTGGGTTATGCTACGATGCTTCAAAACGCCTTTCAGCTACAAGCTTTGGCGGTCAAATGAGGCACCTCTGCACAAACGCGATCACAGCGCCACTTTCTTATGGCCACACAAACCACTGCGTGGCAGGTGTGTCCGCGACAAGCTTGACTATCATCTGATACCTTATTTGCGTATAGGGATAACTTATTTTGTTTTGTTTTTTTAGAAAATCGTTTGTCCCTTTAATTGTTTTCACCAGTGTACTTTAGACATTACAAGGTACTGGGTGTCTTAAAAAGGACTGGCTGATTTTAAAATTCAATAACTTGCAAACGGTGACAGATATTTAAAATATTCTTGCAGGAGGGTTATGATGCATAAGGTTAAAAGTTTTTTTACAGTGATTTTCGATTTTAGTTCGAATTACAAACAATAGATGGCAATAGGCGCTAAAAACAGGCTCGATTTTTTGGTCGATCTCTTCTTTCATGCGGAAAAAGAGATGGAAATGTATTAAGTGGGTCCCGTAGGACAAAAAATCGAGCCTGAATTTAGCGTCTATTGATCGCAGCGCCATCTATTGTTTGTAATTCGAACAAAAATCGAAAATCACTGTAAAAAAACTTTTGACCTCATGCATAACCCTCCTGCAAGAATTTTTTAAATATCTGTCACCGTTTGCAAGTTATTGAATTTTAAAATCAGTCAGTCCTTTTTAGGACACCCGGTAACATCTATACATAAGTAGTCGGCAGAATCTATCAGATCATGAAATATCACTTGCACTGGTGCCAATTCAGCAATTGTTTATTCTTTAATCTACCACTATTTTCTAATAGTATAATTTGCCTTATAACATTAAATAAGGTATATATTACTATTTGGTAATGATGGCAGATTTTTGAAGTAGAAAACTGCTAAACTGGCATTTCTGCACCCACTGTAATTGATTAAAAATATTCTATACGTGCTGAAATTTCTACTCTTAGCAGCTTCGGATTTTTTTTCGGATTTATAAAAGGAAATAATATTAAAAGTATTTCCGATATTCTTAAAGATGCTTTTATTCATATCTTAATTCATAGCCAAGTGATATTTATGTGAGAAAAAGGGAAAATTAAATATTTGAAAAAAAAAACTTATTTTAATTGATATTTTCTATGCTACAAAAAAATTCAAATAAACAATGATTTTTTCTGGTGTAATTACCGAAGAATCTATGTCAATTTTATTTGCTTCCATTTTTTCGGCCGTTCTTTAACAAGTTTTTCTTGGATTTTATACAAGTGAAGAATATAAATTTCAAAAATACAGCCTTGTTTCTCTAAAGCAGATATTAATTTTCCAGTCGAATTTATGCATTTTTACAGTGAGACCTTTTCTTCTGCCGGCTCCTCATCCTTGTTCCTCTGAACTTCTAGAGATGTTACTGGCTGTTCTATCTCGCTGTCTGCTAATCTATCGCTTTCGATCGCGCAGTATTTAATTTGTAAACAATTGTTATTTTTCTTTCTTTTGCAAGTTGGAGACATAAAAAATTGGTGGTGGTGGTGGTGGAGAATGACTTTGGCGCCGAATTTTCGAGCTCACACTGTTCTTTAATATAACTATGAAGGACGCAATCCAAACCTTCAAGAAATAAGTTCGTATACTAGTACTTAGTACACAACGTAATGGCATCGCAATAGTTACAAAATCTTTCACAATAGCAGCACGCGATATCTATGGAAATTCCACTATAGTGCAGTGATGAACAACTTTGTGAAATCTATAGTAATAAAGATAGATCTCTCCTTGTTTCTCTCTGTCTGTGTGTGCTGTGTTCCGAAACGACCGCTGCTGGGCAAGTTACAAGGCTGCCTAGTTACAAGATTTGGCAGGAAGATACCTCTATGTCTGAAGTTATGCACCTCGAAGTCAGTTCTTAAAAATTTTTATTACTTTTTTTAACTTAATTTTTCATGCGAGTTTCAGCGTTTTCGACTTTTTTTCTTATTAATTAAAGCAATCCTGTTTCAATCGTTTAGTCCAACAGAGTAAGTAAATTTTGCCCTTTTTTCAATAAAGTCTATTCGGAATTCCGACAATTTTTGATTCGGAATTCACAGCGATTTTTGTATTTTTCGTTTGCACTTTTCGCTAGCGCTTTTTTAAAGCGATTATTTAGGGTTTTTTCTCGTTTCGAGATTATTTTTTGACATTCATAAAATAAGTCCAGTTTCAGTATTTTAGCCCAATATAGTAAATTTTATCCACTGCGACTTTTGAATGATTAGCGAATTTTTATGCGTTTTTTAGCTCACGTTTTGCGAAGATTTTTGACATAAAAGGAATCAGGTTTCAATCTTTTTGCCGGATATAATAAATTTTGTCCTGTGAAATTTTTGACGTATCAAACAAACCACGAATAATTGTGATTTTTTTTTTTCATTTTTAGACGAAATTCTTTTTAAACGATTCTAGAGCTGTGTGTGTCAGAGAAGGGGGTGGGGGGGGGGGGCAGTCGGAGGGGGCTCGGCCTCACTGACTATTTTTTTTTTCAACCAAACATCGAATTTGCATAATTTTATATCAAATGAACGTAGGGGTGCTGGCCTCACAACTGTTTTAGCGATTTATAGCCGATAAACGCAAGGGACTACCATTATAGTATTTGCCAAATCAACGATATAGTTTCTGATATCTAGATACATTACACTTTAATTTTGGATAAATAGTTGCTGAGAAAAACTTAAATAATAATTTAAAAAAAAACAGTACCCTCTAATGCAAACCTTATGCAACTTGTATCGTTATTTTGTTCTCTTTAAATGAAAATATTTTGGCTAAAAAACATCGAAATTGGTGTATTAGTTCTCTAGTTAATAGATTTTCATATTTGTAAACACTCAGTTTAAAATTGTTAATATTTTTTATCTTAAAAGCTACGTGTATTTCGTCTCTCGGGGTTTTTCTTTTTTCGAGTCACATTAGGCTAACGCGAAAACAGATAAAAACTAGAGCTCGCATCCAAAAAACAGAGTTGAAAAAGTAACCCTATTTCGTCGCTATTTGATATTTTTTTCAACTCTCGGAAGTAATAAAAATCCCTTTGAGATCGCTATTCCGTTTTTGGAACAATCCATCAATAGTTTGGCAAAATATCTGTATCATATTTTATACAAATGTTTAGCGATTACGGATGGTTTCCTCCATACAGAGAGTTAATTGTAAGATTGTATAGATAAGATTTCAAATGGGTATCCTTTAAGAAAAAAAGAAAGTCCTCATTTTCGGTGGAAAATCACAAAAAATTCAAAAATTGCTGTACGAATTCCGAAAAAACTTTATTGAAAAAAAGGACGAAATTTACTATATTGGGATAAAACATTGAAATCTGATTCCTTTTACAAGCAATATATATATATATATATATATATATTTTAAAAAAATCTAATTTTAAAAAAATCCAAAAATTGCTTTTAAAATGTATAATTTCAGACATACAGATACCTTCCCATTAGTAGTGATCTCTACAGAAAACAGCACACAGACAGGTACATAAACACCTGTCTTTATTTTTAAACCTGTGCCCCCCTTTTCTCCTAATTCTTTAGAGGGGGGGGGGGGAGTTTTAACCCTTTGAGGGGCAAGTAATTGTGTTTCTGAAATGTTGAATTCCCACCGGAAATTTAGAAAAAAATTATTTCAAAATACGGAAAAGCAATTTTTCAGATTTTTCACCAAAGTTATAAAAGTAAAACTTAATTAAAAGTTTTATGATGGAAATCTTAATTAAAATTACGTGGGACCCCGCTGCCCCTCAGTGGGTTAAAGCAATTTTAAAATTCACTTTGCACCTTTCTTTTGGCTTATCTTTCTCAATTTTATTTCCTCGCAGTACACCTTCTAGCGACATTAGGCAAAATGTGGTGTGATTAAGTATTTTGAAATCTGATGAAAATTTTTGTGCTTCACATTTATCGCTAAAATTGCTTAAGATATAAAAAGGGGTAAATATTTTTCAGCCGACTTTACGCCTCATCGACTTCAATTGCCGTTATCACAATAAATTTAATGTGAGCATAATGTCCAAAGAGGTATACTGGTCTTAGCAACTAAGTTGAATGCCCTTATAAGCTAAATAATTTAGCTAGTTTGGCAAATAAGGCATTCTACCGTTACCGGCACGGTTGTTTGCCGCGGTTACTATCTCTTCTTCCGTTATTTTTGGAAAGAGTAATTTGCTTAAGTAATAGCTGTGAAATAACTCCCATTAAAAAGCTATTTCGATAATGAACTTTTTTTGTATTTGATCATTTGTCTCCCTAACCTTTTAGCTTAATAGATACTTTTTCGACCGGTTTCCGGTGAAAATATTTATCATCTATCAAAGGGATTTTTTTAGAGTAGCTATAATGTTATACGTATGTTTCAGTTTTTCCTTTTCTTTAGGTTTTTATGTTTGATTTTTGTTTTTCTTTCTTCTTCTTTATACATATCTATATTTACAAAAAAAAAAAAAAAAAAAGAGGAAGGAAAAAAAAAAAAAAAAGAAAGAAAAGAAAAAGAAAGAAATCGCAGATCTGATCAGGAACATCCCTACATCGGGTCCTTTAAGCCAATTTTACATGAATCAAATGTTTTGGGCTGCTAGGGTTTCGTTCATCTCACGAAATCCTTACAGTCCCGCTTCTCTGTCTGTCTGTTACAGCCTCATACTCAGAAACTACTTAAATTACAGATTTGATTTTTTTTTTTTTTTTTTTTTTTTTTTTTTTTTTAACATATAGTTGAATACCCTCTATCATACCCCAAATCATAAAATTTTTAAAAAGTCTTATATTATTTTAATTAAATGAGTTTCTTTCTTTTTCGATTTCAAAACATAATCTTAATATCAGCAAATGTCGCTGCGTGTCCATAGTGTAGTGGTAAAGCATTCATCTTCTACGCTGCAGACTGTGGGTTCGAATCTCTCAGACGGAGCTTTAAAAATTTAATTTTTATTATTATTGCACTTTTTCCCCAGATGGATTTAATTAAAAGAAAATTCCCTGTTTTGGCCAATTTAATTTTTCAGGCAGGGATCATCTAGAATTTTAATCTAGAACCAATATGTTTGTTTGCTGTTGCCATCTATTGGTCATTTGTTGAAATAATAGGGCAACTTTTTTCATCTTATCATAAGAAGAATTATTCAGGAATTGAAAGGTTTTTCTTTTCTTTTTTATTTCGAATTTTAATAAATTTTAACATCGTTTTTGACGCCATCTAGTGAGTGTTTGGAAAGTAAAATAATTAACATGGATTTTTTCTGAATTATTTGAGCATTTGAAATATCTTTTAAACAATTTTTGGCTTTAAAAATTTTTATATTTTTTTATACCTTCGCTAAATTTTTGAAATTGCTGGATTTAAAAAAATTCGATTTTTTTAATTTTATTTAAATATTTTTTTTTAAATATTTTTAATTAGATTTAAAAATATTTTTCTAATTATTTTAAAATTAAATGTAATGGTGCTGCCATTTATGTAAGGATTTATTAATTATAAATCAATAATTTTGATTTATTTATTTAAGGATAAAGATTTTAAAAAGAGATATTAAATGAAACCCTCTGTGCAATCTGCGATCACACTTACCCACTTGTTTTTTTTTAACTTCTGCTGGTTTAGTTTCGGTTAACCTGGTTTTAAAAAGGAAAGTACAGAATATTTTTAAAATTAAAAAACTGCATATTTGTATATGAATGAGTATATACGCGTATTTATTTTTTACATAAAAGATAAAGTATATGTATGATTTTAGATTATTTTTCCGTCATTGTATTAAACTAATGTGGATTAACTTTATTTTATTTCGGGTTTCAGGTCGAGTTTCTGGTTGACTTGAAATAGGGTCTTTGAGGTCGAATTGGGTTACACCCGACCCTTACGAGATCCGGAGATAAGTAATTTCGCATAATCTACCAATAGAAATTGGGAGAAAAATAATAATACGTGAAAGAAGCTAATAATTTTTTTAAGACGAACATTTTCTGCAAATCTAAAAATAAATTTTAATTCTAATAGATAATTTTTAAAAAAAATTACAATTTTTACAGTTTAAATATTTTGTCTAATTTAACCCTTAAATGCCTGACTTTTAAAAAATCATTTTAAAAATGTTTTTCGGTTTTCTTTTTTTAAAAAAATCATGGGAAAAATACTTTAAAAAATCATATTTTGTTTTAAGTATGGTTTACGGCTAAAACACTGTTTGTTACTAATCGGCAATACTGGTTTTTAATTGAAAAAGTAATTTTCCTTCATAAAATTCTATAATATTAACACTAGAATTTTGAGAACGGTGAAGAGAAATAAATTTTACTTGCTCACTGCAGAACGAAATAGGGTATTTCGCAAGCTTCCAAACATTACAAAAAGAATACGTATCAACAATTGACAAAATAAATCTAGCTTTATTCATAAACAGCACAAGTGTTGCCATCTAAAGGTTGAAAATTGATTTAATAATATTTTCAGAATGTATTTTATTGGCCTCATTAGGCATTATAGCTTCAATAGTATTCTAATAGTATTTATAAGCCTAAATTGGGTATGTTGCCGAAAGGCAACACCCGGCATTTAAGGGTTAAAAAATGATATTTTGTGAAAGTATTTGTGTTGTTTCGAAAACATTTTAAAGCATATAAAACAGGGAAATTCACGACTGTTCCTCAAATACTCACTTACAACTTTCTGACACACAAAATCCCTTTACATGCTTTAACATTTTTAGTTTTTAACTTTCATTTTAATTTTCTTTTATTTTAGTTTATTATCTTATTAAAGTAAAGAATCTTTTAGAAAATACTTTCAAATCAGGGTCACAAAAAAGTGGCCAATCAGTGACAGACAACTATAATTAAGAATGCATCAAATTTATAAATAAATAAATGAAATATTTTTCGATTTTTTGCACCTGATAGAGAATATGTGCAAAAGGAATGGCACCAAAATATTCCTGGTTACAGAAGTTGAAGGCTTTTAAATATAAGGCAATGAAAGGTAATGAGGGCTTTTTTTAAAAAAAATCTCGTTCTGTTAATTCTTTTTTATTTCCTCTTTTATCACTTAACGCTGTCCCAGAACTACCTTACAAGAAGTCAAAAAATTGCGACTTTCCTGTAAATAAAAAATAAGTGCCGTGCACATAATTTACTATAGTAAACATATTACAGTGCATATCAACAACGCACGTCGATTTCGCTAATGCATGTAGTTGCGTATCTTCCCCATTAACCCTTTATCTGCTGACGGTACTTATAAGTATCATTAAAATAACTCGCTATAAAATTCATTTAATACATCGATTAGTTGTAATACAGTTTAGAATGAGTTATAGATACATCACTTCTTGTTCCAAAAGCATTATTGGTTACGCAAAAAAAAAAAAAAAAAAAAAACAAAAAACAAAAAAAATTTAAAAGGATGATTTCTTTTGCCTTTGCATCTTTTCAGTTTTCGTGGCGTTGGGGGGGGGGGGGGGAATTTTTCCATTCGGAAATATTTCTATTGTAAGAACATTATATTTATGCATTTGCTAATTCTACAAAATACTAAGAAAAATATTTAAAATAAAAGATTTGAGTGGGGTTATAAATATTGCAAAAAATCCTTATAAATTCAAATTTAATTAATCCTTCTAAATTCTTCAATCCTTGTAACATCCTTCTAAAATTTATTAAATGATTATATAAATCTTCTAATGTAGTTTAAACAATTCACGAAAAATGCTTTAGAAGAAAAAAATTTCATGAACTCATAATTCAGAGCATAAAAGGTTAAATTCGACTGGAAAAAAAAAAATCGTCCATAGCCCATAATATATCCGAATCTTTTTGAGTGACTCTATAAATAAATTTTAAATGATGCAACACACTTCATTTTCAAAAGGAATATACTACAGTAAACTTCAATAATATATAGCAATTTCGTGGCATCCCAAATATATATTTATGAAAGTTACAGTGCGGCTTGGCGGAAAAACGAACATACACAGACGGGTAAACAAACTAAAATCATAACCATCGTTCAAGAACTTTGGAAAGTCACAGTGCTAAACTTTCAGCAGGTCTGCTGCATTTATTTATTTATTTATTTTTTTATTTTTATTTTTATTTTTTTTGCATGAGTAAGCACTTGTAATTTTTCCGACATAGTAATTATGCTGTTAGAAATTCTAAAATTTCATAATAAAAGACATTTAAAAAAAGAAATCATAAGAATATCAATACTAAAAATTAAATTAAGAACTAAGCACTCTGTGTAAAGTACATAAGTGTTGCGTTTGTCTTAAAATTTTGGTAGGCCCGCTCTTTCATATCTATATTCTAAAGGACAAATGTGTCCGTTCGTAACGCTGGCGTCATTTTGAGGTTGGCAACGCCTGACGATTAAATTTCGGTGCTGCAATTCTTTAACTTCCAAACATGCGCATTTTCAATTTTTACATCGTCGTATAGAGAAAGCAAATGCACTTTCAAATGATTTTTTTCTTAATTGTGTCGCAATTTACTCTTTATAATAGTTTTAAAAATAATTTTCGAGCATGATTGTTTTAAATCTATCTCCTGCGCGTGCAAGCTTCATGACGGAAGAATAACAATTCATTTGCACTTAAAACAACACACTGTAAAAAAAAAAAAAAAAAAAAAAAAAAAACCTGTTAAATTAACGGAAAAAATTCGCAATTTTGGCGGCAATGGAAAACTGTTTAATTTGCAGAAAATATATGTAATCTGTTCATTAAAATAGTTTTTTCCTGTAAAAACTACAAAATCCAGATTTTTTACTGTTTTAAAGAAAAAACAGTTTTTTCTGTAATTGATTTTGTCATTTTTACAGAAAAAATCTATATTTTATACAGATAACAACTGTTTTAATAAACAGATTACAGATATATTCTGTAAATTAAACGGTTTTCCACTGGCGCCAAAATTGACAGGTTTTTTTCCCATTAATTTGACCATTTTTTTTTTCAGTGTATTGTTTAAAGTGTAAACGAGTTATCTCTCTTAATCGGGCTGCACGCAATAGAGACAGTTTTTTTTTTTTTTTTTTTTGCTTGAAAAATATTTTAAAAATCATTAAAAATCAGTAAATTGATTTGCTTTTAATATATTTCAAAACTTTATTTGAATTCATATTTTTGTTATGAAAATGCTTTTTGGTGTTGTTAATGGACGATCTAAAAAAATATATTGAATGTAAAAAATCTATTAGAGTTGGGAAAAATGGTTTTCGTCCCTGTGTTAATAATGGGCTAGCATATGTGACGGAATTTCAACATGAATATTTAGTCAAACATTAGTAACGACATCTAAACATATATGCAGATATGCAGCGACGTCAAAGTTTTTGCAAAATAAATTCAATATATTTTGAAAAATATTGGGTGGGTTCAACCATTTAAGGGTGAAATGAAATCGGCATTTTGTTTCCTTTGAAGATAAGTAGATGGATGGAAAAGTTATGATAGTGAAGTTAGAATTTTTTTTAAATAGAATATAAAGTTTTGATTTTATTAAATTACAGGGTGTCCCAAAATTGACTGATTGGTTTTAAAATTCAATAACTTGCAAATGGTGACAGCTATTAAAAAAATTCTTGATGCAGGAGGGTTATGTAAGATTTCAGGAGTTTTTTACTGCAATTCTAGATTTTAGTTTACGATAGAAGCGATAGATGATTGTGCAAGCAGTAGGCACTAAATCGGTGCTCGATTTATGGCCTCTCTCTTCTCCCAGTATTGATGCGAAAGAAGCAGGTTAAATATATGAAGTGGTCCCCTAAGAATAAAATTGCAATAGCGACTGAGAACCAGTCCATATATTTAACCTCCTCCTTTTGCATGAATACTAAGAAAAGAAAGAGGCCAAAAGTAGGTCCCGATTTAGCACCTATTGCTTGCACCACCGTCTATCGCTTCTATTTTAAACTAAAATCGGGAACCTCAGTAAAAAAACTCCTGACATCTTACATAACCCTCCTGCAAGAATTGTTTTAACAGCTGTCACCCTTTGGAAGTTACTGAATTTTAAAATCAGTCGATTTTAGGACACCTGGTATATTCCCATATGGGGTCTTCATTTTATGGGCTCTAATATTTACTATGATACTGTGAATATGACTGCAAATTAAAACTCAAAGGACTAAAAAAGATGCATGTCAAAAATCAGTTTAAAAGTCTTTTGCAGCATTTTCTGAAAAATCGTTTAACCTTATATATATATATATATATATATCCTCATCGTCATCATCAACAACAACAACAACCGTTTTCAATCCACTGCTGGATGTAGGTCTCCCCCAGATTTTTCCAATGTTTCCTGTCTAGTGCTTTAGTCATCCAATTTACACCGGCTACTTTTCTGATTTCATCACTCCATCTTACTTGAGGTCATATATATATATAAGAGAGAAAACTCTATTTGATTTCTTGGTTTCTGAACCCCTGCGATTTCCGTACATTTAGGATGAAAAAGGAATTCGCAAATGTGTCAGAAAATAACCAATCTCTATTTGAAAACAACCTATCACTGCTTCTTTTGAATGCATTCATTTTCTAATTTAGACATAAAGCTAGAGTGTAACACATAAAAAGAATGAGTCTGAATGTATTCAGAGAGAATTTCTTTGCAAAGTACATCTATTAAATTGTAACCATTCATTACCATCTCTATCATATAGAGACAGAAATATTTAAACTGGATTATTTAAGTTAAATTAAATGGGTTGGGTTAGGGTCCTGTGTAGCTGGTTACTGTGTTTTCAAACAAAATGGTTTTCAATAGAAGAATTATTTTTTTAGCGATTGAAAAAAAGGACAAGTAACAAAATAGAATAATTGAAATCGGGTAGTCTAACGGCAAATTATTGGGTGGACTCGGGTCCCATGAGCCCATAAGTTGGCGCCACTTCATATATGCTACATACAGGGCACGTACCGTTCTGCCATAGATTTTTAACGGGATTTTTTTTTTTGTCTTATTTAATTCCAGAAAAATATTTCAAATTCTGCGATTAAACAAAGTAATTACAAAGTCTGTGATTTAAAAATTAAATAGAATTTTTTTACAAATTACACAATATGACCATTAAAACTTTTTCTGTTCACTTAAAAGGTGACAGATGATAATAATACTGCACATGTTACAAGTGTAAAATAAACATTTTATTTAAATTTCCTAGTACTTTTGGTCTGCAAAACCCGCACCCATCGTCAGGGAATACTTTCATTGATTGCCGTTCTACTCATTTGCAGAAATTTTTTAACCGTAAACAGTGGTGCCAGGCTTCTAGGAAATTCCAAGGAATGTAGGTAACTTGTACATCGCTTTTATTTATATGAAAAACGTCAAAACTAAAAAAATAAATAAAAATGTGAGATTTCGAGGATAATTTTTTTACGTTATTTTTCCGTTGATATTTATCCTTCGATCTTCGTGTAAAGCTTCATGAGATGCATAGCAAAAATAAATAAATAAATAAACAAATAAATAAATGAAAATAAAATTAAAATTATTATAAAGTATAATATTACTTTTTATGTAATATGGCAGCCAAAATAATAATAATAATTATTATTTTGTAATAAATAGCATGCTCATTAAGATAAAAATCTTCTTTCTTATGATTATCTTTTTTTAATAACCGGCATATAACGCGCACCAGTAAAGTTCGACCAGTTTTCTTGTGCGCAAAAATAACGCGCTCAAAAGTGCGCGTTATACTAAGGAATATACGGTATTAATATGTTAACAAATATCATAATAAAAATGCCAGGAGGTCTGCCGCTCTAACGAGCAACGCTCACCAATGCCCATCCGGACTTCTCAGGCTCTAAAAAAATACCTATTTGTTCCGTTTTAAAAAGATTACCCGATTAAGGAAGATTGAAAGATATCATCACAATCAGTGGGGATCCAATCCACAATCCAATCCACAATCCGCCAAAATCCACAATCCGTCATCGGATTGTCGTTCATTTTCCTCTGACTGCGACATTTGTCGGCCCAAGACCATATCTACAGCTGATGGTTATTTTCGTGATTAAGTAAGATGAATCCCATATTTGAAAATTAGCTTGTATAAAATAGTTAAATTTTAAAAAATACCGCTGTCTCTTAGAAAATCAAAACGTCTAGAAGAAATATTTTCTTTTTGATGCTATAAGAAAATAGCTTTAAATGTGATATTTTAAATATATAGTTTTAAATATGCCTCAATTTTTACAATTAAATGCTTTTCGCACATAATAATTTAATTATTTTAATGTTCTTTAATGTCTTTTAATTCTTTTTCAATATTATATTTCAATTGAAAATACAGTGTTTGGAAATATTATTATTTGGCTGTTTTTTTTAATTTGACAATAGTAGATACAATCTCTATTCAGATAATGAAATTTTGTATAAAAATTAAAAGTAAAACTAACAAAAATAGACAAAAAATAATTAGAGACTGCGCATTGCAATCCATTCAAGTATATGCCTTAAAATATGAGTATTTTTTATCCCATAAAATTTAATGTAACTGAACAATCTTGACAGATTTCAACATTAAATAGCGCTTAAAATAATTATTCGATTTAAAAATTGTTCAGCGTGTTTATAATATATTTATATATCTATATATAAATATTAGTTTTCATCTTTTTATATATGCAATAGCTTTATCCAGGATAAGCCCAGAAAGTGTAAAGGTCACAATACATTCAATTACGGCTGCGACAGCGTTAGTTACTTTTTTTTTTTTTTTTTTTTTTTTTTTTTTTAGAATAGAGAGATACATTGAAATACATTATATATGATTTATCGCTGTTTCAAGTGCATGGTTTTGTTTTATTATTATTATTATTATTGTCATTAAGGGGACCGTTGACCTTTATTTGAGCAGAAATCGACCAAAAAATCGAAAATATTTTTTGTACATATCATTATTCTCCAGTTTGTTCTGAGCCATTTGCGGAAAACTGTATGTAGATGCGATTATTTTTCGCAAAGTTACAAGCGTTTGAATTTTGTACACAAACAATTTTTTGCCCTTTAGTATACTTTAAATCTGTTTTTTTCAAAATTGATTTTTCAACGTTTTTAGATTTTTGAAATGCTCCATGCGTCCTAATTTTTTATCAAAATTCATGGAATTGAGAAGAATCCTGATATTGCTTACAAAGAAACTGTGTATGCATTTTAAATTGAGATTTCATAAAGATAATTAAATTTGATTTTTAACTTATTAAAAGGCAAAATTTTCATGTAAATCGATATCGAATTCAGAAAAAATCGCCAAGAAATTAAATATTCAAGGGATTAAAAAATCGATACACAGGTTTATTTGTAATAGAATTTTAAGTGATTAAAATGCAAAATCGAGGAAATATCTAAAAAATTATGACGCATCTAGCATTTAAAAATTTTAATTTTTTAGAAAGATCTTAAAATTATAATAAGATTGGAAATTTCTTTTGTATACTTCTATATACTTATGGCTATATGGTGTTCTATATGCTTATGGCGAAATGTATATTTCCACAAATTTCATATCTCCATGATGAAAATTTTAAAAATAAATTTTAACGTCCACCGCCCTCTTAAAATAGAAATCAATGCTGTACGGATGAAAGTCGAATAAAATATTGAGAGAAGATAAATATAGACGGGAAATAAAAAGGTAGAAATAGTTAACAAGTTTTTTATCTTGGTTAAAAAATGTCTGTTATCAAAACAGAACTGATGAATTGAACTTGTAATGGCATTTGTAAATGAATATTCAAAAGTCAAAATAAAACTAAACTGCAAATAATATGACCGTCCAATTTCATCATTCAGGGGTGGAAAACTCAAATCGATAAAAATGCATAACACACATAAAATCCCTTTTTAAAAAATATAAAAGAAAAGACTTATTGTGCAAAAATATTAATATCATAATAGGTGAATACATTAGGCATAGAGGGTAGAAAAATATATTTTGTAAAACGATAAAATGTTAAATAGGAAATTCTTTCAGCATCGCATTTATTGAGGGGGTGTGGGTGGAGGGGACGAAAATAAATAAAAATAAAAATCCAAAATAACAAACAAATAACACACTGTTGTTGACATTGTAATGATATTTTTAATTGAATATTCAAAATCAAAATAAAACTAAACTGCAAATAATATGACCGCTCCATTTTTTTTAAAAAAACATTAAAGGGGTAGACTCAAACCGATAAAAACTTTTAACACATTACCGCACATTACTATATGTGATCCCATAATTTTTGCTTTAGTATATTATTCGCAGCCCTTAAAAGTAAATAAATGATATTTAAAAAATAAGGAAGGGAATACAAAAAAATTGAAATAATTAAGATATTTCTAATAAAAGCTTTTTTTATACCTCAAATTAAAAAAAAAATCGAACTTAAGGCAATCCAGATTTCAATTTCTTACCTTTTTTTCCCTTTTTACTTCCTGAGCAATCAAATTTTTATTTTACTGCATTTAAAAAACTCCAATAAGTAACTTTTCCTGCAAGTGCCGCTCACTTGTTTTGGCGGAGGCTTTTGGCGACGAAAAAGTTTTCGGTAACTTGTTTATACTGCAGTAACCCTAGTCAGGTAAGCGCGTGTGTACACACAACCCTAGGATCTCGTAGTAAGGATTGTGTTGATATGCGGGTGAGCCTACGCATCTACGCACCTTAAACTTGTTTTGTTGTTTTTGTTTTTTCACTTGGATATTACATGAAACTGTAACTGATTAAAATTTGTGGTGGATGAGCATTTGGATATTGTATTTGTGCCTTCTAACTATGGTGATGTGTATGTTTTTTGAAAGTCAAACGCAAGATATTTAGTGGATTTTTGAACAAAACTAATTTCTGAGATGGCGAAAAAATCATGGTAAGTGATAAAATATGATTAATTAAATTTTAAGTGGGACGCAAATTCTTAGAATATGATTAACAGTAACAATTTAAAACAGTAAAACTAATAAGTTAAATGAAATAAAAAATATTATCAGTTCATAGCCAGAAAGGATAAAATAAATAAATAAAAATAAAATCATCTCGTGAGGGGGGGGGGGGGGATAATAATTCAACAGTGACTTTATTGATTTAAATGGTGTTTTAAAAACGATATAAAATAAAAAGCCGTCCCTCCTAAATAGTTAAAAGGATTTTTCTCTCACTAGCACACCAGCATTAATACTTTGAGCCCAATTTTCTTTTTTTTTTCTTTTTAAGATTTTAATCCTTCTTCTCCTTCTCCCCTCGCCCTCTAATTAGAAATTAATATACTATTTCGCTCTCTTGAAATTACCTCCGATGTATAGTTTACTGGGATAACTGACTAATTTTATGCACTTTTTATAATTTTTACTTAATTAGTTTTTTTTTATCAGAATATATATAATACGCGCGCGCACACACACACATATATATATTCTGATAAATCATTGCTTAGTACATGCATATAATTGGTTTTAAGGTTTGATTTTTTTTTTTTTTTTTAAACAATTATTTAAAATGAGAAAAAAATATCGTTAGCTATAACTGCTATTTAAACTAGTACAGTAAATTATAAACTGTTTTAAGCTGTTGTAATATTTCAAATTTCGATTCCCCCCCCCCCCCCCCCACACACACACTCCTAATTATAAGTAAAGTTATATTAAGGCATTCTTTTTTTTTTTAAACCCAAATCAAATTATTTATTTTATTAATTTTACTTAAAATTGAAATTTATAGTGCATGATTGAAATCATGCATAATTTTTTAAATCTAGTACGGTGAATCTCTGCTATATATTGTTGAATTTATTTTAATTTTATTTAGAATGAAAAATTATGTATTTAAAAAAAAGTCTTTTTTTTTTAAGTCTTTTATTTATTTTTTAAAATTTATTGCGATATTTCGTTTAGATGCGATATATTTAAAACATTTTCCATGAATAAAATTTTAAAAAGGATGATTAAGATAATATTTTAACTTAAAGATTGTGTTTAATTTTTTTTTCCATTTAACTCTTTATGTTCCAAATTATGAATTAAGTAAAATACCATTGCAATAACTTTTCTGGAGATAGTTTATAGTTAAAGGGGATTATTATTTTTATTATTCTTCATTTTTAATACTCTTTAAGCTTCTTTTCAAAATTGGTAGTATGATATTTTTCTGACTAATTATTTTTTATTATCTATTATAATTAAAATATTTGTACGTGAGTAGTAACATGATTTAAAATGTATTTGAATTGATTTAAAAATAAATATTTCTATAATTTTTAATTGTCGATTTCAAAAATAAATAAATAAAAATATTAAATAAAATAAAGAGATAAAGAAGAAAAATTAATGAGTAAAAAGTGAAATAAATAAATAATAAAAGGCAAAATAATGATAAAGTGATTACTTTATTTATTATTTTTTTTTAATAAAATTTTTATATTTAAGATAGTGTTTAATTTTTTTTCTCCATTTAACTCTTTATGTTCCAAATTATGAATTAAGTAAAATACCATTGCAATAACTTTTCTGGAGATAGTTTATAGTTAAAGGGATTATTATTTTTATTATTCTTTAATTTTAATACTTTTTAAGCTTCTTTTCAAAATTGGTAGTAAGATATTTTTCTGACTAATTATTTTGTATTATCTATTATAATTAAAATATTTATATGTGAGTAGTAACATGATTAAAAATGTATTTGAATTGATTTAAAAATAAATATTTCTATAATTTTTAATTGTCGATTTCAAAAATAAATAAATAAAAATATTAAATAATATAAAAAAGAAGAATTAATGAGTAAAAAGTGAAATAAATAAATAATAAAAGGCAAAATAATGATAAAGTGATTACTTTATTTTTTTTTAAATAAAATTTTTATATTTAAAAATTTTTAGCAATAAATTATTTTGCACGTAATAAATTACAATATACGATGTTTAGAAAATTTTAATTAGATTATAAAATTTATATGGTTTAGGATTTAAAATGGATTTGAATTTATATTAAGAATAAAATGTTTCTACAATATTTAGCAGCCAATTTCAAAAATAAATAAATGAAAATATTAAATAATATAAATAAATAAACAAAGAAGAAGAATTAACGGGTGAAAAGTGAAATAAATAAATAATAAAAGACAAAGTAATGATAAAATAATTAGTACATTTTCTTTTTAATGAAATGTTCATATTTAAATATTTTTAACAATAAATTATTTTGTATGTAATAAATTGCAATATCCGATGTTTAGAATGTTTAAAATAAATTATAAAATTTATATAATAATAACATGAAATTTAGAAAGAATCCGTTCATTAAAACTGGCTTATAATCTGAATAATCGTCGTCCTTTTGTCAAATATTTACAGGAATACGTAGTTTAATTAACAAATAATATTGCATTTTGAAATCCCTCAATTTTTAAGAAATAATAAAAGTAAAGCATTGTAAGTTTATCTAACTAGATATTTTGTTGGGTGTAAAATTTCCCACTTTCTTTGAAGATCATAAAAACTATCCAACGGCTGAGAAATTATTTGTTTTTAAAAATATTTGACTTTATAAAATAGCTCCGTTTTCTAAACATGGTAAATAAAAACGAAGCGCTTTTCTTGCTTTTATGAAATTTTAGATGGTCAGTTTTGAAATGTTAAATTTTGTGAAGATGTCTGATTATATTAAAGTTAATGGGTGTTATTTGTTATTTATTTGCAAAACAGTTAACTTTTCATTTTTGGCTCACCGTGAAAAAATGAATTTTTAATGGTGGGTGATAAAGCTATGAAAATTAAAATTTAGTTATCAATTAGTGCGAAAAAACATTTTCATTTGTTACAGCAATTAAAATTAGAAATCGGCTTCGGCTCGAAATCTAAACCACTCTCATATTGCAATACTATCACTGGAGAAGAAAAATCACAAATTATTTCAAAGTAGAAACAAATATCACACTAAAAACGTGTGATAGTTTACAATATTTTTCAATAATATGAAACTAACTTTAATAATTTTGTCACAATTTTAACAAACCTTTAAAGATTTTTGTTATTATTAAATAAGCATTTACGATTTCCTTATAATTAAACAATCATTCATTATTTTGATATATTAAATAGATATATTTCATATTAATAAAATGGAAGTTCTGTGAACTGAATTTCTGTGAAAACATATTGGTGGTCCGCGGAATTTAAAACTATGATTTTAGTGTCTGCGAAGTCGGGAAGGTTGGCGACCACTTCTCTAAAGGCATAAAGGGTTAAGTAAATCTTTAGTTATTTTAATTAAACCTTTAACCCTTTATGCCCCTACGGTACTTTAAAGTAGCATTAAAATATCTTGTTGCAAAATTCATTTAATACATCGATTAGTAAAAATACAGTTTAGAATGAGTTATAGATACTTTACTTTATCTTGTTCCAAAAGCATTATTGGTTACACAAAACAAAAATATTTTTAAAAGGATGGTTTCTTTTTCATCTGCATCTTTTCAGCTTGCTTGACGTTAAAGCATCGTGGGGAAAAGTTGCAATTTCTATATTTCTATTGTAAGAGCATTGTATTTGTATATTTCCTAATACTAAATACTAAAAAAATATTTTAAATAAAATATTTGAGGGGAGTTATATGTATTACACAAAATTGCTATAAATTAAAATTTAATTAATTAATTTTATTTGACAAAATCTTTCTGCAATTTATTAAATGATCGTGTAAATCTTCTAATGTAGTTCCAAAAATTCGCGAAAAATGCTTTAGAAAAGGAAATTTTCATGAATTCATAATTTGGAACATAAAGGGTTAAAATTATTCCCGAATATTTTATAAGTAAACTAATTTGTAGCGTTAGCGTAGTTCCGCATCAGTTTCGTTTGTAAAATAATTACATAAACACACTTCCTTTATATTCAGAAAATATATAGGTGTGTGTGTATCCTGCCGTACTACCTTTCGCTTTTTCTCCTTCACGGGTATGTTTACAGGAAATATAAAGCACCTCTTTTTCATAGAGGAATAAAATTTTATATCTCCTGTGTCGAATTTATACGCCTCTTCATCAGAAGGCGTGCTTTACGGTTGAGCGATTATGACAGCTCAATGCTAAGAACAGGTGGACAAGATGACTCATAACTCTCTCCATATTTATTTTATAAATGTCTATATTATCTTAATAGGATATTGATCTCAATAAATATTTAAATTGCACTGAAATTGAATATATTCTTCTAAAAGACAGGATCTTTCATATTAAGCCTTTATGCCCAGACGGTACTTTAAATTACCATTAAAATAACTTGTTATAAAATTCATTTAATACATCGATTACTAGTAATATATTTTAGAATGAATTATAGATAGATACTTTACTTTATCTTGTTCCAAAAGCAATATTCGTTGACCAAAACAAAAATATTTTTAAAAGGATGATTTCTTTTGCCTTTGCATCTTTTCAGCTTTCTTGGCGTTTGGTGGTGGTGGTGATGGTGGTGGTGTGTGTGTGTGGGGGGGGGGGGGGTGTTTCATTTCGGAAATATTTCTATTGTAAGACTATTATATTTGTACATTTCCTAATTCTACAAAATACTAAACAAAATATTTTAAATAAAATATTTAAATGCAGTCATAAATATTGCACAAAATCCCTATAAATTCAAATTTAATTAATTAATTTTTATTGGCAAAATCCTTCTCAAATTTATTAAATGATTGTGTAAATCTACTAATGTAGTTTCAAAAATTCACGAAAAATGCTTTAGAAGTTGAAATTTTCATGAATTCATAATTTGAGACATAAAGGCTTAAGCCTTCAGTCGTCTGAATTATTTCATAAAATTGTAATAATTTTTAGAAAGCAAGTAGAATTCGGATTTTTTTTTTTCTCTTTTTAAGCAAGTAATAAAAATTTCGGAGACTAAATTTTAATTCTATGTTAATGTTTTTTTATCTCAAAATTTAATTATATATATATTTTTTTTCCATAAAATTTATATAAAAGTAACTCATGATGGTACGATTGATAATAATTATAACTTTTGTTATTATTATTCTTTCTTTTTAAAGCTTTTTAAACTTCTTTTAAAAGTCGGTAGATATTTTTTCTGACTTATTATTTTTTATTCATCATTATTATTAAAATATTTATACGAGTTTAGTAACAAGATTTACAATGGATTTGAATTGATTTAAAAATAAAATTTTTCTGTAATTTTTTATAGCAAATTTAAAAAATAAATAAATGAAAATTAAAAAAAATATATAAATAAACGAACAAAGAAGAAAAATTAATGTGTAAAGAATGAGAAAAAAAAATAATAATAAAAGAGAAAATATTGATAAAGTAATTACTTGATATATAAAAAAAGTCAAATTTATATATATTTGTATATTTTTAACAACAAATTACTTTATTCATAATAAATTACAATGTCCAATGTTTAGAATTTTTTCTAGCATACGTATAAAAGCTATTATTAATAAGATATCTCAAGCAACATGTTACACAAACTTAAAAAAAAAATTGAATATTTTTATTTTTAATTATTATTATTATTATTATTATTGTAATAATGTATGTTGAAATAATCAAATTATAATATGTGGTGTTCAGAAAGTTTTCTTGCACATCTATAAGAGCTATTGTCAAGAAAATTTGTCAACCAACATTTCACACAAATTACAGCATTACAAAATTAAATTTTTATTTTAATTATTATTATTATTATTATTTTAATAATTTATGTAGTTCGTATCAAATTGTAATATTTGATGCATATTTCCCTACAGTTTACAAATATTAGCATTGCCGAATATTTTACTGAAATCTCTAAAATAAAAATATTTCCTCAACCAAGTCTCAAATAATGCAGAGACTGGCGCCATTTTCATTTAGACATTTATCTATCTTGTCGTGTAGTAGCGGCTGGGCGAGGTTCGTGTAAGCTGACTGGTTAGGTGAAATTAGAAGTCCCCTTAAAAAAAAAAAAAAAAAAACTTCCTTTCCTGTAGCGTTAACGCCTACAAGGTACAAAAGAGAAGCCTTTTTATTCTCTACTTGTTATATTTATTTTTTGATAGCAGAAAAACGGGTCTTCGGTCGAGTAGGAAATTAAAATGTGCTGTAATATACGAATCATAAATTCATGAATCAATATGGTTAGTGATTTTTCATAGTTTATACAAAACGAAAGATAGACAACAGATACACGGGCGCCGATAGAACGAAATCCAGGGATAGGGTGGGGGGCATTCTGGAACAAATATGCCTGAGGTGAAAAGCCGTATTTTTAAAAATGGAGAATATGAGCGCGTTGAAGGATCCCCGTTTAAGGCAATTTTTAAACATGTAAACACAAAAAGAAGTACAGGAATGAGAAATATTAATAATAATAATAATAAATAAATAGGCTTTTGTCAGGTTTTTTTTACTTCGCCAGCCTCCTGCCATCGAATCTCCGTTTCATGTAACTTTCAAATACATAAATGTAAAAAAATAAGAACATATAAAATTGTCTTGGAGGAGAGGCACCCCCCTCCCAACCTGAAAAAGATTCTTAGTATCTTCTTTTCTTGCTGTTTATTTTAAGCTGCTGGGGAATAATAAACATATAATATATATATATATATATATACAGTCGAACCTCGTTAACGTGAACACGCTTAACGTGAATTACTTTTAACATGAACAGTTCCCATTGTCCCCGTCAAAATGAATACGGATTCTAGTGTTTTTTCTCCTTTTAAGATGAACACGGTTAACGTGAAATTTCGCTTAATATGAACAATTCTCGATGTCCCCATGACAGATTTTGACGCTTAACGTGAACAAAAATTCATAAAAAAGTGTGAAAGCTTCCTTTTCCCTGGGAAACAGTGGATTATACTTTAGAGTTTCATGAAAAGGATTATTCTTTAGAGCGATGGAAACGTGTACTATTACTATTAGAATTTTCTAAATTTTGGACATTACAATACATGTCACCAGTATCAGGGAAAGTTGCTACCTAAAGGGAGTATTTTTATGTATTGTTTCTTTCTTCACACGTGGAAAATTTACAGTTTAGTATTGCAATTTTCATATGGAATGTAGCATGTGTTCTATTAATGAATAAAAAAATATAATAGTTTAATTATTAAAATAGAAATAAGTTTCAATTCTAAAACAAAGTTTTCTCCCATTAGACCCTATGTGAAATCCACATTTGTCCATGAATCTTTTACCACTGCAATTAAGCTTATTGTAAATTAACTGTTTATCTCTGTTACGAAATATGATTAAAAATGAACATTGTATAAAAGCTTCATTATAAAAGGTATTATTATTAAAAACTGATTTAATCGTTGATCAAAACAAATATTTATTAAATATAAAAAAACTCATCTTGATGCTTAAATATATCTTGTTTCCTGCTTTGCAAATAGCTAATTTAAAAAAAAATGGTTCAATGCATGTTCTTGTGTAATACTAGAAATGACATTTACTGATAAATTTTGACTGTTATATTTTACGAGAAAATCCTGCTGTCCCATTAGCCCCAAGTCTCCCCTATATGCATTTTTTTCATTTTTTTTTTTTTTTTTTAAATCAGGAATTTTTGTTACTGATAGCATGAACTACGGATAACATGAACAAAAATTTCATTCCCCTTGAGGTTCATGTTAACGAGGTTTGACTGTATTGGTTTATGTGGTGCTTGTGTATTCATATTATTGGTCATTTTCATTATCTTTCAATGGTATTTTCGTACAGAAAGTTTAATATATATATATATACATATAAACACATGAAAATTTATATATATTCAAAGTCATTAGAGAAAAAGAAAAGTTAGTTAAATTTCAAAATTCAGGGGAGGGCAAAGGCCCTGCCTTACGCCCTTTCTCTCTCGTCCATAAGCTGATAGCAGTTTTTGGAATTATAGTTTACAATAAATACGAATTTATATTTCATTGTGTAAGTTCGATATCAAAAGTACACTGTTAAAAAAACCTGTAATTTTTACAGAAAAGAATTGTATTTTTTAGAGAAAAAAACTGTTTTGAAGAAAAACAGTTTTTTTTCTGTAAAAGAAACTGAATTTCGTAATTTTTGCAGAAAAAATCTGTATTTTTTACAGAAAAAAAACAGTTTTAATGAAAAATTACAGCTTTGTTCTGTAAATTAAACGGTTTTTTACTGGCGCCAAAATTGACAGTTTTTCCTGTCAATTTGACAGATTTTTTTTACAGTGTATGTTTTCATTTATATTATCTATCAAACTGTATTTATCAGTTGAACAGGAACCGATTTATAAACTTGGCGGATCTGGGCACACATCCTTTTTGCAGCCCCTTAGAGCCCTTTTTATGCATTTTGATTTATCTATTAGGGCTATTTTAGGAAAAATTATGCTATTGTGGGTCTAGTGTATGTGTCCTGATTGCCCTGCCGTAAATCAGGCCTTGCGGACGAATTTTCTTTGCAAAAGAAGCACGATAAAACGATTTTAAGATACTAAGTATAATAAATATTATTGCTAACTGAATACTTAAAAACTTCTAAAACAACAATAATTTTACACTAAAAAGCATTTAAAAAAATTAGTAACTCAAAAAGCTTAATTTTTATCAGGTGTCTTTTTCCAAAATAAAATCATAAGCTATGAACATACAAGAAAGAAATAGCTACGATGACAATTATTTATTTATTCTTGAAAGGGAAAACTCCAACTAAATAAAAGTTTTCCTGATATTTATGTCAAATTGTAGTTTTCTCATTGTTTTTAATCATTTATTAAGCCACCAACTAACTTCAGGGCTACAAATGATTCGGTTTGGATATCATGTAACATTTCCTATTAATTTCCTTCACCAATTTGAGGAAGTGAAATAATATCCCCCTATTCTGTTGTCTCAGTCTCGTGTAAAGAATTTTTAATAAAATCCCGAAATATAAAATTTCCTCCGTACCAAAGATAATTCACACAAACCTATTACAGAATTATAGATAAGCTTCTTTATCATCATATTTCATCATTTATTTTGTTTTATTTGAATTTTGATCTTAGGAATACAGGAACTACATAAAGGAGGCTTTTGTTGACGAAGATAACTAAGGTCTTACTTATTTTTCCACGTGCAGTGAAAAGAATTTGTTCATGCTTCGTTAATTGAATCAAAGAAAGCTAGTATGCATCTGTTGAAGAAAAGCGCGAGAATCGCCTGAATACTGCCATTGCCATTTTCTCTTTCATTATATTTTCTATGGATGTTTTCTTGCCTAACATCGTATGTGGAACCATCGTTAATGGAGCTTGGAAAATGGTTGATACTCAGTGCTTTCAAAATATTTATGCAGTCTCTTGATTTCACTGAAAAGCTATTGATTTTCTGCTTCATTTTCTTTACAGATTAAAAAAAAAAAAAAATGCTTAGCTTTTGTTTGGTGAATATTCAACTGAGTTATAAAATTAGATCTATCTGAGGAATAAAAATATAATAAACTATTTATAATAATTCAAAATTCGAAGCTACTTTTCACTAAAGTTTTTTTTAGATTAATGAAACCACTTTTTATAACTTTATTGAACATTTAGCCTTATTTGTAATAATTCTAAAATGCATGAGTTTTTTCTTTATGTTACGAAGTTTTCATAGTTTCATTAATTGAGAAATGTTAAGACTGAGAGTATCAAATCTATTACTTGTGGAAAAAAAATAAATAAATCAAAATATTCCATTTATCTAAATCATCCGTGTTTCAGCCTATTTTCTAGTGAATATGTTTAAAAAAAAAAACCCTGTTTCTGAACATATTTGCAAATTTATGTATGTTTGAAGTTATAACAAGAGCTGCGTGATCAACAACATTTTGTATCACGGAATTTGTGTTAACAATTATTTCATTCAAAAAACAGCTTTATCCATTTTTCTTTCTTTCTTTTTGTAAATGACAAGTTTGTTTTATACGCATGCGAAAAAGAAAATTTTTTTATGGAGTTGTATTTTTTTAACATAAAAGAAATATTCACAAACTTCCATTGTTTTTTACAAATACGATGGAATTAATTCTATTTTACAATTCTAGAAATAAATATATACATTTTTAGAAAATATTCAATTATTAATTTTAAACAATAATGTCTATGATAGAACCTACATATTTCCACGATATAAAGGAAGACATTAACTTTAAAATTAAAAAGAATAATTGACAGTCACATTTGCGTTAAAAAAAATGTATTTCGGAAATAATGTATAATCAATTTTTTAATTTTCAGATCAATGGCGAATCTGCTTATCATTTTTCAGTACATAGAGCGACAATACATCGAAATTGAAATATAGCGAAAATAACAGCTAGATAAATAGAAGAAAGAAAGAGAAAAACATTAAAATGAATCAAACAATGAATTTCGGAAATGATGTGCATCCTTAAGTTTTTAATTTTCAAATCAGTGCTTAATCTGCTTATAATTTTTCAGTACATAGAGCGGCTATACATTGAAATTGAAATATAGCGAAAATAAAGAAAAATAACAGTTAAATAGATAGAAGAAAGAAAGATAAAAGTATTAAAATCAATTACACTGAATCAAACAATGAATTTAGGAAATGAGCTGTATTTTTATTTTTTTAATTTTCAGATCAATGGCGAATCTGCTTATCATTTTTCAGTGCATAGAGCGACAATAAATTGAAACTGAAATATGGCGAAAAAAAAAAAATAACAGCTAGATAGATCGAAGAAAGAAAGAGGAAAATATTAAAATCAATTAAAATTAATCAAACAACGAATTTCGAAAATGAGGTGCACTGTAAAAAAAAATATGACCAGTTTTCCTGTAGGAATCGGAAAAATAGTTGCCCTTATCGTACCGGAAAATTTTCCGACCCAGCTCGGAATAAAATCCGTAAAAAAAAAGGAAATAGTCAATAAAACGGTATTTTATGGATTTTATTCCGATTTTACGGATTTCATCCCGAGCTGGGTCGGAAAATTTTCCGGTACGATAAGGGCAACTATTTTTCCGATTCCTACAGGAAAACTGGTCATATTTTTTTTTACAGTGTGCATCCTTGAGTTTTTAATTTTCAAATCAGTGCTTACTCTGCTTATCCTTTTTTAGTACATAGAGCGACAATACACTGAAATTGAAATATAGCGAAAATAAAAGAAAATAACAGCTAGATAGATAGAAGAAAGAAAGAGAAAAATATTAAAAAAATCAATTAAAAAGAATCAAACAACGAATTTTGAAAATGAGGTGTATTCTTAATTTTTCAATTTTCAGATCAATGGCGAATCTGCTCATCATTTTTCAGTACATAGAGCGACAATACAGCGATACTGAAACATAGCGAAAATAAAAGAAAATAACATCTAGATACATAGAAAAAAGAAAGAGAAAAGCGTTAAAATCAAGTAAAAGGAATCAAACAATGAATTTTGGAAATGAGGTGCATCCTTAATTTTTTTTATTTTCAGGTTGATGGCGAATTTGCTTATCATTTTTCAGTACATAGAGCGACAATACATTAAAATTGAAATTTAGCGAATATAAAAGAACATCTAGATAGATAGAAGAAAAAAAGAGAAAAATATTAAAATGAATTAAAATGGCGAGGTTAGAAAAACACTTTTAAATATACTCTAATGTAAAAACAAACAAACAAAAAAAATCGCTCTCTAAAGTTAGGAAATAAATAATTTCCATTTCCACGGAACAAAACAGAACTGCAAAAAGCCAAAACTAGCCTATCATTAGGGTCAAATGTAGAAGGAAAAATTGTCCAGAAAAAATCATTGTGTAAGGGATTGTTCTGTTACAAATTGGTTTCCGGTATGAGAGAGAGGCAGATAAATGGACATATATTACAGTGGACTTTCCTACAAATTAAAAACAAGTAAAACAGTAGAAAGAAATCTAACTAAAGGAAAGATTTTAATATAGAAATGACTGCAACCCGCAGTCTAAGCCGCTTTTTTTTTTTTTTTTTTTTTTTTTAAATTGGAGACTATAGACATGAAACAGATTAAAATAACTATTTTTTTCTCCGAACACCTCGTACAAGACAATTTTTAAACATATCAACATAAAAAGTAATACAGTACAACTCAGAAATATTAAATACTTCAAGGTAATTTTCTACCAAAATGGATAATTGAAACTTTTTTTTTTTTTCACTTCTACTCCCCAGAACTCTTTGTTTACGATAAATTTCGTATACTAACGTAAATAGAGAAAAATAATTACCTTTTTTTTATTTATTTATTTATTTTTTTTATTATTTCTCACGAGGGATCGGAGGGTCCTCCCTTGACGAAAAAGCATTAGTTCACCCTTTTTTCCCCTTAGTGTTTAATTATTTTATGTTACTGACGAAGAATATATATATATTTTCCCAATTATCAGAGGTAAAGAAAATTTAATGAATTAAATTTTAAATGAGGTGTATTCTTAATTTAAATAAAATTCAGGGAGGGCCGGTGATCCTCCCTTACCCTCATTTTCCTGTACTCATAAAGTTGATGATAAATTAAAACGTTATAATCAGGAACGATGTTAAAAGAAATGTTGATTTGTATAGTATTCTGCTAAGCCGTATTAAAAAAAAAATGCTAAAATAGTCAAAACGACTCAAAGAAAGAAGAGATTATTATTTTTTTAAATATATTAAATATTTTATAAATATCTGATGTGAAAATATTAAATAAAAGTATCGTTTAATTAATTAAAATGAATTAAATCTTAAAATTCTAATGTTAAATTATCTTTAATTAAATTTTCTTTTACAAAATTATTTTATCAATAAAATTATTGTACTTTTTATTATCTATTGTTGTTTAAAACTGTTCGAAACTTTATTGCCCATTTCTCAGATTTGAGCTTGTTAACCAATTGAGATGATTTGATGAATAGCAATTTATTTTGAATCTTTTTAAACAATATTTTTGTAAATGCCATTTAATTTTAAAAAATTGATAATGATAATAATTTTTTTTTCTTTCGTTCGAATACTGAATTGTATCACCGCCTTAAACAAAGTAAAAGAATACATTTGAAACATTTTTGCCTTAAAAGCGTACATACTCATTACAAGAACTAATTTCTCACAGAAATTTCATTCTTTCTAAAGCGGAAACATACAAATGTGAAATTTAAAAATAGTTTAAAGTGCAAGCACTGTGCATAGATAGGAACGAGATAAATAACGAAATATGAAAACTAATAATAAAAGATGATAGTAAATAATAATAATAAATAATAAAAGATAAATTAAAAAAAATTTTTTTTTGACATATGTAATCGCGCGTACCTTGTTATTACAGGCTTTTTTTTAAAGTTAAAAATACCATACAAATAAAAATAAAAATATAATATAAAAATTAATATAATATTTTTCATGGAGGTTTTTTTAACAAAGATTTTTATTCATTATCTGACGCCAATTTCTTTTACCACTCTTACTTATATTTATGTTGAATTTCTATCCCCTGATTTAAAATTACAGAGTATTTGTTAAAATGCGTTTGAAAAAGCTAATTTTTAGATAATATATTTTCGTCTTCTTTTGTAGTCATTATTATAGAACAATTTCATAATCGAGTATACATTTTATGAAAATGATTAAAATTTCAGACGTTGAGTTACGTTTGAAAATCTGTGTATTGCCACAGATGATAATTAAAAAAAATATCCAATTTCAAAATTTAAGCCATATTTCCTTTAATAAAATCTCCCCCCCCCCCCCTCGTCTCTCTCCTGTATGCTTATATATGAGAATTCCTAAAATAAAATGTTAGATAACAATTTATTGTAACTACAGCATATCAAAAATGTATTTCAGAATTTTGGTACGGCATAAGAAGATCTTTTTTATTATTTACTAAATAAAGTATTCACTGAAAGGCGTATACCACCAAAAATTACTTTTTAATTTTATTTTCTTAATCAAAATAATATTATTAAAACAATATAATAAACTTGAGAATAACCTTGAACATGAAAGAATTCAGCAACAAAACATCCTAACTGGATACATTAAAAATGTTTTATGTGAGGCATATAACACATCTTATTTTCTTTAAATGTTATGAAGAAAATAAGGAATTGCATTAAAACATGACCTCCAAAACCAACAGTACCCGCTAGGCTCTTCAACACAGTTTGTGCAAGCAACAATGCATGTGAATTATGTCTAATCTTCGAAAACATGCGATTAACTTGAGAGATTAAAGGAAATACTCTACATTCTCTTTATCTTTCTTGATTTGTGGGACGAAATTTCTTTCTTAGTTCTGAAGTAATAGCGCTTCGAGCTAAAAATTAAAAACGCTAAAGTAATTTTAAAATTCTACCAGTGATCTGCAAAACTTTTCTAACATCATCGGAATTGCTCTATGGAATGAAGTACAGGAAACGTGAGAGGAAATGCCGTATTCAGGTTCCGTCTGAATTCGACCACATTTCGTCGGCTAAAATTTATTCCGGAGATGCATCTTGTGTATGAGGTCATCATAAAAAAGGGGGTTTTTGAATACTTTCTATACTAGGCGTACAGTTGTAAAGAGGTTACATTCGGTGACCCAGAGTTAAACTGTTAAATTAATTGCAGGTCAGTTTCAGAAATGCGTGAAAATATGTACAAAAGTACAAATTGAATAAGAGCCCAAGAGAACAGTGGTCTTTTAAACCAATGTTTGCAAATATGACAGCTGAAAAAACACCTTTTTAACCCACATTTTACCACATATAAAAAAAAACATAATATTTTCGCAAAAAATTGCTATTACAGACAAACGAGACAGAAAACAAAAATATAAAATTCAAAATCTTAGCAAAACGTTATTGGTTTCCATTTTTACAAACTGTTCTATATATATAGGCCGATGATCCAGTTTATTACTGCAAATTGCGTACATCTGTTTGTATTTACTTATCAATACTCAGTTTTAATAAGCAGCAATTTATGCAGTATCTGATTAACTTCTAAAGCTAAGGAAAGCACGGTATTATATCTGTGTCTTCCTTTCATTCGGGAAAGGCTTTCTAAATTATACGTACATGAAAACTTAGCAATGATACCAATATTTTTCCCGGAATGGCTTAGCCGAGTCCACATAATTTCATTTAACAGCTTTTATTTAAGTATCCTGTATATACTATGAATAGGGTATATTTGTTATATAGAGGTGTTCTAAGTTCTGTTATCCAGATGGTTTCTAGCCAGCATGTTAGGATGCTATATGATTGTTTATTAGCCTATTGATCACATTTAGATTTTCTGGTTAGATAAGTTTCTTGAACCTTGTTTCCTTAGCGTGAATTTTTCTTGTATTAGACAAAGCTTTCCCTCCAGAAAATTAAAATGCAATGTAAAAAATAAAAAATGCGACTTTGAAACCCCATTTTACAGTTATTTTGATGCCTCTCTCAAATTTTAGAGGGGAAGCTCGAGCTTCACGTGTCTTTTGGATAATCAGGAATCAGGGTTTGAATATATGATTTGTCATAGTTAAATCTGGAAGAATATTGCATATTTTTCACGCAGTTGTTTAAGCAAATAAATAAATAAATAAATAAATAAATAAATAATAATAACAACAATAAAAAAGGTGATGTCAGATAAAGTAGTAAAAATTATCCAATTTCGAAAATATAAAAGTAAATAAATAAATAAATATTGTTAAATTTGAACTTAAAATGTTTATAAATAACATTTATCAAACTTGAAATCTATTTTCGTTATGGAGCAGAAAATAAATAAATAAATAGATAAGATAAATAAAAAAATAAAATAAAATAAAATGCGATAATAGTTGTGAAAGTTCGATAAATTTGGAGATGTCGGTGGTAAAATATGAGTTAATATTTTATCTTGGATAATTTAAGTCTGATATGTATATCTAATACAAATTCCAGTTTCTGAAGACAAACCATTTTAAAAGATGATAAGTAATTCCCCCTCTTTGTATGCTAACCTAAATGACAAAAAAAAAAGTCTTTTTTTAAAAGTATATGTTATGACTGTGATACGTTAATGCATTAATGCTCTAGTTTAATAGTGTTCGAACTTTTGTGCATCACGTATTCCATGAAGAAGTGCGTGTTTCTGGGGTACCTCGCGTTATTTCATTTTATCTTCTACAAATCATGATCATAACAAAAACCAATCGTAAAAAGAGCACATATAAATAAACATAATTTTTATTGCATATTTTATATAAGTTATATTCTACATTATTGTATATTTTCTATATTCTATATTTCCTACGAAATCATTTCTGACTCAGAGCGTATTTGAAAGTGTGTGTGTGGGGGGGGGGGGGGGGGCGGTGCGTGTACTCCACTTTGAGAAAGATTAGTCTTTGTCTTTATATCGCTCGTAACTAATTATCATTTGCTATCCTAATGCAAATTTATTAATTATTTATTTTAAACATTTATTCATTTGCTATCCTAATGAAAATTTATTAATTATTTATTTTAAACATTTATTCTCCGTAAAAGAAAAAAAAAATGCTATTTTTATACAGAGATAAATACTATTAAAAATTTTCAAATGAATTAAATAAATGCTTTTAAATATTTTTCATATTTATACTTTATGCTCGTTTTCAATAAAATCTATAAACCATATTCAATGAACTATAGGTGTCTTTTGAAAACATCTTTATTTTTATGCTTGTTGAAGAATAGCTATAAATTATATTAGATTTTAAGAAATATTTCCTAGCTGCAATAAAATTATTATTATTATTTTTTTTTTTTTTTTTTAAATTTACGTAGGGATATTAATTCTATTAGAAATACGGTTTAAATAATCAGATTTAAAAGTAGTAACATGGCAAAATAATAAAATTAATAATGACTTTTATTTATAAGTAAGTCCTTCCTTAAACATGATTTCTCTTGTGATCATCCATGAGTGCCAGCTGAACGAAATCCAGTGAAAGGACAAAATTTTTGAACAAAAATGCTTGCGGTCTGTAACCTAGGCTGCATTTTTAACATGGAGAATATCAATTTGAAATAAGCTAAACTAAAATTTTTCTTATAAAAACCCTCTTACAATTTTTAAACATGTTACTGTAAAAAAAGAATACAGTAACGCAACAAAAGAGAAATAATTAAAAATACAAAAGTAAACATTTATCGACTTTTTCTCAAGAAGAGAAAAAGAAAAATTAGTTTTATTAAATTTTAAAATCCAGGGAAGTGCAATGGCTCTGCCCTGTATCCCGTTGTTCACAGGGTTCGTCAATAGCACCATATTTTCGAAAATATCAATAATATCCGATATTTTGTTATACATATCCAATATTTTCAAAATAGTCAGCTTATTGACGATTATAAATATTTTCAGACGTAATATAAATTAGAAAGTAAAACATTGTACTTAGCATGGAAACTTAATAAAGCAATATTATAAATGACTTTTTTATTTTTCATTTGTACAACAAAATTGAAGATCAACTAATTGAAAACAGAAACAATTTGCCTTTTACACTCATAAAAAATAAACTATGAAATTTATTATCAATTTTCAAGAAAAGTTTATGTTTTACACGCCAAAATTGTATACAAAATACTTTGTTTTTATTGAAAAATTTGAACATAAATGTAAGCTTGTGTGTTTTTTCATTCCCTAACCTGTTGTGCAGTTTAAAGTGAACTAAAAAGAAAACTAAAACCAGAAAAAATTCTAATGAAGCTGTAAATAACTTTTCGAAATTAGATAGTTTATCTTTCAATAGCTGTTTTGAGTAATTATTATCGCACATAATTATCGGTTCTAAATTAAAAAATTCAGTTTCAAATGTAAAGATTGGAAAAGATTTTTTTTTTTTTTTTTTTTTTTTTTTTTTTTTTTTTTAGGGATTGGGCTAAAAAAGGCCTGCCAGTGCAAAAGTTTTTGTCTTCAAAATGACACAGTCAAATACAGTTAAACATTTCATTTACACTTTTTTTGACTGAAAATATCAAACACAATGTTTTGAAAATAAATATCAAATATTTGAGAATATCGAAAACTTCGTGATATTTTGAAAATAAATATCGGATATATATCATAATAGATATATATCCGAGTTGTTCCCCTGATTGTGCATGTGATCATAAAAGCAAATACATCAGTCACCGAAATATAAAATGCTTCCAGAAATATTACATTGCGCTCAACAGAACAATGACGTTACGTTCATAACTAGCAAATATTTTGTTGCTGAACAATTTATCCTACTCGTTATTTTCCTCCTAAACTTGCGGTAAGTATAAACATACATCACTGGTACCTACTCTCGGGTTACGCTTCCATTGTTTCAACAAAGTGATTTTCTAGTCATTGGAGTTGCTTCTTTACCTCTGTTTTCCTGGCCGTCCATTGCCCGCTGAATAACTGAAGCAAGACACTAGCATCTTTTTTAACTGGAGGAGGGAATTATTTTGCAACATTAGATCATTTCTTACCGAATGATGAATCGATCTGTATGTTGAATAACAACAAAATGCAAGCAAAAAAAAAAAAAAGAGAAACAATCTGTTTTTAAAAGTGATTTTTTTTTTTTTTTGTAGATCTTGTTTTTTATGAAAAAGAAAGGGAAATTAATTACCCTTGTTATTTGGATAGTGCACAATCATAATATAAATGTAAATTTATGATGAGCAAATTACTTTCAAATATTTGAACTTCTGTTTTTAACATTTCTCTAAAATTTGAATTATGACATTTTTAAATACTTAATAATTCTCAGCTTATTATAAATCTTTTAAGTCATCTGTATAGTTATTATTAGTCGTATAGTCAAGCGGGTAGCTTGCCAAAATCTTAATCAGAAGCTTCTCAGACGGAGTTATTCTCTAACCATGTTCAATCTCTGGTACCTTAGTTTTTGACGGTTATACTCAGAGCCATATACTTGAGTATTAGAAACAAGAAAGGGAGGCACAAGACCACGAATTCGGATAGACGCAGTCCCGTAAATTATTAAAGTTTTGCGTTTGCAACTGAAAAATCCAAATCTTGCCCAGAAAAGGAGGTCGGTGATCGTGGTTAAAACACTTTTGCACTTGGTATGGTACGATATTGCATACTTGGACCCCGAAGAATATTGGAAAGTTGGAGTTTGGAGTAATGTGTTTGTCCTAAAGATAGGTCTTCATCGTCAGGTGATTTCTCATTTTAGCTGTAATCAAATTCCAGTGGGTGTCAGCAGTCCAATAATATTTACTCTCCGTGGCTCACCAGGATTTTTAATAAAATGAACTATATTACCACTGACTTAAGGAGGCTCAGGGCTTGGAAATTTGTTAAAAATCGATTTTTCTTTTAGTATCTATTTTGATTAATTAATTCTAAACACATTGCAAAAAACCGCATGAAAATATTTCCATTTTTAACGGAGTTATGAGCATTTGTGTAACAGTCGTTACAAAGCCGCACCCATTTAATTGAAACTTTAAGTCACGTTTAACACAATTTACAATGCGGACAGCATCACTACTATACAACTGAGTATTTTATTAACAAAATTTACATGAATCTTTGAATGAATAGATCGTAAATTGTAAAAATTAGAGCTTTTTTGTTTCGTTTCATTCATATCCAACAAAGCTAAACATTTTCTCTCGAAGAGTTATTCTCTTTCAGCTTTTCTCAGAAATGTGAAAAAGATTTGCCTTAAAAAATCGATGTAAGTCGGAATTTATAATGATACCAAATAAGCAACCATAACTGCATCAGGAATTCCGTTGAAAAAAACAATTCTTAAATTACTGGCTCTAAATCATTCGTTGTACGAAAAGTAGAGAGAAAATATAATATTTTTCTGCTTTCAAAAAGAAACAAAGGGATAAAAAGATTTTATGATGAAAAAATTGCTTTTAATAAAAAAATATTGGATTATATTTCATCTGGGGTCGCTTTTGTTATTACCTTGCATCATTGTTTGTTATCAAGTAAAGGGTTGTTTATATCAAGTTCTGAATGGCACCTTTTTAAAAAGAACTGACAAAATTCAAAAGGATAAATTAATTCCCATTTAATAGTATATTTTATGTCCTATAATCATAATGGCTATGTTAGCTTCTTTTGTATGGATTAAATATCATCTCTTAAAACAATATGATTTGTGTTTTATTTCAAAAGAATGTATACCATTATATTAAGAAATACGATTAAAACGTCTAATTTTTATTTAATTCAGAAAAAATAAACAAAATTAAAATAATGTAAGTATGCTGTCTAAGTTTATTTGGTGTTAGATTAATTTATAACTATTATTCTCTTCTAAAGAGAAACTGAAAAAACTTAAGACGTTCAAATACAGTATTTGTAAAAAAAAAAAATATCTGAGAATTTTTATTTTTCATTATGCCACAAGAAATTAAGCTTTCCAACTTACATTTTTTAAATGTAAAATTCTGTTAAAATAAGTCTGCATCATATCATTAAGATATGTTAATTGTTAATCATTAATATCGGCCATGAAGAAGGTTAGTTTTTTTTTTTTTTTTTACAATTGAGGACGTGAGTTTCAAAACTCGCCTTATCCAAAATTACAAAAATCGAGTTTTCTCTATGAACCTATTCTATTGATGAACCTGCATCGAAAAAAACACTACAATCAGCAAAAAACCTAGTTTTATCGTGTATTTCTGGCATTGTAAAATCTCGGTTTACAAGGAAAAGCAATGGACGCAGCTAGAGGTTTTTCGCGATTTCCCAAGATTTGATTTTCTGGATAAGATGAGTTTTGAAACTCACGTCCTCAATTATATATATAGAGAGCAAGTTCGGTTATTATGGAATGGTCTGTCAATATGGAATACTTCAATATCTGTCGCATAAGGAGTTGCAGCCAAACGTAAATCTGCAATACGACTTCCCAGTACTTCTAGGAGCCACTGTACTCAGTTTTGTTTAGAAACCTGTGGTTGGAGCGACACGGTGAAATAAAATCTTATTCTCATTTTTTGCAGTTTGTTACAGGTAAATTTTATAAAATTCGTATTAATTATAAAACCTCATTGTCAGTGATGTTAACCGAGTTCAGTATAAAGTTGAACTGTTGTGTTTATTGCTGTGTTAGTCATTTTTCCTCTATGCTAACTTGTTGACGACTGAAGAGGTTATGATTTTCAAGGTGTTGTGTCGGGTAATATGAAATATCAGCTAGACAACTGTTTCAAGACGAGTCTAAAAATTCAAACAAATTTTCAAAGAATCTGATGATTTATAGGTTATGTACTAAGGTTTACTCATTAAGTAATTTTGGTTATTCTTTTAAATCGTGTCTTGCAATTTTAATATTCCTTATGACCCTATTCCACATTACCCGACTGGCTGCCATTACCCGAAACTTGTAACTTTTTTTTTAAAGTTAAATATTGATACGTATACGTATTTTTTTTTCTTCCTTTTTAAACGTATTAAAAATGCGTTAAGAAATAGTCAAAGTTTGCTTTTTACTAACTCTTCTCAATTCTTTTATGTTGACTTAGAAATAAAAATAAAATGGTATTCCATAAATTCCGAACTTTCGCTCTCTTTCTCTGTATATATAGATATTTTTTTCAGTAACAACCCTGAAAGATTGTAAAATATGCTAAAAGGTTTGGCAGAAGCTAGCATTAATGTGGGATTAAAAATAAATTTGGAAAAGACTAAGATGATGTTCAATTGATTTGCATCAAAAAAGAAAATAGTCTACAACAACACTGAGATTAAAGAAGTGCAAAGTTATGTGTACCTTGGGCAGGAAATATCATAGGATAATAGTATCATGAATGAAATCAATAGAAGAATAAGAAATGGATGGAGTGCTTTTGGGAAGAACAATATTATTCTGAAGAGTAACATGCCTCTTTATTTGAAAAGAAAGGTGTTTAACCAATGTGTTTTGCCTGTACTAACTTATGGAGCAGAAACATGGACGCTAACAAAACGGATGGTACAAAGATTACAAGCAACACAGCGAAGTATGGACAGATGTATGCTAGGCATAACTAGAAGAGACAGAAAGAGAATAACCTAGATAAGAAGTCAGACGAAAGTTTTTGACACCATTGAAAGAATTAAATGGCTAAAATGGAAGACAAGACAATAGATGGAGTACAAACACCCTACAGTGGTATCCCAGAGATGTAAACCGGCCAAGAAGACGACCTCAAGTAAGATGGAGTGATGAAATCAGAAAAGTGGCTGGTGTTAACTGGATGACTAAAGCACTAGACAGGAAACATTGAAAAAATCTGCGGGAGACGTACATCCAGCAGTGGATTGAAAACGGTTGTTGTTGTTGCTGTTGTTGTTGTTGTTGATGATGATGATGATATATATATATATATATATTCTTGCGTATAGTATGAATTAACATTTTTCTCCATCAAAATCTCACTGCATTTCTCATTACTTTTTTTTAGGACCATTATATTTTATTTCCTCTAATATTTCCTACATCAATATCTCTTGATTAACGAAACGCCGTTTTTGCCACTGAAATATTATGACAAATCAAATGCATCATATTTATTAAGAAATCACATTTTAATTAAAATTCACAGAAATATCGCACATCTGTTTTTTTTTTCTTTACAGCATAGAAATTTTCTCAACTGTTGGTGATGGGAAGATCCTTCAAAACATTAAGATTTCATCACCTGGCTTTAGCAGCCAGTGTAAACGAATAGCTTTCAGGCAAGTTCGTTTCATTAGATCGGGATCGATTACGTTCTTGCGTAATGAGTAGTCGCTTAGCCACTTTCAGAACTTGACTAATAACCCAATTCACTTCCGTATGCCGATGCTAATAGGGATGTGAAAAAGAATCGTCCTGCAGCGGTGTCTGTTGACAATAGGAAGATTGTTTCTTTTTTTCCCTATCGAAAATTATACCGAATTATGCTACAAGAATTACTCGCTGTTCTTACGAAGATTCAAAGAAGTAAATTCTTCAATTAGAGCAGTGTTCATATACAAGTCTTTATTAAAATAGTTTCCGACCAGTTAGAATAATTTAAGACCCTCAATACATCTGATGCAAAGTGTCATAGAAAGATAAATTAAATTTGAACCTAGCTTTAAAGACTCACAATATTATAATATCGAAATAAACAAGCGAAATTATGATAACGAAATTCATTTAATAAAAATTGAAAAAAATCAATTTACCACGTTGTTTCCATGTATGCACAGCTCTTTTATAACAGGAGCACTCTGATTTTAATTACCTCATTTTTTAGGGGGGAGGGGGGGGGGGGTGGAAAACATTTCAACAGATTTTATTCTTTTAAAATTTAGTAGTTGGTACTAAAATCATATATAGTATTCACAATGTATAACTTCTTCATGGTTTCATAAATTTGTATACAAAAATATACACCTAATGGTTTTATGTAGCGACCAATGGCCATATCAACAGAGCCCAATTCAATCCCTAAATATGTATATATCATACACTCTGGAAATGCGTTTGGGCTCTTTTTTCGGAGCGCGAGCCCGAAAAGTTTTGTGTCATCAAAGCCCGAGTCCGCTACCGAAAGTACGCAGTAGAAAATTATTAATGACATTTTGCAATTGTTTCAAGGGAAGTGCGAAGGATTCAGTATCAGATAAAATATTTCCCTTTATATTCCTTCAATAACAATTCAATTGGCTTTTAAACTGATGTTTAAAGGATTGTAAAACACTTGAAACATAGAATACATTTTCTCTTTTTCAAATAACAAGCTTTACTTCCTTTATACAATTTGTGAATGAATAAAATTTTTGCTGAACCTGAGGCCGTCGGAGTCCAAAGACTAGTAGAAAAATCGAGCCCAGCCTCATCCCTAATAATCATCTCGATTTTTAAAGTTATTTTGTGGGGGTGGGGGTGCGCAACGTACATGAAAAGATACAACATTAACTTTTGAAACACACCACATAGATTAGTTATAGATACCAAAGTACAGATGAAAAAATAGGGGATGACAGTCAGCTTGAGATAAGAATGAAAAATCAAGCATTATAAATTAATTATTAAAAATTTCTAATATTATAAAAATGGTTTTACGAAATTTTTATATTTCAGTACAATGAAAAGAAATTTCAAGCAAACGAGTTCAAAAACGCGATTTATTAGACGGAAATATATATACCAAAATGCACAAAAATGACATATAATACAACAAGCAAAACACAAAGTATAATATACAGAGTGGTAGAAGACCGATAGTACCTATTCGATTAAATTTTAGCTGCTCAGGAAATGTAAATGATACACTCACAACATAACAAATACTAAAATGTTTGTGATGACTTGGAAAATGAATAATATCCTTTGAAAAGGTATTTCGATAAGTAAAATGTGAAAGACGATGATGTTTTCGAATTGAGACACATTTAGTTTATAACGTAATTCAATAACGCATGTTGATCTGTTTGAAATAGTATAGCACTATTAAAACGCTCTTCAATTACCTCCCACAGACCGTATTGTACCAAAAAAAAATTTTTTTTTTGCGTGTTCCTGTAAAAGAAATATACAGGGTATCCCCAAAAATATTAAAACGCCCTCTAATTTTTTACTTGTTGGAGATACGTATAGGAAATGTAAATTGTAAAAATATTCAAAATAAGATCGGAATAAAGATTATGTTGCAGAAAAAAATCGTGCTATTAATTTTCCAAAATTTACACTTTTTAATTTATTCCGGCACCAAACAATCGTTTGCTCATTTTTAGTGTAGGAAAACTCCAAGATTTTATAAAATACAAAGTATCATGGACTCGGTGAATTTTGGTCGTAGAAGAATGGATTTTTTTTTATTGTTTTACTTATTAGAACCATGGAATGTTTTTTTTTCTTCTAAATATAACTTATAGGACCCATGGACCCTTTAAAAATTAAAAAACGTAGCTTAAAAAAATTAATGGCAGGATTATCTCATCAACATTATCTTAATTCCTACCTTATTTTGAACACTTTTGCAATTTACAACATGTAAAAAATTAAAGCGCGTTTCAATCTTTTTGGGACGCCCTATAAGCAGTACAACATGACATATAATTTTCTGTAGGGAATAGGCTATTATGTACTTCAATAACATGCCTACATTTCGGTAAATTTTAAATAATAGGATTCATTTCAAATAGTTAGCACCCATAGCTGATAAACAGGCTATACGGGAGATGGGGGATGAATGGGACATTTTCACAAAAATATTTATTTTCAATACCTTTTTTAAGTTATTATCAATATTATATATCATTTTTCATACATTAGGTATTTGACTACATCAATGCACAATTTTTATTCTAGATTATTATTATACAGTAAAATACTATAAAATTAAAAAAAGTTCCTCTCTGTCCCAATCATCCCTATAGCAGGGATGAATGGGACACTAATAGGGATGGATAGGATTCAAATATTTTCCTCCCTGTATTCAATGTTACCAAATTAAAAATTATAATAATAAACTTATATGTAATTATATTTTTAATATATGACATTTTAATGCCTGTTATATCTCAGCGTTGGTAATCACTTCTTTTGCTGCAGTTTTAACTTGTAATACAAACTTCTATTTTCTATCTGCTCTTTTTCCCCACTTACGAGACATTTTAGATATGAAATGAAAGTGAAAAATGTCTTTGAAGCATCGCATAGCTAATAATTTTCATTCATAACTTATTAATTAATATTAATTAAATGTTTCTTAGATATCAGGCGCAGCTGAAATTATGTTAGAGGATGTGGAAATTTATTTAAGCAAAAGTTCAAAATTCAATATAATTTCCCTTATTTGATCAATAAACATATGGGGCATTCTCATAATCTTTTGACTTTTGGGGGAAAAAATCTGGCGAAATTAAACTTGCTAAAATAACATTTTAATCTGATAGACGAATGCCTTAATGATTCAAAATAAAGAAAAAATGGTCAGCAGCGAAATTTTTTTTTATTTAACTGAGGTTTAAGTTAAACTTGCGAGTTTAATTTTCCTTACTATTTTACCGCTAAAACTTTTTATTTTCTTCTAAATTTTTACTCATAATAAATTTGCATAGTACCCACAGGACATTCAAATAAGAAATAATGACAATGTAGTATTTTTAGTACAAAATTTTGGTATAACATTGTCTTAAAGCGGTGTTAAAGAAGGGACGGTAATGTAAAAAAGGGGATGGCATAGGAAAAAAGGGGACGAAATGGGAAAAAAAAGGGACGGTAAGGATGGAACAGCAAGGAAAATTACCACCTATTTTAGGCAGATCATGTTAAGACTAAGTGGTAGCCAAAATGTTCATTGATTTTTAGAAACAGTTATTTACATTGGATTAAATTAGATTTTTTTTTTAATTTACCTCTAAAAGTGCAGGGATAAACCTTGGGGACGGTGAGACTACCAATAAAGCCACGAAGCTTGAAACTGATATTTAAATGCTGATTTAAATTTTACAGTAAATTTCCTGCCAAAGAATTTTAGACGTTATTTCTCTAGCATACTTCTGCATGAGAAAAAACTTAAAAAAAATTCTGTTGCTGCATCTGAAGTGATTTTCTGTATAATTTTAGAAAAGGGATGGCAAAAAATCTAAAACCTAGGGACAGAGTTTAAAAAATAATGTTAACCCTAAAAATGAGTGCAGGCTAATTTTTAGCTACTTATTTATATAAAACAATAGCTCCAGTTTCAGAAAAAATTACATCGAATTATTTTTATTGAAACAATTTTATCCAGACAGCTCCAAAATTAAAAATCAGCATCAGGGACACGGGACGGTATAGAAGTTTTCCTGGTATTTGGACCCCCAACATCTTCCAGAACTTATTTATCTCGTTAATATTGTTGTGCAATCTTGCAATGGAATATTCCAAGTATATGAAAAAAAAAAAAAAAAAAAAAAAACACACACACACACACAAAAAAAAAGTGTATTAAAAGAAAAATTATTATTCAGGGACATGAAAGTCAAAAGATTGTGAAAATGCCTCATATACTATTTTTAACAATTTTATCTATTTCTATTTTGATAAAGTTTCAATAGCAATTTTTAGATAAACTATTTAATCTTTATTACAATACAATAATTAAGATTCAATATAATTTTTAATAATAAACAACCTACATAATAATAGTACTGTATACTAATAATTAACATAAAATATTAATTTATCAACCTATATAATATTATTTAATCAATAAATAAAATTTTCAACACCTCCAGGGATGCATGAGATAGCCCCATTCATCCCCATTTGAAATGTCCCAATCATCCCCACGATGCATATATTTCATTGTCAGACATTTTGCCTCAGAAATTATTTTGTCATCACAATGGTTTATATTCATTCATTTTAATTACCAATATTGAACCTTCAAATAAATAGCTACAACATATCTTAATTGTTTTTTATTGTACCGGGTGTCCCAAAAAGGACTGACTGATTTTAAAATTCAATAACTTGCAAACGGTGACAGATATTTAAAAAATTCTCTCAGGAGGGTTATGCATAAGGTCAAAAGTTTTTTTTACCGTGATTTTCAATTTTAGTTCGAATTACGAACAATAGATGGCGCTGCGATCAATAGACGTTGAATTCAGGCTCGATTTTTGGTACTTCGTGGCCCGGATAATACATTTCCATCTCCTTTTTCTGCATGGAACAAGAGAAAGGACCAGAAATCGAGCCTGTATTTAGCGACTATTGCTTACAGCGCCATCTATTGTTTGTAATTCGAACTAAAATTGAAAATCACGGTAAAAAAAACTTTTGACCTTATGCATAACCCTCCTGCAAGAATTTTTTAAATATCTGTCACCGTTTGCATGTTATTGAATTTTAAAATCAGTCAGTCCTTTTTGGGACACCCGGTATAAGATATTTGACAACTTCAAATGAAAAAAAATAAAATTACTTTTTAAGCAGAGTTCCAGGAAATGCAAAAAAGAAAAAAAAAATGAAAACAGCTAATGTGGTTTAGCTTTTTGTTCTAAAGCACACTATGGTAATTCCATATATGAGAATAGAAAGCAACCAAAAAAAAAAGTTTTTTGCCTGAAATATTGAGAACGCCCCATACATCTCTTGTCATCTCTTGTCCCATTCATCGCCCAGCTCCCTTATATGTTGCAATGACCATTTTCAATAGAGGACATGAGGACATGATGCGATCTACCCCGGTAACGTGAAAATTTCGTGTCTATTTGAAAAGTTTTACTAAGAGTACGGACAGACAGCCGAACCGAAGCTATAACCATATTTCGACTATGTGAAAATGTGTTAAAAAAGGACCAAGAAAAGGTTTAGAGGGGGAAAAGGACCAGCAATTATTACTATGACTGAATTACAACAACATTTTAAAAATCTTAGCAAAGTTTTTAATCCTTGGTCTAGTGATGAATTCAGGGGTGATCTTTGGGAAGGGGGAGAAGGTTTCCACTCGGAGCATCGAACTGTTTAGGATTTTAGGTAGAAGGTTTAGGATTTATGCTTATTAATGGTCTAGAATTGCTCCGCCTCTCTCCCCCTACGGAAAAAATGTCTGAATTTAATACTGCTTGATTCTCAAACAGTCTTTTCTCTCTCTCTGTCTGTCACTCACTTTTTTTTTCTTTTTTAATTACGAATTTTTTCGGTGATTTGCAGAAACATGATCATTTACTTCAGCGTCCTTTGATTGTCCTATCACTTTGATGCAATAAACCTGTGGGTGATGCAGTTATTCTCACTAAAATAGCGTAAATGGGACAACTGGATTTTCCAGACGTTGTTGTATGGTTTCACCATTTGGAAGAGCATACATCCGACACGTGAAAGCTGATAGAAATAATCGGTGTTGCAAACCACTTTGAATCCCTTGCGTGTGCAGCGAATGTTAACGTTAATTTAACAAAAATTGCTTCAGTCAGATTAAATGCTGCAACTAATTTTTCTTTTCTTGCGTAAGTAAGCGGTGGCTCAGGCAAGCATCATTTAATGCTATTGTTACGTCATTTCTGTGAAAGAATAGAAGGAAGTTGCTCCTGTTTAATATTTTTTAATCCATAAGTAACGTTTCTGTAAGCCTTGTGTATTATGTTACGTTATAGAACATTTTAATAAATGACACAATAATTTAATAATTAATATTTAAATAACTATCTTAGCCTTATTTTTTCATACTTTTCCATTTTCCAACTAATGTCAAAAACAAATGTCGAGATCGCTTTTGTAAGCATCATTAATTTCAACTAGCATTATTTTTCGCAAAATTACTTAGCTTTAGCACATTAATTCCGAAATTTTTACTAAATGTTAAAACAAAAAACCTCTTCAATGTTAAACTTATGGACATGGAATGCATTCGTATTTTGCAAATTTCTCACCAGAATACTATTAATTTTGACTGTAATATTCATTAACATTTTATCTTTAACTGCATGCTCTTTTATGTGTACTCTTTTTAAAGGATGTCTCTTACTAGACTGATTGCCAAAATATTTCCAAAATATATGCTTAATTTCATATTTTATGTGTTAAAATCGTAGCGTGAGTAAGATTTTAATAATTTATATAAAATTAAACAATATATTTTAGAAATGTTTTGTCAACTAAACCCATAAAACAGATCCTTTAAGAAGGGTATTCTGATAAAAAAAAAAAAAAAAAAAAAAAGAAAAAAAAAAAAAAAAAGAAAAGAAAAAGTTAAAAATATCAATTATCCGATGAGGAAATTGACAAGTCGAAAATTGTACGTCAAATGTGGCAAATGAGGTGCGTTCGTACTATAACTAGTTTTTTAAATATTCAGATCTTGGCGCAGTAGCTGTTACACTCTTATGCAAAAATGCATGAATACAAAGTTTATTACGATTATGTATATTAAATTCAGCAATACGGAAATAATATGACTTCATCTTAAATAGGACGTCATCACCATGACAACATAGAATCATTACCAATTATTGGATACCATTGAATTAATTACGTATGATAGGATTTAATAGAATGAAGAAAACTTTTATTAATATATTTTTAAGTTTTGATTCGATTTTCATAAAATTTGAAATGACTCTACACAATTCTGCAACGATTTTATATATTAAATTTCAAACCATTCGGTTGGTTAGTTTTTGCGCTGTTATATGCGGACAGACGAACAGACAAACGGGCGGACCAGACGACAATTATAGGTGCTTCGAATTTACATAATTACGAACGCACCTAAAAATACGAATGCATTCATGCCCATATATTTAACAATAGGAGGAGAATTTGAGTTCTGGCTGACTACGAAACTCACTAGACAATTATTATTTTTTAAAACTGTAACTAATTTGTAAAACATATTCAGAGACATTATGCAATGGTTATTTTGATATGATGATAAAATGCTAAAAATGAAAGCGATGATTTTTTTGTGTTCATTCGTCCGATTTCTAAAATATAATGTTTAATTGACAAATTATTTCCTCAAAAGTAAAAGGGTCAAAAACATTTCATTACTGAATGCTAAGAATTTAAACTAGAAAACTATCTAAATAACGATTCTTCACTTTTATACCTTTTTTACATTACGCAATAATTCTAAAAAGTTTGGTGGTTTGATAATTCCAATAATTTTCTGCCTTGCTATTTTATAATCATCTGATGCATTAAAGATAATTTAGACTTTCTAATAAAAGTGATAAAATTAACTGCGCTTTTCAGCCTTAACTCCGGCCCACATACTTTACAACATTTCTCTTCATTTATTTTATTCCCATCAAATATAAAATTCCCCTTCGATTTGCGATAAATTTTTATACGGTGCCTGTGGTGTAAAAAATTACGTATAGAAAACTTTCTTCATACTCTAACAAGTATAGTAATAATAAAAGCTACATTTTTGTAGGACCAAACTTGCCAAATTATGATACAGAATAGCATAAAGCATGGAGAATTTTTTTCTAAAATATATAACCTCTTCATTCCGTAGGTCCACATATGCGGACTTCTTTCGCATTTTAAAAAGATACTCTAACATAATCGCAATTCCGATTTCAGAATGATAAGTTTCGATGTCCAAGATTCGAAATAATGCAAATAAATTAAAACTCACAGGTAAAATATATATGTTAAACTAAAATACCGTCAATTTCCAGTTGATATTTTTTCGAATGTTGGTTGTTGATTAAAAATATAGTTTTCTAAAGACCAAGTTATGTAGAATAGAATGAAGCATGGAGAAAATTTTTCTAAATATAACCTTCACTCGTAGGTCCACATATGTGAACCTCAATTATTTCGCGTTTTAAAAAGGATACTCTAATATAATTGCAATTACACCAATAATGCTGTTGAACGTAAACATTTAGAAAATATCGACAAGAAATAAAACATTTAAATGGTGTTATTAAATGAAAATTTGTAATAAATAATATAGATATGGCTATGGTTTAATATATATATAATTTTTTTAATCAGTATATTACTACACAGTGTTGAGCAAAGTACATGCATACACTGTTAAAATTTTTGTTTTGGTTTGAACCAACATTTGGACAAACTTTTGGTGTACTGGATTAACGGCAACCATAAGAAAGTGCAATCTCGTTCCAACATTTGAAGCTGTGGTTCAACCAGAGCTCCAAATGTTGGACCGATATTTTAGAATCTTATAGTTGCATCTACTTAAGCACCAAAAGCCTGGTTCAACCCATACTTTTTTTTTTAACAGTGTACTGTATATGGAGCATTCTCACGATCTTTTGAATTTTAAGTCCCTGAATAATAACTTTTATTTTAATACATATTTTTGTGGGTTTTTTTTAATTTCATATACCGGGGAACATCTCATTGTATGATTGCATAATAATATTAACGAGATAAATAAGTTTTGGACGATGTTGGGGGTCCAAATATCAGGAAAACTCCTATACCGTCCCGTGTCCCTGATGCTGATTTTTATGTTTGGAGATGTCTGTATAAAATTGTTTCAATAAAAGTAATTCGATGTAATTTTTTTTCCTAAACTGGGACAATTGTTTTATATAAATATGTAGCAAAAAATTTAACCTGCATACATTTTTACAGTTAACATTATTTTTTTTAATCTATCCCTAGGTTTTAGATTCCTTACCATCCCTCTTGTTAAACTTATACAGAAAATCACTTCAGATCCAGCCACAGACTTTTTTCAAGTTTTTTCTCATGCAGAAGTATGCTAGAGTAAGAATGTCTAAAATTCTTTGACAGGAAATTTACTGCAGAATTTAAATATCAATTTCATGCATCCATGCTTTATTGGTAGTCTTACCATCTCCAAGGTTTATTCCTGCACTTTTCGAGCTAAATTATTATTATTATTATTATTTTAAATCCAATGTAAATAACTGTTTGTAAAAATCAATGAACATTGTGGCTATCACTTAGTCTTAATATGATTTGCCTAAAAATAGTGGTAATTTTCCTTACCGTCCCATCCTTACCATCCCTTTTTTCCTATACTATCCCTTTTTTCCCCTCCGTCTCTTCTTTAATACCCCTTTAAGACAATGTTATACCAAAATTTTGTACTAAAAATACTACATTGTTATTATTTCTTATTTGAATGTCCCGTGGGTACTATGCAAATTCATTATAAGTAAAAATTTAGAAGAAAACAGAAAGTTATAGTGGTAAAATGATAAGGAAAATTAAACTCGTAAGTTTAACTTAAACCCCAGTTAAATAAAAATAAAAAAAAATCGCTGCTGACTATTTTTTCTTTATTTTGAATCATTAAGGCATTCGTCTATCAGATTAAAATGCTATTTTAGCAAGTTTAATTTCACCAGATTTTTATTCCCGAAAGTCAAAAGATTGTGAGAATGACTCATCTATCAATACTAAAATATTAGGAACTATTGCACTTTATTAAGTTCATATTATCCTAAATTTAGCAAATATTGAAATTAGGTAATTTTAGAAATATAGAAAAGCTCCGAACTGAACTCAGATTTGGTGGCAGTTTAGCCTCAAACAAAACTTTTTCAAATAACATATGATATATAAAATCTAGCAAAAAAGGCATCCAATTAGGTTTTTTCCAGCAAAATTAAATGTACCATAACATGAAACTACCAACTCAACCAGCCACTTATAGACAACTTTTTATTAATTTTCATCTTCTCGCCATTTTGTTATTTATTTTCAGCTCTTGAAAAAGAAAAGAAGACAAAAAATATTAACCCACAGTCTATTGAGCCTTTTGTCTGAGGGGTTCGTTTTCTCAGAAATTCATTCTGCGGAGATTCACTCAACCGCGAATGAAATAAAAAAATATATATAATGATGATGTGCCGATGAAACCGCAAGATAAAGGGGCTTGGAAGCTTTGTTGCATGTATTCCGTGGTTCTTGACCACAACGGGGATGATGCTGATTCAAGATGGTTACTGGGGTCGGCGAGCTTTCCATCCGAATCTTAAGGATGGCCCAGATATCTTACTGTAAAAATAGTGTGTGTAGTGCTACCATATGGGCACAGGCAGAAATATATCTAGGTATGGCCAAAGGTCAAGATTTTGGAACGGATGTGCCTGTAGTCCGAAGGATGTTTCGCATTTTTCAAAATGGAGAATATAAAATAAAATAAGCTAAGTTAAGAATTTTTTGCCAGAACTTCTCATGCAAGACAATTTTTAAACATTTTGACAAAAACAGAAAAAAAAAAGGGCAACACAACAATTAAGACAAATTAAGTATTCAAAAATAAATTTCTACCAGCCTTTTCCAAAATGGAGAATTTGAATGTTTATTTGTTTGTTATCAGGAGGACTCTGCCCCCCCCCCCTACCCCTCTCCCCGGGATAAATTTTAAAAACAAAACAAAAAAATAAATGACTTCCACAAAGGGCTCGGGGCGCAAGCTCCGGCTCATAAAAAATTCTTAACTTGCCTTTCTCTTAGTGTTTAATTATTTTAAGTCACGTGCAAAGAATAAATTAAAAAAAAAAATCAAAATCATCAGAAAAAAATAAAAGAAAATTTGATTAGTCTATGGTTCTTGACCACAATTCGGGGATGACGGAGATTCAAGATGACTACCGGGGTCGCTGAGCTTTCCAGTCGAATCTTTAGTATGGCCCAGATATCTTACTAGTCTGTAGGATAATTCCTTTGTTCATCTTTTGAGCCCGTAGAAAACTTTCACCTTGAGTCGACGATCACGTTTTCTCTGAGTAGCTTACGAAACTTACTTCACCATTCTGCGGAACTCCATCTTCTTTGAGTCCTTGGCTATGTCAGGGTGAACACCTGAAGTAACAAAAGCTTTCCGTTCAGGTTTTTAAACAAAAAATCAAATCTTGATGAATTGTCTTTCAATTTCCTTTGAACTGTTTAAAACGTTTAAACAGCTTTTTTAGAGTATCGGTAAATTGGACCTTACTCAATTAAAGCAGCAAATGGTTTATTGTTCAAAATCAGTATTAACCTTCGAGTAGCTGTGATTCAGGGCATATTTTATGACATTTTAAAAAAGTTATTATGTTTAAGTTGGGCGTGTAGTTTCATAAATTAGTGAAACGAAAACAATGAATGTGACGTGAAAATGTCTCTGAGTTGCCATGGTTTAACACTCGATTACTATTTTTTCATTATCTTATTTCTTGTCGTTGTATCTGTGACATACGTGACGTAATACACTTTGCACACATCGCTAGATTGATAGTCGAGCATTCACGAATTTCAAAGACGCTTTTGGAGCCAGAAAAGAAAAGTCACTGTGTATCTTACAGATACAAAAATAGTAATCGAATGTTAAATTTAAAAAACTTATGGCTAACCAATAGAAGTGCCTAAAGAATCATTTGAGAAGAACGCAGAGGAAAAGCAAAAATATGCGATTTTTTTTTAATAAGTCTTTGAGAAATTGAACTAGAAAACGATATAAACTTATGAATATTAAAAATTCTTCATTTTTTTTAAAAATCTTTATTTACATTACGTAATAATTCCAAGAAGTTTGACGTTTTGATAATTCCAATAATTTTCTGCCTTGCTATTTCATAATCACAGGATGCATTAAAGATAATTTAGGATTTCTATAAAAGTGATCAGATTAATTGCGATTTTCGGCCTGAACATATTACTGGACACATACTTTACAACATTTCTCTTGATTTATTTTATCTCTATTTATTTTTATTTTATTATTTCTCATCGAAATTTAAAATTCCCCTTTCGATTTGTGGCCGAAAGCCGTATCATGACTTGCTGCATTCAATTCTTCTGCATCTACTGCATGAATCAGCATTCGTGTCATGCTTACTTCAGGAAAGCCCAAAAATAAATAAAGCAATAAAGTATTTCTAATATATAAATTTTATCTTATAATACATTGTGTACATAAATGAATATCCCACCTTTACAGGACTATTACAAGGGAAAAAAAATACAACTTGTTCATCGGAAATCAAAAATAACAGATGAAAGTTTAAATTCAACACAGTTATAAGAGTTCAGTGTGAACCCCTCCAGAAACAAGAACGATATCGAGGGGATACGATAACCCATCTCACACTTTTTTCAGCACGTTCGGCGTTACTCTTTAAATGGCTGCAGATATGCGTGTTCTAAGTTCGTCAACGTCAGTTGGTAGCGGTGGAACAAACACCCATGAAGCTATGAAGATTAAAAGGAGACGACATATCAGTCTTGAGAGCGTTGAAGCCAAAAGACTAGTTCTTTACCATCTCCGGCGTCCGCCATATTTGACTTTTACCGTAGTTGATTTGTGCAGCATGCTGCCAGGGCCCGACTTGGGCTATGGGGCGCCCTAGGGCAAGAATCATTCTGGGGGCCCCCTTCTATCTATCTATGGAATTTTTTTGTGAATATTGTGGAAGATAAGAAGATTGCAATGGTTAGGCCATCTAATCAGAATGAGGGATGAGCGAAGCACGAAGAAGATTTATAGTGGTAATTTAATTGGGAAAAGAAGTATTGGTAGACCCAGGAAGAGTTGGATAAAAGAGATAGAGAAAGATCTTGCAGAAAATCAAATTATAAATTATAAAGTAAAGGCCAGAGATCGGAAGGTCTGGAGAAGTATATTGAGGGAGGTCAAAATCCTACATGGATTGTAGCACCATTGTGTATGTATGTATGTATATTGTGGAAGTGGCTTGTACTAACTTCATCAACTTCAACTTTAATGACTTCATACAAATTGTATGTATGCCTAAATTTTGTATCCGGTACTGCTCACATCTGTATACAGAGTTTCCCAAAAAATGGTCACAACTTTAAGAAAAAATGCTAGTTGCTAGTAGTATAATATAGCAGAAAAAATGATAGATTGATGAACACGAGTATTTCTTTACAAACTTTTACTTCGCTTATCTACGTACGTTATAAGATGTTTAAAAGAAAATGCCATAAATTGGTCATCATTAAATGGTTTTAACTTGCCATGTTACGCGGAAAACGTTAATGAAAAATTTTTTTTGAAAACAATAGAATGTAGAACTAAGTTGTCATAATAAAATTTTAACCATTAGTTTTCTAATGATTAGTTTGCTTTTTGCATGGGTGGAGGAGGTACTGGAAGCTGAGAAGGGAAGGGGATCACACTCCCTTCCTAAATGTTTGAAAAAATATGCATTTTGGTCACTTTTGGCTAATTTTAATCATTTGGCACCTTTTAATGAAAATCATGATTGCTCTCTGGGGGGGGGGGGGGGGGCAGCTGCCCCGCATGCCCCTGCGTAAGTCGGGCCCTGCATGCTGCACAAAGAAGAAACTGGCTCACAGCGCAACTCACCGCGGTCGAATATGGCACAAGCAGGGGGGTAGGAACAGCTTCGACTGACGTCATTTATGTCGTCTCCTTTAATCTTCATAGCTCCATGCAAACACCTGATCTTTGATGAAATCACACACACACACACACACACACACAAAATCACAGAAAGTGATGTCAGGGCTGCGAGGAGGCCATTGTTGAAGAGCAAGTCCTGGGATGGTCGACGATCTATCGCCATCTTTGGAAACTTTCAGTTGTTATTTTTGATTTCCGATTAACAACAGGGTTGTACTTTTTTTTTGTTTTCTTTTAGTAGCCCTATAAAGTTAGGATATTCATTTATGTATGCCTGTAATTTTATTGATTCATAATTTTTATTGCAATTTGACATGGATGGTAAAATCCATTACAGAAGCAGTTGAATTTCTTCTTTATCGACAAGACAGCATCCAGAAAATATTTTGGAAAAGGATTTAGGGTCCAAGAGTTTAGTCTTGCTTTATTTTACATTTTTTTTTTTTTTTTTTTTTTACTTATTGAATAGAGGCAAGTGTTAAGAGTCTTTATTAAGTTTTATTGTGAATTCAAATAATTCAATTTAATATAATTTTAAAGAAAATTTAAGCCTTTTTCATTACAAATTGCATTATAACCTCATTTAAATGCTTTTTCGGTGATGTATTTTGACGTTAGTGTCAACCAAATTAATGTTTGAATTATATATACGTATGTTTTCAAATGCTTTATTGTCAAAAATGTTTTCTCAGCAGCATACGTCAGAACAGTTGAATTTGTGGGTATTTTAAATGACTTTTATTGCATTTTTCAAGAATTTGTGCTACACAAGTCTGACGATCTGTATCAAGCTTTTGTAGATATTTTGTTTTGACATTCTGCTTTTACAGAGTTCCATTCCAAAAAATTCCGACGAATTTTAAAGATTTCTTAGGAAATGTATTTATTTTTTCAACATACTAACGAAATCAAACTATAAAGATATGCTAGCGTAGAATTTTGATTTTCGAATCTTGACCATCTTGACTATTAGTCAAGATAGCATACAGTGCGGCGCAAAAGTTTAAGCACAGTTCAAATATTTTAATAAAAATAAAACTGCACAACGTAATGCTTTCAAATATCCACTGTAGGTGAATACTATGATCATAAATGTATATCTCAAGTTTGGAAAAAAATCATCGTTACGAAAACCAGAAATTACAAAAAAACTTTTTTTGTGATGTCGCAAAAGTTATGCACAAAGGAGATTTTATGCAAATATCGCCTTAAACATAATAGGTGGAGGATCGGCGACACATTTTTCCTAGAGTATAGCGATCACTATAAGAGTTATATCAAAATGCCGAAATCTCTGCAGTTTTCGCCTGAAGAAGTTGTAGAACTTTGGAAGCTGAAAGCTGAAGATAAATCCGCTTTCCGAATTTCGCTTATTTTAAATCGGTCTAAACGTGGTATACATAGTGTTTTTCAACATGGTAAACAATAAAAAAATGCGTATCGCCCAGAAAGGTCGAGTAAAACCACATTCCGTAAGGATAGAAGAATTAAATGATTGGCTGTAACTTACAATTTGTCATAAATTCGAAACATTAATTTGTAATCGAATTGTTTAGATACAGTAACAATTTCAAAGCATTCCGATGTATATTTTTCATTTTATAAAAACATTTAGCTTGTGCATAAACTTTTGCGCCGCACTGTATTATGGTTTATGGAATATTGATAGTCATCCCGATAGAAATTTCGGGGGGGTGGGATAAAACCTTTGAGGTCCTTCCATTGACAACGGCCTTGTTTATCGATAAGGTTCCGATCGCGAAATCCCAAGTTAGCCTATGGGAAAACTTTGAAGCGCGATGACTCATTACCTAATATAATTATTAAAATATCGTTTTTACCATCAGAAAGTAGACATGATATGCTGATGATGTGAGTTTTTAAAAATTATCTCCGTAAAATTTAAGTAACATAAAAAATCCTTATAAATTCTGAAATTTCCATTTGTTAAATTTTATCATCTTCTTAAAAATACTTAAAATTTACGTAGACATTTTTGAAAAACGCACATGATCAGCATCTGACGTCTACTTTCTGATGGTGAAAATGATATTTTAATAATTATATTAGGTAATAAGTAATAGCGCTTCAAAATTTTCCTATATGCTAACATGGGATTTCGAGATCGGGAGTTTCAGTGCAGCGGCCCCTGTGCGGAAGAATAAATTTCCATTGGCAGGTTTTTATTGTGCCATCTTAATTCCTTCGTGGTAAACGTTCACTTTCCCGAATTCTAAATTCTGCCTTAGTTAATCGCTGGAATACTGTGATTAGTTACGGCGAAAATTACTGTTTAAAAAAAGGGTGAATAAATTCAGAGAATTTTCTCACATATATGTGCCGTTCGTCGCGAAGAAATTAATAAAAATACAAATGCATATATTTATCCTTCTGCTTTCCTTTTTTCCTCCTTTTTTTGGTATTTTTTTAAACCTTGACGTATTTTCCTCTTTTTTGTTTTAATTATTCCTATTTTTATAATTGGAAATGCCGTGTGTTCTTTACTCAGCAAATTAAATTAGATGATTTGTCATACTTTGCGTTAATCTGATCTTTTCCACCTGTTTTTTCTAGAGCGACAACGAGCACGAGCACTCAAATGTTACTATTAAGCATAAACTTTGCTCTCTGTTGCAAACCATTCTTCCTTCCGCTGCTACATCAATCTCCAACTAGTCAGTCCAGTTGCTTATAACCCTTTGAACCCATCACCTCCCTTGTTCCACATTCGGTCTGACTTACAATAAAGACTGATCACAAGTGCTTGAATTTAGGGAAAAGGGACGAAGCATTCATGTTGTTGGTGCACTGGAGGATGGAGAGGTTGGGGAGAGGGGGATTAATATGATTAAATATAAATGCAGTAAAAAGTAAGAGTGATAAATGGCTAATATCTGTGCCATGCGAATACTTTGATTTCCCCGCCCTTTTAACAGTTTTACTTTTAATGTAAAAATGGGGCTTAGGTTTACTTAGGCCATTTATTGTCTTAAGACGAAAAAAATCGCAGCATGACATAAATTGATTGTTGTTAAATTGCAATCGTCAAAGTTATTAAGCTGTAATTGCTTATCAATGGTTCCTCAAGATTTACAATCTATTTTATGTCATTTAAATATCAAAAATTATTCTTTTTGTACAATAAATAATGACATATATGTGTAAAATTACATGTGTTTGTAAAATTATCGTGATAGAAAATCATAAATAAAAACGTGCGTGTAATTGTTTTATCTTCAAAAGTAAAAGTAAAATGTAATTTATTAATTACATATAACAAACAAGTTTTGTGTGATACAATTTAAATAATTAGAAATTCTCTTGAGAGTAGACATGTTAGAGTAGATACGCTAAATCATATACGTAGGAAAAAAATAGTTATGTTAAAAGTTAAAATATTATGTAAAAAGTTATATTAAAAGTTAAATCTTTATAAAGAGACAGAAATGCCTTATATGTAAAACCGGCAAATTTAAATTCTACATAACTTCCATAGTGGGAAATTCGTTCAGATTTACCTTTTTTTTTCTTTATAATCCATTTAAATACCTATCTAATATTTTCGATAATAATAATAATAATAATAATCAGCAATGTTGATTCTGCTTCTTTGAAGTTCTAATTTAATTGTAATATTATGTTAAAGATACATGCTAAGGTTTATTTTTTTCAACACTTTTTAAATGTCTTTGTCCAAATGGATTCTAAATTGTTTTCTAAATTGATTATCTGAATTAAATCTGAATTCATACAGATATACCATAATTTCATCGTACACAAAAACAGACTTGTAATTTGAAATTAATCCATCTCACAATTATATATATATATATAAACAAACTCACCAGAATTTTCATTTAAACGTTATTTTTTTCCGTATTTTTCCCATATATATACTTTTGTTTATTATTCACTAACAAATTTATATACAAATTTTCGCGTCAATAGTCAGTCTTTCATGTTTAACATATTGGCTCCACTGAGACTTAAACATTATTTTTTCCTTCCAAAACCGTCACTATCAATCATCATTCAAAAATATTAAAAGTAAATAAATTTAGCAAAAAACCCGATATATATTTCTACTTTTTTTCTCCTCCATTTCAAACGGTAAAGCCATGTATTTTGGAAATGATACAGGCAGTCACGTAGTCGATAAAAACAGTTGTTATAATTGCTTGCGACCCACGAACACCTACCTACAAGTACATAACTTTCGCTAAGTGCGTGGTCGCCACTTTTTATTATTCTACATATATATAAAATATATGACTATTTATCTTTGACTTCTACCTACAGAATATATGATTTGGAGACACACACTTAATATATATGCAATATAGATTTGATAGCATAATGAGGGCTTCTCTAAAAAAAGGTAGCTTTTAACAAATGGGTAACGTTATGATTTCTTAGATAATCTGTAAATGAATGAATAAGCAATGATATTTTGTATACATGCAATACGCATAAAATAGAAATAAGTTACAACATTCGTTTCGGACTGAAAATTATGCAAGCCTTTTCTTTCTTAAAGATAAAGACATGTGTCGTGGACGAGGCATTCTTACGACTGTGTTTTTATCGAGTTAAAGACTGGTATAGTTTTTCAGTCTGCATTCTGAATAAATCAAATGTGCACATATGGTTAATTTTATACAGTTGTGTTTCATATCAATTCACTTTGTCGTTCATAACGTTAATAACAACGATTTAAAACTACTTGGAAATTTCAGCAGGGCGATATTGAAAAAAGAAATAATGCTAATTTTCCTATGAATTACCATTTTTTTTTTATAAGAAAATTATTGAAAAACAAAATGACAAGCAATTTGAACAGAAAATAGGCATTTTATTTTCAATTACTTCTGTTGAAATTAATGTTTACTGAAAAAGATTTATTCACAAATTTACTTCTAGCAGGTGAAGCAGTCGTCAGTATATTATTTTTTCATTTATTTTAACACATCTTATTTCATTTTAGTTATGTATGTACTTGTATATATAATTAAAAGGAAATCACATGTGTGAAATTCAAAGGAAAAGAATATATATGTATATGTATTTCTTGTATGCATCAGATTTCAAACATCTGCAGATCAAGTTACACTATTCAGAAATATTCTAATACATTTTATCTATTCTACAATACGCTGTTTGATAATACACTGCGTTACAGATAAATATAATTCTTCTTTATACAAGAACAGTGCGAGGTTGAGATAATATTAAAGCTTGATTAACATTATTAATATTGTCGTTGATTTAAAGAGGATATAATATATTCTTTCTCATATTTATAGGAATTGTAGCATGTGTTTGACGTGATCGGCTGGCCTCTTGTTCCATCTGATTATGATGGGCCCCTCTCCTGGGCCCGTTCCGGGCACACTGGGTCCAGTGGTGGGAGAGCTTCAGGAGTCCCCGGCATTCCTCATGGCTCCCAGGAAAAGTATGACAGTCAGCACAAAAGGACTGCTGAATATGCCAGGACAAAATAACTGCTTCCTAAATAGTGCTGTACAGGTGAGGAATTTGAACAATTTTACTTTTCCACAGAAACTTGATACCCTTGAATACCCCCCCCCCCCTTTTTAATTCTTTTTTTCTTCTTTTTGGTCATATAGCTTTTACTCCCCCCCCCCTTTTTTTTTAATTCTTTTTTTCTTCGTTTTGGTCATAGCTTTTACTTAACATAAAATTATTTTAAAATATAAAATTAAAATGATGTTGGTGCCGTGACAGTATAAATAAATTTCTGTTTTATAAATTCATTTCTTAATTACCAAGATATATAGATTATCAAATACGCATAGCGTTACATTTCTTTTTTTTCTTATCATTTTCATTTACACAAGTTACTTGCTTTAAAAAATCATAAAACAAAGAAAAGTAACAAGTGAAAATAAAACATTAAAAAATATATATTTTATAGTTAAACAATTTGTTACCTTTAAGTTAAAAAAAAAAACAAAACCAGATATTATTCCCTTTTACTGTAATTTTTAAGACATTACTACTGTGTGACTTGCAATCATGCCGTCACCAACTTATATACACTAAAAAAAAAGGTGCAATTCCACAGATGTAAAGTTACAGAAGTCTATATGCTTGCTAAAATTATTATCTGTACAGTGATCCAAAAAAAAAAAAAAAAAGTAGTTTACAAAACTAGTTTTGTAAAGCTACAGAAATCTGTAGCTTACATAAAAAGTTCTAGGCATCCCAGTTTCCTTGAAAATTTTTAGTAACTTTACAATTTTTTTTTTTTATTTTTTTTTTTTACAGTGTAAGAAGAGAACCAACCAATATACTTTAATTTGTTAAATGTAGAACCTAAAACTTAAAGAATCCAAAGATATTTTCGAAAAAAATTTTATTTGTTTTCTTATTAATGCATCAGAATATATGGCATTATCGTTCCCAATTACCATACTATCATACTATTACACATAAAATTTTATGGAATAAAGTATCCAACAAAAAGTCAGTTTTTATTTGGTTAGAATGTAAACTGTTCTGTGATCATTGGAAGATAAATAAATCAAATCATCGAAACGCAAAAGAACCATGGCAAGTTATTTTCTGATTCAATTTTAGTGTATTTATTTGCAAAAGCAATTGTACAGATGCTATTGTTCATTATAAACATTTGCTTTCCCTCTTATTTTTACATAAGATATGCCACTAGTTATTACGTTAGCTGTTTGATATTACAATATTTCGCTTTCCAATTAGTTACCACGGTCAGGTGAATGCTTTTCATTAATTTACACAGAAACCCACCTCCCACTCATTAAAAAAAACTTTTAAATTGCTTTTGCCCACAACATATTCGTAATGATTAATTCTTTTATATTTTTCTGGCAGCATTTCATTTTCCGATGGAATTAAAAGCCAACGAGCGAGGGATCATATAATTAGCCTTAACAAGGCTTACTGCTGGAATCATTATGTAATTCGTTAACTACAACTTTTTTTATGTTTCTTCTAACGGTTCGAGGTCGACTTTTGATTCACATGCAGTCATGCATATTTTTTTAAATCATCCATAGCTGATGCCAAATGAAGATTCTAAATATTGCTTGGGGCGATTTTAGCAACTTGTTTCGTATATTTTAATTTGTCTGTGTCTCTCATTTAAGTCCCGACCAGAGCGACTTCTCACGCAGATTCAAACCAGCGTTACGAGTTTTTTTCTCATCTTTTCCCTTTTCTTTGCCTTTCATTTAGTTCTTTGCTGACTTGCATGTGTCTGCGTGTGTAATTCTTCTTATACAATGCAAGGATAACAACAGCACTCGGTCTTTCAAGAAACAATATTATTTTTGTAATTTACTTTGTTTTATTTTGTTTACCTTCGTAAACACAACAACAACAATAAATGAAGGATAATTATAGATAATTAACTTTTACTTTTATCTAAATAATTTAATGATCTCAAATTACGCATATTCTAACATATAATTGACATATAAATCTAGTATATTTTAATCTAATTAATAAAATTTAAAAAAATGAATTCTAGAAGTGTATTATTTTACAATAGAAGAGTTAAAAAGAATTCAAGTATTCTAATCATATTGCAAGTTTAATTATGAGTTTATTTCTCAAACTCAAAGGATAGCTTGAAATACGTATTGATAAAAAATTTCTTCCTGAGGAAAGGACTTCGATTTAAAGAAAAAATGAATGAACTACAGATGCATGTTTAAATTTTACATCTAGATGCCCTTTTACTTTAAGAGGTTAAAACTCATGAAACAATATTTATATATGTAAAGCAAATCTATAAGAACAACTTTAGAAGAATTCAGCTATCTTTACCTCTAAGTAAATTTCAGCAGAAATGTACATAAAATAGGATAAAATATTTATTGCGTCTGCAATAGTTAATCACTGAGCAGTTTAGGCAATTCTCTTTACATAATCTTAACAAGTTACTGTATTTGTTAAAACATAATAATAGTAATCTGGATAAATTACATTTACTGTTTGATTGTTTTTAAAATTCAAATCATATTTTATAATTGGGTTTATATAATAAGCGTGGAGAGAAAAAAATATCAGTATCGAAGTTTCATTTCAAGATTAAATAATAATCATGCATGATTTTCGGCAAATCATGAAATTTTTTATTTAATTTTTTAAAATTTATTTTTATTTATTTATTTGCATTTACCGCCCACCTTCTTTTTTGTTGGTACTCCTGCGTCATTTGAAATTTTTCGCTAGTTCCTATTTAGGAATTATATTAAAAAATGGTATGAATTTATCGCCTATGCACGTGCGAAACCAGTTTTATTTTATTTGTTATGTTTTGCAGCACATATTTTACGGATTTTTGAATGGAAATTTCTTTCCCAAGTTTCATGTGACACGAGTATGCTCAAATATTCCAAATCAGGTGAATCGAAATTATGTAAACATTTTTTGAAATAAACCCAATATTAATTGCTCAGGAAAGAGATTACAGTACTTTAATATGACGGTTCTATCTGTCTTAACCAGAAGCTTGTGAACTGTATAAAATTAAGAACGCGTGATTCAGAGTTATGTCCATACAACCCATGCGCAGAAAAATGGAGTCTAAGAATTAAACTCTTCCTGATATTGAAAGATAAATTTAATATATTACACTTAAGAAACATTAAAATTGTTATTTTTGAAGTTCATATACATAATCACATTTCAAGAGACTTTAAGATTACTCGTCATTGTGTCAATGGCAATGCTTGGAGTATAATCTAAATCTAAAGCTATTAAATTTTTGACTTTTACAATGAAAATTTTTCCAGTTATTCTTTCCCTTTTTGCCAAAATATGTAAGAAATTAGACTACTAAACATCCTAAAAAAGATTAAAAAAAAAAAAAAAGAATTTCTGAGTTATTGCAATCTATGGTAAACATTAAAGTCACAGTAGAATTTAAATTGTCGAGTTATGATACTAGCAAATTAAGTTAGAGGTGCCGCTTTGTCAAGAAATACAACACAAAATTTCAATAATATTACAGACAAAATAGCTCCATTCCCCTTTAAAATCCTTCAAGAACAGTACCTGATTGTCTCATTCAAATCCAGGCATTATAAAGCCAAAAAGGACCCAAGGCTTCTGGCCTTCCTATAACTTTTTACATTGAATTCATAAATTTATCGTTACATCCCAAGCTTTTACAAAGAGTTTTTTCACGAACATGCAGGGCCGAAACTAAGGAGGGGCAGAAAGGGCATGCGCCCCGGGCGACATAATGAAGGGGCGCCAAATGAAGATTTTGTTTGTCGATTTTTCCCAAGTCTATGTTTAGCACGGTATTGTTAAAATCGTGCTGTCTGGGGTATGCCAAAGCATAGAAGAATCTGAGGATGATATGGCATAAGGATCTTGCATAAAGCGAAATTTTTTTTAATTCCTTTTTCAAGATTTTAATGAATCAATATTTAACAAAGCAGATTACATTGTTCAGTATTACATATTTTATGATTACATATTTAAAATTTTAAAATAAATCGGCTATTAGAAAATTAGTAAAATTTTCTTTGGAAACATACTTTGCGGAGGAGGGGGCGGGGGGCACCAAAATCCATGTTTCCCCCGGGTGCAAAAAAGGCTAGTTTCGGCTCTGCGAACATGGAAATTTTTCAAACTGGTACATATTTGCATGTTTTCTGGAGCATGTTTCTAGCATATTGATCACTGAAGGATTTAAAAGGCTTACACGTTTCATGAAAAGAGCTTACGCAGCTCATTGCAATTGTGCTGCTCAGATCGAAGATGACACAACATGCAAGTAAAATTGCGGATTAAGAATGTTACAGCAATTTCGTTCTACAAGTTTTAATTCAAAACAAGTGTGGTACTCTCTACCGAATCAATTTCAGACCAACAAACTCATCCCTGGCTCTATATCATCTCCCTCACCCCAAGAGATGATGTTGGACTAGTAGGAAGTGTAATTTCTTCCGTCACCCTCACTATCACTAAATAAAAAAAGGCAAACCATAAAGTTTGGAAGTTTTTTTCTTAATAAAGCTTTACTTTAAAATAAATATATCAATCAATTCTATTTCAAGGTGAACAATCTTGTAAAGTTCTGAACAGGGCATTTGGCCGAAATCCGAACAATTCCGGGGCCCTGGATATTTCTCCCCTCGCCGAACTTGCTTTCAAATTCACAATAAAAAAGAAAATGTAGAAAATAATAAATAGCAATACAGGATTTCTGAAAATTGTGGGAGCGATAAGTCAATGCTTCTAAAGCCCAAGCATAGTGCAACACCGACCAAAGTAGCCCCATTTATGATATAGGAAGAACATGGTATTCTTACAAAAAGGCATCCATTTCTGAAACCCGATTTTACAAAGCGATTTCTTCCAAGCAAGGCAATAAAAAGACCCGCCAATATCTTAAACCGGTTTCAGTCAGCCGTAAAAAACCAGCGGAACCAAGTAAAGCAAGAAAAAAGGTCCGTTTCTCCAGGCCTGTGATGGCCGAGTTTGACCTCAACCATTCCCTTCGGCAGCTCTGTCTCAAAGCATAAATCTGCGTGGCCAACGCGTTTTTTATCGAATTTTACCAGCCACTGCAGTTGCAGATCTGCGGTACTTTTTAAACAGAATGCATTTCTGAACTACTTCATCTCGGGAAAAGAAGTTTTTAATCTGGATCAAATGTAACTGCTGTGTTAACCTAAATATTTTTGGTTACAATTAAAACAAACCATTACAAAATGAAAAGTGCTTTAACTTTGTTTTTATTCTGTACACAACAACATTTTGAATTGAAATAAAGTAATGAAGAGCTATACTAGTCAGCATCGACATTCGCAAACTAGTGCGCTGTAAAAAAAAGAAAAAGAAAAGGTGTAATTCTACAGATGTAAAGTTGCAGAAAGCAGAAATCTGTATACTTACTGACATTTTATCTGTACTTTGTACAAAAAAAGATGTTAATCTACAAAGCTAGTTTTGTAAAGCTACAGATTTCTGTAGCTATACAAGGGAATCCACTATAATTACAGTAATCTTACTAAACTTTTATCTGTAATCCGGATTGCAGTTACATAAATTACATGATTTTTTTTTTCAGTTACATAAAACGTTCTAGACATCCAAGTTTCCTAAAAAATTCTTAGTAACCGTACAAATTTTTTTATTTACAGTGCAAAAGTGTATCTGTTACATGAATTTTTGTTGTTGCCGTTACATAAAAAGTTCTAGGCATCTCAGTTTCTTAGAAAATTCTTAGTAATTTTACAGATTTTTTTTATTTTATTTTTACAGTGTATTAAAACAATGGAAGCTTTCTCTGCAAATTCCTCGTTTGCATTTCAATAGTTTTAAATGATTGTTTTTGAATAGGATATTTGAAGAAAAAGGCTCTTGTAGTTTATGGAAAAAATTCGAATTTTGCTGATATGGATTTTGCAAGGCTATAAAGGAACAATAACTCGATCCTCCTCATTTCCGAAATTGGAAGTATCATCGGAATGAAACTGTAACATAAATCGAAAAAGTACAAAACTATCACGTTGGGCTACTTCAGATATTCTAAGCAAAAAGAAAATTTAAAAATATTGAAATATAAATGAGAAATTTATAGAGAAAACTTCTATTGGTTTAACATTAGCCTGTGGATGTCATATGCTGACTAGACTAGTGTAAGATATAAACACAATCTGTCGCCCGTGGATTGAAGAGAAGATAACATCTTGATTTACACTGTAAAAAAAAAAAAAAAAAAAAAAAAAAAAATGTATGAGGTTACAAAGGATTTTCTAGGGAACTGGGATGCCTAGAACTTTTTATGTAACTGCAACAAAAGACATATAACAGATTCACGTTTGCACTGAAAAAAAAATCTGTAAGGTTACTAAGAATTTTTTAGGAAACTAGGATACCTAGAACTTTTTATGTAACTGAAAAAAAAAAAAAAAAAAATCGTGTAATTATCCTGGGTTACCGATAAAATTTTAGTAAGCGTACAGATTTCTGTAGCTTTAAAAACCTAGTTTTGCAGATTTACATCTTTTTTTCTGTAGATTTTACAGATAAAATTTTAGTAAACATACAGATTTCTGAAGCTTTTGCAAAAACTATTTTTGTAGATTTACATCTTTTTTTTACACTGTACCAGCTCAGTTCACTATTAAAACTCAGCCTATAATTTCTTCAGAAGAACAACAATGAAAAAAAAAAAGCTGTGAAATGGAATACATTGAAAATGCTTGAACTAAAAAAAAAAGAAACATAGTAATTAAAAGAGGATAAAAACACGAAATGAATAGAAATTATTTCAAGCGCTAAAAGTTCAAAGAATCTCATTGAATTCTACTGAGATGTTCTGGACCAAACTTCCTTAAATTTACTTCTTAGAAATCCAAAATTTAGAAAGCATGGGTATAATTACTAATATCATACACATAAAAAATATTGGGCGAGATAAGGGGTTGGCAGGTGTTTCATTGTTACAACTATAAAGTTGTAAAAAAAAAAAAAAAAAAAAAAAAAAAAAAAAAAAACTGCTGCAGCTTTGCAATTAAGATCTTCGCTAGCTCCATATCCTTTAAAGTACAGGAAGTATGGAAGTCTGATTATGTTAAACAGTAGGTAAGGGGGTCGAAATAAACCAAGCAGTAGAAACGAAATCACGACTAAGCGAACAATGAACGCAGTGCAGCGGACCATAAGAAGTGAACAGCAGTGTTCGGCATGCACTCTGTTTATAGAATCCCTTTCATTTACGTCAGAAAGGTTCACTATCACTATTCAGCATATGTTTCATTCATTTGCTAGTTGATACAGCAATGCGAATTTTAAAAATATTCAATTAAGAACAAGTTGTTATCTATTTTAGATAAATATGTGCTGTTGAATTAACTAATGATGTAATAATTTAGAATAAATGATAAAACACATACTTTCAGAGTATCTCATTCCCCTTCGCACTCTTCTTTTAGCAAAACATAGAGCAAAAATATGTATAGTTATTAACTAAAATGTAAATGGTAAAACACGCATATTCGTTTATAATTTATAAAAATGGTTTATTTACCAAAAAGAAAAAAAAGAAACCATTCTATTGAGATTTATTCAAAAGGTCTTTTATTCAAAATGAGGCAAAATGTAAAATATCAAAAAAAAAAAAAAAAAAAAAGAGTTCCTTTATACTAAGAAAAATAATGTGCCATGCGGTTTTGACTTTCTTAATTTAAATAAAAGTTGAAGGTGGCAACAGTAAACCATTCTAACTCTAGATTATTAAACATAAAATGAATAAAATAGCAAATTTTGTTAACAAATATTTTAATTCTTTTGTTATTATTATTACAAACCACGTGATTCTGAAATATTCACTAATAACTTCTGTGATATAACTATCACGTTCAGGTGACTTATTTGATCAATAGAGATTGAGACTTGCTACAAAAGTTGGATGAGGTCCCAGTAGATTATCAGGCAAATGTTTAAGAATGTAGGATTAAGGTGCGATTATTTATATGCTTTGTTTACAAATTTGGTGATGAAAAATTTACGAAACACTGGTGGGAAAGGCAAAGGGCACGTCTAGATTTGGGCTGCATGATTTGCCAATGCTACATACACATTCCTGTACGTAACATACTAAAATTGCGATGTATATAAATTTGGTAAAATCATTTTGTACATTTATATGCTTGCCGATTTTCATCAGGTATTAATTATTGCACTAAAAAATGGGGTCTTTCATGCATGTCTGTGTTCCTTGATATCTGCTAAAGAGTCTTAACATAGTTATTAAGAAATGATTTAATTCATGACATAAAATACAATTTCTATTGTTTTCTAAAAAAATTTCATTTGCACTTTATCTGCAAAAGTAGTATTTTCGTTCTGTATAATAACAATCTAGTAATGTTTCTGAAAACACAATCGTTCTAAAGGCATCCGTGTCAGAACGTTCATAATGATTATTCTAAAAAAATCTAAACTTTATCTTAAAAAATCGCCTGTGTCCTTTAAAATTACAAAAAATTCAAGAAAATTCACATTCTACATTGGTTGTTAATTACATCCGACAGTACTTCGCTCCATTTTGTACATATGTACAGTCATCCCACAGAGATTGCACTAAAACTATAAAGCTTTTCTTGGTTTCCCTGGGTGGCCATCCCTGTACATATGTACATCTTAGAAATACAAAAATCACTTTTCATTTAAAAGGATTCTCACCAAATAACAACATCGGAGATGAAACAGTTATGAAATGAATATTTTAATCAATTAGTTATACTGTTGTGTACTTTGAAAATAAAAACAAAAATTTGATTTATGTTGATAAGCAAGCTCTTTGTAAAATATTAATTACAAAAGCAAAGAAAAAAAAGGAAGAAAGAAACACGAAGAAAAGAATTGAAAGTTGAACATATCAACCAGTGACACAATCCAAGTTCTTAGTCCCGACAGACTGTCACATTGTGTTGATAAATTCTCTTCAAGCACCTGAAGAATCGCTTTTCGGCTGACTTGAAGGCCCCTTATGAGTCATGCCTCTTTAATATTATATGTCGGCATTAGCTCCCCTGACGAGCCGCATTGGAGCGAATCATCTCGGCAGTCAGAGTCTTCTGTGGGAAACGATTCGGTTCGTGGTTTTCCACATCATTCTATTTGTTTCAAATTAACCTTTTCTTGCCCACTTTCCATGCGAAACAGTATTATTTTTTTCTTTTACCGAAGCTTGATTTTTGAATCTTATTAGGGTTATTGTTTGCCATGTAGATATCATTTACGCCGCTTCTTGTAAAACAGAAAACTATTGTTGTAAATGGGTCAGTGAGATGGATCATCTGTTGCTTTGTGTTCGTTCTAAAATGATGTTGAGAGGCAAGCGCATCTTCTCTGAAAAGCAATTTTCGCCCGGTTCAAACGTCGAGTTTAAAATTATTCAAAGCTTTATAAAAGACAATGCAATGCTATTAAATACAAAACGTACACTTTAATATAACATTTTTCTTTTGTCTGCTGATGTAAAATATTGAATCTTCTTTGGTTTACGCAACTTTTTCAAGTTATATTTTTATATTATAAACTAAATAATTTCCAGAGTTTCTGGTTTCAGAATGAAACCAGAAAGAATGCGGAAAACGTGCGGGCGTTAAAAACACACACCAAATTTAAAAGTGTAATAACCAATTTCACCAATTTCTAATAAAAAAAAGTAATTGCCATTACTATCAAAATTCTTTTAAACTGCTCCTTGTAAAATGTCACTAATGTGACTCAGTGACGTAGCTAAAAGGTGGATGGCGGTGGCATATATCAGAGATTTAAGGGAATCTCTGAATACCGTAACTACGAAGAAAGGTTTTCGGTGTTATTTTCAGTCACAATGAAAATTTGCTTCCTTCTGATATATATATATATATGAAAAATAATAATAGAGAGTTCTGTTTTACATTCAATATTAATAAAGTCTATTTACATGGAGTTTTACCTTTATATATCAGTTGTATTTATATTCCAGAAATATACTGTGAAAATTGATTAAAATTTGTATGACTGAGGTCTCATCCAAGTTACATTATAGAAAACACTGTTCATTTACTCACCGTTCCATCTTTATTTGATAAAATAGAGCTATATAAAGATAATAAACTAAAATTTAGAAGACAAAAACGCGAAACTGAAATACCGAACTTTTTATCTTTTGGTTTTGATAATTTAAAACTTTTTTATGGTCATTCTCTGGAAAGGGTGGAAAATGATGTCCTTGGTTAATTTATAAGTATTTTGAGAAAATTTTCAAAATATTTAATGTTATTTTAAGCTATACTTGTGTTCCAGGTTTTAACTATAGTATTTCATAAAAATATCAATTTATAGATCTTAAAAAGTAGCAAAATATACTAAAATTATTCTAAAATAGGATATTCTAAAAATATACTTGTGGCTGTTTCCAAACTTATCTTTGGCCAATAAAATTAAAAAGAGCTTATATATTCAGAATTAACACGTGGGCTCCACACTTGTGTGATTTGGGATTCCGCAACTTCAACTGCGTATAACTTTGTTGGTAATATAGTGATAATGAAATATAACACATGATTCCTATGTACGAAACTTAAACAGAAATCGAACTGTGATATTTATTTTTATCAAAAATTTAATTTTTTTCTCAAAAATGAATGCAGATATGCTATTTTTGCCTGAAAAAATTGTATAAAAAATAATACTGTAAAAGAATATTACTATATATATATATATGTAAAAGTCAGTGTGTAAAAAAATGTAAAAAAAAAAAAAATAAATTAAGAAACACATTTTGTTTAAGGAAAATTGATAGTTTTATTGCAAGTTTAAAAAATTGTCGTTTGTTATAATCGAGTTTCTCACATTATACCCTAGTTTTTTGCAATGAACTTCTATATTTGACTAACCATTTCTATCAAGCTTGTATAAACAGTTCGACTATACTAAAATTTCGCTGTTAAAATCACAAAAAAAATTCTCTTTATCAAAGATGCATTGATGCAGAAATTCAGCTAAATTTAGAATTCAATCCCATTTATATTCTCTTCCTGCAGTTTTCATGGTTGAAAATTTCCAAGAAAATAGAGTACCGCCACATCATGCCTTTTTATTTTTATCAGTCGAAATTCAAGATCAAAAGTCTGCAAAACTAAAACATATTGGTTGATTCAGGTGCTACAGTCTATTTGGAATACGTGTATTCTTTTGTGTAACCAGTTTGCACTTTTCACGTTAAGATTAGGTCAAGAGCAAAGATTGCGAAATGAGACACCGCTTAAGAACTTTGCTTTTTGTCTTTTGACGGAGATTGAGTGATAGAGAATAATCAAACTTTCATTCAAAGTTAAATTAAACTTCGCCCATTTCGTATCTGCATATACTTCTAATGTATATAAGAATAGAACTGAAATTTTATGCAATTGTATTTTATTTTTAAATGATAATGCAAAATTAGTCTAAATTAATTTTAAAACAATATTTCATATTGTTATACTCTATTTATTTATTTTTGTTTCTGAAAATTGACAAAAGGATGTAATAATTTTCATTTTAAAAAATCGTGTCATGTATGATGTATAAAATATTGTGATTAATGTTTCTAACAACCGTTCCAATCCTTTTACTTTATGATAAAATAAATTTATTTGTGTAATACTTTATTGAAAATACAGTTTTCAATTTGATTAATAAAAAGCAACCGTTCGTATTATAAAAAGATTACTTTCAATGGTCGTGTGTGCCTGGTTTCTGTTTTCGACCAACTAGAGTGAAACCCCCAGTAACTGACACCTTAAGAATTCTTTCTTGTTCAAATTACTATTACAAAGTTTTGAGCCTAATTTATATTTATCTTTGTTTTTGAAAGTGTAGTAGAGATACATTAAAAAAATATTGTTAACAAAATTTTGAAAATTTTCCCTTTTTATTATTACTAAAAGCTAATTATTTTCATAAATATTGTCAATAACTCCAGTAACTGACATCAACCCTTTTTTGAAAAAGCAATAACTGAAAAATAAATTATAACAGTTAAGACAAATCAGCTACCACTAGATAGTATTACTTTGCAGAATTTTATACGAAAATGCTTATTTAAGTTAGATTTTTTCTGAAGGTGTCAATAACTGGGGGTTTCACCCTACTTTAAAACTATCTCTGTACAAAAACTTCATAGATAACATAAATTTGACAATTAAAAAAATAATTATTTATTTATTTTGTTATTGTTGTTATTACTAACCCGGAACGAATGACCAACCAGTAATTCAACTGTAAACTGTAAACTGTAATTAAACTGTTCTTTCTTTTTAGTCCCCTTCGTTGCCCTTAAAGCTCAGTTTGAAAGAAATGTCTTAGAATATAAAAAATAGCTTTTCATTTTAGAGACTCATAATTTTGTAAATTATATACATAATTTATTTCAAAAATTAAACTGATACATGATAAGGAAAAAAAAACTTTACTTAATTTATTAATAGTTTTTATTTCCTAAAAAAAAAGACAGTGTAATCCTGGTATTAATGTTTGTTATTTAACAGAAATAAATAACTAAATTAGTAAAAATAAAATAAATAATAATTGTAACTACGAGTAATAATAAATTTTGAAATATCATTTTGTCCTGAAGAAAATTTAATGAAAATGAAAAGATGGATGTTACTTTTGCATGAAGAAATGTCTCCTCTCACCTGCATCACTCTTGCATATAAAAAAAAAATGGAGCATAACAGCATTTTTAAACACAATTTTCTTTTAAATGCACTTAAAGATATATGTTATATTTTAATTATTACTATAACAAGCTAATCCGTCCGGCGTTGCCTGGGCCCGATATAATAACCTTAAATAAATATACTTAAAATCAGACATTTCTGTCCAGGAGGGATTTATGACGCTCCGGGAAGGACACTGTGGGATTCCGGGACATGGGTGAGCGTCTAGACTATTAATGAACATAAAATCCCAAATCTTCTGAGGGTGAGGTACGATGTTCCGGTGTGGATTTCAATTCTTAATTTCTATCCCCATTTAAAAAATAACAATAACAAAATCAGAAAAGAATACAATTATTTCCCTTATTTGCACGCCAATTTTGAATAAGTATCGATAACACATTTATATTTGTCCATTTCATTTGCTTGTCTCTAGCATTCTTCAATAAAAGAAAATAAGAAATATAATTTGACATTTTTTTTAGAAACATTTATACTTTATTATATCAACCAATAGATAAATAATGGTTTATATAAAATAATAATAATAAAAAGACAATTTTTATTAATTGAAATCAAAAAGATGAAGATAAAGATGTAAAAAATATTTTTTTAATACAAGTATATATATATAATGCATATTTCAGGTACTTTGGCATCTGGATACTTTCAGAAGGAATTTTCGAGAGCTGACGGGTCACGCTTGCATGGCAGAATCTTGTATCTTTTGTGCCTTGAAGGTAATTTTTTCTAATATATTTTAAGCAATTTCCTGTTTTTATGTCCTAAATTATCAGTTAAAAAAAATTCCACCTCAATAACTCTGCCCCCTTCATATTTGAAGATTGATTACAGAAATTATGTAACAATAATATGAAACCACATTTTTTTTTTCTTTAATACTGGCTTATTAAATCGTTAGTGATGGGCCTTGTTGTAAAATGTTTATAACAATGGTTAGATTAATTAAGAAATAATATTGTTTTTTGAAATCTCCTTATTTTACAAAATTATTAAAACTAATTTATATTTAATTTTATCTGTCAATGAGTTTTTTTATTCTTTTTCAGAGTACTATTTTTTATTGCACATTTTTAATGCAAAACCTATGAAATGGTAGAGAAAATATTTTAAAAATGCCTTGCTTCGAAAAATTGGCCGTGTTTCCTTTAAACATAGTAGTGAAGTAAAGAGTATTTAGCACGAAATTAAAACTTCTGCTATTGATAGATATATTAAATTAAATTTATATCAAATTTTCTTTAGTTCAACTTTAAAGTCACGTAGGAGCATCAAATAGTTAAAAGATGTTATCTATATGTCACTAAACAAATATGTCAATTTATTGTTATTTTTAAATTTCTATTATTTTTTTAAATCATACTTTAATATGAATACATAATTCAGTATACATGCAAATACAAGAATACTCTGGGACCATTGCAATAGATTTATCTTCATATTATTCTTAGATTATCTATGGCTAATGAATTTCGAAAATGCCTATCAATTAAAATAAATTTTGAACATTTATGGAATATGTAGAAATTTTATATGGATATCAATTTGCAAACCTTATTAATTTCATAAGACTATATCTGTCAGAAAATGCATGGCAGAAAAAGAAAAGAACAGTTTTTTTTTCCAATTTTTAAATTTCAATGTTTTATTTATTTTTTCTTAATCTGAATCGTTGTTTCATTACTCTTTAAATTTAATTACATTTTTTAAAAATTTAAATTAACTAAAATGACAAGACATGTTCACCAAAGTATTGCAATCTGATGCATATAAAGTAATGAAATCATGTACAATTCATTCAGTAGCAAGTAGCTGTTGGTGTAATGTTGAAATTTTACTAGAATTTTCGCACAATTTCATTTGAAAATAAATAAAAGGAATTTTTAAAAAATCACGTAAATTATAAAAATAAATTTTATTAAAACATTCTGGTACGAACTTTTATTAAAATTAATTAATATAAATACAAAAACAACCCTCCTCTTCTACGGGTTAAATGGCTCGATTGTGTTAATTTTCATAAATTCTGACTAATATTAACAGTTCCCCCTTTACTCCCCTCTGAAATTCCCTACCCCTATCTCTCTGCAGAATAAACTTTTTTTTCCAAGTTTAATGTACACATTCCATTATGTAATGAACAATATTTAGCCTCGCGGGACGCTGGTAAGAATAGGAAGGTAAGCGAGTTCAGTTATATTTGTTCACCATGACAACAGTAATTGTTTTGCCATGTGATCATTCATAAAATACGGCATGAATCAGTCGTGACGCATTTTCCCCTTCTTTTTTTAGTACTCTTTATACCATTATGTATTATACGGGCATGAATAATTACACAAGCGGCTTTTCCTATTCCTGTTTCAATTTACTTCATATCAATATCGACGGGAACCAACCTATAAAAAGAGTAATGGAAAATAATAAATGTTTGAGATAAATCAAAATTTGTTCACCGTATAGTACAAACAAAGTAAATATTTAGGAATTTAAATTAGGAATAAAAATATATTTTTTACAGTATGTTAGTGTTGTGAATTCAATTATTTCATTTAAAATCCTATTTTATTACTTACTAGGGTTATTCTTAAGATCGTTTATTCTTCATGTTGTCTTTCGTACTATAAAATTTTCATGCCATAAATAAAATTATTGCACTTCATTTCTACACACATAGCTTTAAATTTTTAATTATGGGGTTTGTATTTTAATGCGATGTACAAATTTCTAAATGTAAAGTGTTAACTTATCATCGGCTAAAAATTCTAAAATAAATAAATAAATTGTAATTTAATAGAGTACAACGACCATTTGGAATTTTTTTAATAATCGAATAAGTAAAAATCAAAAGCAGTTCCACCGAATCATCCACAGATCGCGACAAATCACCTTCGTAACAAAATTTAACCGAAACATCTAAATTTCGTCCACCAAATTCCACCGCATCCTCTTCAACAACAGATCGCAAAGATCAAACTTCAGACGACGAAAACCTTCATCGATAAACTCTCCAAGTCCCGTTTCGAGAAGAAAAACAGTTTACAAATCGAAAGCAGTTCCACCGAATCATCCACAGATTGCGACAAATTACCTACGTTGAGCTCAAATTTTCCCGGTTAGAATCGACCGATTGTAAAACGCCGTGGCTAGTGGATCGGAGCCCCTCGAGACATGGCCTTTTACTATCAATCGATTAAACATTAGATTGTTACCTTTTTCGCGTTCGTCTTTTATTCTGTAATAGATTTTCATGGGCTACATAATCAGTTGAAGACCTCGATTTTCATGGGCTACATAATCAGTTGAAGACCTCGATTTTCCTGGCCTACATAATGAGTTGAAGACCTCGATTTTTGCTATGCAAGACTATTTTCATTTCGGCGTCGCTCTTTGGCTTTGGATTTTTCCATATCTGATAATTTGTGCCTACCCATTTTGTAACTTTTTCAATTTTTAACGATTTTATGCCTTTCGATTGCCTATTCAAACAATTTTTAACGATTTTATGCCTTTGTATTACCTATTCAAAAATAAAAAAAATTCTTCTAAAAGTAAAGAACATCGTTGAATTTCGTTAAAAAAAATAAAATACGAGCATCATTTGACCCCATCCTCGATCGAAAACAACAACCATTTCCAAATGGTTAATAAAATAAATAAGTAAATAAAAAATAGATGCTGTTTTAAAGAAATCTTTCGTTAAATCGAAATAAAAAATTTTCTGATACATTTTTTTTTTTTTTTTTTTTTTTTTTTTTTTTTTTAAGCTCGTTCTATTGAATAAGTTCAAAACAGTTTCTTAAACCGAATTTATCAATCAGAAATTTGCTCCTCTTCAATAATAATCTTCGTTAACGTCTGAAGGTATCCAAAACAACTTATATAATAACAATTTGAGTTTTAGATAGATTTTTAAATAAAACAGATTTAATATATCGGTTCTTAGAGTTTTTTATGTATAATATTTACAAGAATAATTAGATTAATTAACAAAAAATACTGTTATGGAAACCTCACAATTCTTACAAGAACAATGTAAATAAATGTATTGTGATCTTATCTGTAACTGAGAAGCGTTTTGTAATTTCAAATTATTCGTAAAAATTTTTCTAATACAGTCGGCTCCGCTTAATTGCATACAGTTGATTCCACTGAATTGTATGCATTTAAGCGAGGGCAGCAATTAATATTATCAGTATACGTTGCCATTTGATTATATACCACAGATATGATAAATATTAATGGACAATAATTATTTACCGAATAAATTAAAAACTATTGTATTAATAACTCTAATAAATAATTTATTATTACTCTATAAAAAACAATATATGTAATAAAGTATAAGGTATTATAACACTATTTACGTACATGTTTTAATTTTTCATTATAATTTATGTGAAAATTAAAATGAAAGTTAAATAAAAAATTTTTGCTTTTAAATCATACCTTTGAAGATAAAAGTTTCTGCATAAATTCTTTTTATTTTTCAATTATTTGCCAATTTATCTCTCTTTTTTTTTTCGCCTACACAAAAAATCCTTCAGGATTTTTTTTTTTTTTTTCATATATCGACACTGCATTTCTCCACTTCCAGCGCTAAATATTGGTCTTTTATTCTCTTGACCATCTCGATTCTATTTTCCCTCCGATTCCAGAATTTTGCAAAAAGTACCCCCAGTATCTTGAGTCACTGTATGTACAGCAAGCTTTAAAAGAAAAACACAACTGTCCAAATTCAACACTTTCATAAGTTTCCGGAATTAAGATAAATTATCGACGATTTCTGCTCTTCACTGCTCTTTTCAGCTTTCACGACGATTTCTGCTCTTCGACTGTAAATATAAAAAACCATTGTTACAAAGAAAAAAAAAAAGGTTCTCCCATTCATCACTATAACAGGAATTCATAAAATCCGGATTACTACTAGTAGGTTGTAGATATTTATGCAATTAACCGGGTATTGTTATGCGACAAAACAAGTATATTTAACATTAGCTTTATGGGGAAAGTTTCTGTTCCACGGCATTCTATGCATATAAGCGGGGTATGCAATTATTCGTTACCCGATTAAGTGGGGCCGACTGTATAGGAGAAAATCTAAATCCATGTAAATGGTTGAGAAAATAACCACATTAAAAAATATTTAGCTCCGACTGTTTCGCTGTGCTTACTGAATGTGATCCAGCAAAGTATTTTGTAAGAAAAGTACCATACACTATTATTAGTAGACGAAGTAAATAAATGTTATATTTCATTTTCTGTAATGGGACTTAAAGTCACGTCAGACCACAAAAGGGTTAAATATTAAAATTTATTGAAGTTGCTGCTATTTACGTTTTAAGCGCCAAATGAACAAAAAAACATAGTTGTTAAAAAATTTCTATAAATGCAAAAATTAGAAATATAACTCCCTATAATTTATTCTCATAAAACATGCATTTTTCTTTTCTTTTCTTTTCTTTTCTTTTTTTTTTTTTTTTTTTCTTATTCATACTGCTTACGAGCAGTTTAAAAGTAAGTATAAATTCATAGAAAAATGTTTTAGGATTATGCTTTATCAATATGAAAACTGATAACGTATTAATAACCAGAATAATTTTTACTGTTAAATATTTATCAGAAACATTTATAATTTATTTTGAAATTTTTTAACATTAATATTTCTTATAGTAGTTATTTGAATAAGTAGTAACTTATGTTCACTATTTACAGTTCTAAATAATTTTTATTTACATATGTGAAAATTCAAAAATCTTTGAACACAATAAGTCAGAAACTAAAAAAATAAATACATTAATTAATTAATAAATAACTAAAAAAAAAAATCATTTTTTTAGTAATAAAGTTGTCATAATTACGAAATTTCTTCTCCCCCCCCCCCTTCCCTATACAATTTTTTTAAACGTTTATAAGTACGTGTTGTTAAAAGAATTTCCTTCTGCCATGAATTTCAGGAACTCTTTACTCAGTTTCAATACAGTCAAGAATCTGCCCTGCCGCCCGATGCCTTACGGCACGCTCTGGCGAAAACATTTTGTGATCAAAGGCGGTTCCAACTGGGATTTATGGATGATGCGGCTGAGTGCTTTGTAAGTATGCATATAAAATCATAAATATTTTCAGAGTTACTTATATTAACTTAAAATCTATTTTTATATATTTGTTCTGTTGAATATTCTGCTGAATTTTCATTGTGCCATAATACATTCTTTACTTACCTCGAATTAAAAAGAGCTGGAAAAATAGTAAAATAATATAAATGTAAAAAATTTAAAAAAATCACACGCTTTCATTAAAATTCACTAAAATGTAGAATATATTTATATATTTAAATGAACTACCAAATTTGGCAATATTGTGGTAGCCTCGTCGTTAGTACTTTTCAAGAAATACTCATTGTTGAAGCTGATAGTGGGAATAGGAAAAAACTTTATAGGAAAAAACTATAATTGAGTAACCATTAAGTTTAAATAGCGTTTTTGCAATGCCTTTCGAAAACGGAGGGCGCTTGGCGGCAGGATCCCCCTTTGGTGTCGAATAAAAAAAATTTCCGAAACACATGTTTACTAATTTTAGTTATACTATATGGCATGTCAAGTTTCAAGATTTTATTTGCATTGGTTTATGAGGTATGGTGATTTTTTTTAATTTTAAATTTGCACCCCATTGCCTCCCATAGGGATCGAATTTTAAAAATCCAATGTTAAATTCCTCTATTGGTCTCAGAAATACATATATATTACAATTTCAAAGCTCTATGTTAACAGGAAGTGGGTGAAAAATGAGTAACAAGATTTGACTGCCACACACAAACACATTGTAATACAAAAACAGAATTGTAAGTTAAAAGAAAGCATGTAAAAATATATGATCTGTGCATTGATTACCGTTTATTTTAACTAATTTTTAACAGAATGCAGTACTAAATTTAACAATAATATATCCAGCAGGGGCGAGTACAGAAAATGTGAGGTCCGGTGCAGATATGGTGTGGCCTTACAATTTGCCCGGTTTCAATTTTTGATTTTTTTTTTCAACCTGTCTTCCGCTAGAGTGTCTTTTACTCGGGACGTGGCTGGGGACCTATGAATCTTGCTTCCGCAAAAGAATCGGTATAAGTGGAAGAATAAAGGGCTGCGGACGAAAAGGGGCCGCTCGCATATAAGTTAAGTAAGTTACGTATATGGGCCCCTTGCGTGCGCTGCATATGGATATACTTAATATGAAAATCGGCTCCTGACGGGACCCTTTTCAGCTTTGGGCACAGTACAACTCTGGCCCTTGTTTCATTTGTGCACACCCTTGATAATATTCTATGTTTTATGCATGTTTCCATGCATCTGAATACTCCAATAAAAAAATTTCAGTACCACAAATGAAAATTTTGGGAATTGTCATGTTAAATAATTTTTAAAGATATCAGCATTTAACCATAAGACATTATCGTACCTAGCTAAAATCTTGATTTTTCTTTTATTATTAATTCTGATTTTGATTTACATAAATATATTGAATAAAAAGTGGAGCATGAAAGTGGAAAAACTGCAATTGCTAGCAATATCATAATGGTGATGCTTATAGGACATCTCGACATTACATCCGTTCTGCTGATTAGCAGAAACTTAATATAAATGTAAAATAAGAGAGAGGCAATTGAAATTGCAGTAAATACCCCAATGTTGATGCTTATAGGATATCTCTATCTTATACCCGATCGAGAATCAATAGAAACTTCCCGTCATACCCGGAATTCACAATTGGCTCAAACCAGATCATTATCACTGTTCTATATCTCTATTATGAAAAATTCAATTTATGACTTAAATAAGGTCCATGACTTTGCATAGATCTAAATAACTTTTTAAAAATTTCTAGGAAAATATATTGCTCAGAATTCATGTCCACATAGCCAACCAAGAGTCGGAAGATATGTGCAGCAATGTGAACTGCATACCTCATCAGAAATTTGCCATGACGCTGGTAGAACAGGTAATTATTATTATTATTATTTATTTATTTATTTTTTACAAACAAATTAAAACTTAAGAATGAATGTAGTATATCTATATTATTTGGTGAATATTACTTAATAGAAAATTACATTCTTTTCAGCGCATATGCCAGTCGTGTGGAGCGAGATCCGATCCACTTCCTTTTACACAGATGGTACACTATGTAACAACATCTGCTTTATGGTAATTAATTCAACTCTATAATGGTGTAGGAAAAAATGCATTTTATTAATTTTAATTAGCTATTTTAAAGTTTTTAGTGCATGTAATTGAAAATTTATACGAAAAAATTTATAATTACTCATTCAGTTTGATTGAAGATGATACCTTCACGAAAGACATCATAATTGAGGCATTAAAATAACTTGAAAGCTTGTGAAAGAAGAATTTAAAATACTAAATATTATTAGAAGTGATACAGAGCTATTTAAAAACTTTGTAAATAAATTTCTTTTGAAGCGTTATGGTATTGGTCTTCAACGTTTTTGACGGCAAGTCTTTTGCCATTACAAATTCGGAAAAGTTTAGTTTTTGTCATTAACACGTTGAGTGCCACGGTGACTGAGAGGCTGAAAAATTTACAATGTTTTAAGTAATCTTTAAGAAAGTATAATCCTATAATAAGTAAATTTTAAATCAATTTTCAGTAATTACTTAAAACAATGTATATTTTTTTAGTTTTATATCATATTTTAGACCGTCAGTAACCGGTGAATGACGCGTTCTAAACGGAAAGTTCAGTGTCAGTCACCGGTGACTGACGTGGCGCTTAACGTGTTAAATAAGACAAATTTTTCTTTTCTAAAATAGTGGTATTGTGGTAGCTGAATATCTAATGGTGGTAGGTTGAATACCTTATGTATACTTGACGACTTTTACACCTTATGCATACTTGGCAACTTTTACACTTTAGGTATAGAATTTACACATTTTTTCCACTTCACTTACTACTTATTTTTATTCATTTTTGCGACATTTCTCCCAAGTTCCCACTCCCCTTATATTAAAAATAACTGCTTTTAATAACAGTAAATTTTGAATCTATTGGCGTATTTAATATTGCTAAGAATGGGTTCAGGTTTCACTTATATGTAAAAAAAGTCGTGTTTTTAATAAATTTTTGCTCAGATTTTCTTCAAAAAGACAATTTTTTTTTTAAGTACATGTCTTCAAAATCAGCTTCTTAATGAGTGTCATAATGTATTGCATATTTCCCCCCTTCATTAATAAATGTTGTCAGTACAATAGATGGGATTTGCGAGTACATCAAAATTTTACATCAAAATATCTGTATAAAAGTCATCGGTGAATTATTTAACAATATTCATCGGTCAAGTGCTTGAAGGAAAAGCCTAAAATGTAATTTATGTTTTACATAATAGAATGGGTTTCTTCGGTCATATATGTTCCCGTGACAAGAAAAAAAGAAAAAAAAAAAAAGAAAGTGTGAAATACTCTTCACGCGTTAATTTACACATTGTCATTTTAGAAAGTTTGCTGGCATACTTATGGAATTAAAAAAAATATAGCTGAAAAGATTCATTATAGTAATGTATGTGGATTTTGTAAAAGACGGTGTAATTTATAATAGAATTTTCTGTTTTCTATTTCTGTGGCCCTATATCTATCGATATCTCAGTAAAATTTGATATCTTAATCTCGCCATATTTTTAAAAGTTTGGAATAGAACTGAATCTGCTAATTAATCTCTTTTGAAATGACTTATAAATAATAGTCAAAGAATGCTTGGTAAACGAGGAAGAAATAAATTTTTAAAATTTATAGAATTTTTATTTATTTTACGAAATTTTAATTTCATTTTCATCTAAAAAAAAAAAAAAATTCCTTATAATTGCTGATTGGTTTGCAAGTTATAGAAATATTTTCATTGTTTATCTATAAAAAATGTATTTATTTTTAATATCTATAGTTTCAATATTTTTAATTGATTATATTAAATAATTAATTGCGTTTTAACTTGGTTAAAAACACATTTTGAAGGAAAGAAGATGCTACAAATATTATTGCTATGTACACTTTGTTTCATTTGTTCTATTTTACTGAATAAGATAATTAAAATATATATATAATATAAAAATAATTAGTGCGATAAGTAACCATAATATATTTTAAGTTAAATCATACATTTTGCTAATTCTTAATAATATTATATTACAGTGCGAAAGCCATGGAAAAAAGTAGTGTGGATCCAACAAACAGGGCAGCAGTTTCTTTTGGAAATTTTTTGAGGTTAGCCGGTGAAATGGGCGAAATTCGAGATTGTCCGGTGAGTGGAATAGTTTTCAATTGTACTCTTATAATACATATATGTTTTTAAAGGCTGTTTTAAGTTAAATCTTTTCGTTCTAAATTTCAATGAAAATGACCTCTTCCTTTAAATAATGCATCTTTTTAATGATATTAATATTAGCCTTGTTTTCATTTTGCAGAGCAATTGTGGTTCAAAAGTACAAGTTAAGAAGACGTTGATGAACCATCCAGAAGTTGGTACGTATCTATAAAATGATTATGATTATTATTGATATTATAAAATCATAAAAAAAAAAAAAAAAAAAAAAAAAAAATTATACAATAGACTTGAAATATTTTCACCAATAATAATTTAAAAAAAAATGATTATGCAGTGATTTTGGGGAGAAACCAGTGGTTTCATGAAACTATCACACTATGATAGAACTACTTTTACAAGTGTTTTCACACGTCTATCTATATGATGCAGCTATATGTATCTATATGATCAGTTTTCGAAGTGTTCTTCATGAAATATGTTATTACAGTTACATAAAACTTTTTGAAAATACTATATCCCTTCCTATAAAATTGTTATCCCTTTTTTTTAAAAAAAAAAAGACCTGAAAGTAAAATGAAAAAGAAAGAGTAAGAGTTCCCCGCATCGCTTCAGAAGAATTTCTAAAGGGCTTTCCGTTTAGGATTTTTGGAAATTCTATATCCGAACCCCATCTCCAGGAAGTCACGCAGGTGTGCGAGCTTACAATTCATCGTGCCCTCTCACCTGGAGTGAAGCCCATATTCATGAGATTGAAAGAGCAGGGGCTTCTCCATAGAGACGTACCCCCTTGTCTATGGGGGATTGTCACTTAGCAGATCCCAAGATAGATCTTTTATCGAATCTGATAGACCGTGGTTTTAAAATAAGATGGGCATGTCAAGAAGATAACGAAACTATCTATCTACCTCTCTCTCCTGTTCCTCTTCCTTCTTTCGGAATTTGTATGTTTTCGGCAGGGCCAAAATTAGCCTTTTTTGCACCCGGAGCAAACATGGATTTTGGCGGACCCCCCCCCCCCCCCCGTCTTCAACAAAGTATATTTACAAAGAGAATTTTACTAATTTTATAATAGCCGACTTATTTAAAACTTAAAATATGTAATACTGAAATACATAATCTACAATGACGGGTGTAAGGGTGGGAAGGGGGTCACGGTGGTCATGACCCCCCCCCCCCTCCCTCTGAACACACACACACACAAAAAAAAAAATATTCTAAAGATCATTTTTGAAATGAAATATACAGTAGAGTCCCGATTACTCAAGTCCCGCTTAACCGAGTTTCCGCTTTCACCGAGTTATTTTTTTCTGATGGACTGATGACTTCCATTATTATGAAACAGCCATTATAAATGAAGTGTTAGGTGAAGATGAAAGAACAACAGTAAAAAGTTAGAACTCTGATTTTCTGGTCAGAATGGGGGGGGGGGGGGGGGGGGGGGGGAAATTGGTCATTTTTTTTTTTTTTTGCCGAACACTTCATTTATAATGGCTGTTTCATAATAATGGAAGCCATCAGTCCATCAGAAGAAAATGATCCATTCCAAAGATATAATCCTTCATTTGGCGTCCCTTCGTTGTGGCGCCCGGGCCACATGCCCCCTCTGCTCCCCCTTAGTTTCGGCCCTGGTTTTCGGCGGGATTTTGAATAAATATGTAGAGAAATAAAAATTGACAATTAGTGATCTGTGTTACATTTACATATATATATATATACATATATAAATGGCAAAAAATACAAGAAATTTGCTGGCAGCCAAATTTCCAGCATTTTTTTTGCCGTAAAATGTGCAAAATTAAAAAAATAAACAATTTCAATGCATATGCCTATTTTTGCTGTTTATTTACAGCAGAAAAGGATGACTCCAGCGAATTTTGTTGTTTGTGTCGTTTTTTCTTTTTACAGTGTATAATAAATCAAAATAACACCACCCACTATATTTAAAAATTTTATAATTAATGCGCACTACCACAACATGTGTTACTATTATTTGCGAAAAACGAAAGATTTGTCAGAATCTATGGAACAGACCTATGAAGCTCAGTTTGTTTCCTCTTTCTAAATGAATGCCAACTTTAAAACTTTTTATTACATTAATTATGTAATAATTTACTAAAGCACACATAATTTAACTTCTGAACGTTATTCATCGTTTTTACTTTCTTCTATCTTTACAAGAAGAAAGTATTGGATTCGTGAAAATTTTCTACTTTCGGTTTTCGACGGATTTACACGTTTTAGGGGTCAGAGATTCTGAAAAACACGTTTTTACAAAATGTCTGTCTGTGAGTCTGTGCATCTGTGAGTCTGTCTGTCTGTCTGTATATGACACAAATTTTGTGGGCGCTCTATCTCAAGAACTAATGCATGGAATTTAATAAAAATTTATAATAAGTTAGTCCCTGATATAAATTGGTGATGATTAGTTTTTGGTGTAAATCGCTCAACGGGTGACGCTGCTATGCAGCCTTTTTCACGATTTCCGCAATAGCTCAATCTCCAGAACTAATGCACGGATTTTCATCAAACTTCAGATTCAGTTAGTCCTTGACATGAATTGAAGTTTTGTACATTTTGGTGTAAATCGCTCAACAGGTGGCGCTGCTATACTGCATTTTTTACGATTTCTGCAATAGCTCTATCTCAACAACTAATGCTTGGATTTTCATCAAACTTCAGATTCAAGTATACTTTGATATGAATTAGGACTGTTTGTGTTTTGGTGCAAATCGCTCAACAGGTGGCTCTGCTATACTGCACTTTTCAGAATTTCCATTATAGCTGTATCTCAAGAACTAATGCACGAATTTTCATCAAACTTTAGAATCAGTTAGTCCTTGACATGAATTGACATTTTATACAGTTTGGTGTAAATCGCTCAATAGGTGGCGCTGCTGTGCTGTTTTTGTGATTTCTGCAATAGCTCTATCTCAAGAACTAATGCTTGGATTTTCAACGAACTTCAGATCCATGTATGCCTGGATATCAATTATTGCTGTTTATGTATTGGTGTAAATCCCTCAACAGGTGGCGCTGCTATGCTACATTTTTCAGAATTTCCGCTATAGCTCTATCTCGAGAACTAAGGCACGAATTTTTATCAAACTTCAAATTCAGATACACTTTGATATGAATTGGTGCTAAATTGATGTAATTTCTTGTACTATTTAAATGATTTAATTGACGTGATTTACATAGAAGAAAGTTTTGTGATGGCCACAACATACTTGTTTCTGTCATCGTATGCCATGTGGTTGCCGGCCGATGACGTTCCCCAACATAGTTTATTAGTGAGAAGTTGCCGGGCTAGAATATCGGCCAGGATAGCTTAGTGGTAACGCAACACCACGGTACGCTGTGGACCCAGGTTCGAATCCTGTCCTCGGCTAATTTTTTCACTCCTCTCCTCTTGGGTTATTGTATTAATTGTGTTCATGTCTGTCTTAATATATATATATATATATATGTACTTTTAATTATGTAATAAGGAATAAATCTAAGTGAAAAAAAATTTCATATAATTAATTGAGACTAATGTTCATTTTACGACAATCTTCCTTCTCCAAGATATTATCATTTTATTCATAACTTTTTCTTTTCGAAATTTATTTAACTCATTTGGAATTAAAAAAAAAATGAAAGTTTATAATAGGAATGTTTGTGCTACTTTAAAAAAAAATATTTTTTCTTTATTTTTTATATTTCACTTTTTATTCTATAATTATTTTTTTCTTAATGTGGATACCTTCTTTTTTTTTTTTTTTTTTTTTTTTTGTTGATATACTCTTGAAATTAATTTCGGTATAGTTTTGGTTGGATTTATTTATATTATTGTTTACACAAGTTAGATCATATCACAATTATACTAAAAAAAAAAAAATTCCTATTTTAGTGAGCATTGGTCTCGTGTGGGATTCAGAAAGTCCAACTCTTCAACACATCACTGACGTCTTCCATAGTCTTGGAATGTTTTTGCAACTACAAGATGTAAGTTAAAGTTTTTACAAAAAAGGGGGAATTAGTTAATTTTTTTTCAACAAAAATTAAATTAAACTTAATCTCATATACGTATAGCTGCATATATTATTGCATTTAATATAATAAACATAAGTATGAATAAAAAAAAAATTTAATAAAGATTTTAGCACCGCAGTTTAAAATAATATAAGTTAAGTTATATTACATTTTATTACATAATCCTGAGTTATTTTTCATACATTGCCATACATACAATTTCGTTATCATACGATACATATAAAGAAGATAATGATTAATTGCATTAAATTAGTTAATATATTGATTATTTCGAACATCTATGTAAAATAAAAATAAACTATTTCCTTATGAAATAAAGCTTAAAAGTATTTTTTTATTCCTTTATTTTATGTTTTCTAAGGAGACATTAGCTAAATAATCCTATGTTAAAACATTTTTTTCGTCTATACAAATATTATATACATTTAAAACTGAATTTAATCGTCGTTGTTTTCGTAAATTCCATATTTTTAATTAACTTCAAAGTCTAATTCTCTCAAAAATATGTACTGAGTTAGATATTATGAATTAATATTCTAAGATTCACATTGAATTTAGATTTTTTTTTTTTTAATATATAAAGCAAATCTATTTGTGAAATATAACTGGTGTAATTAAATGTACTAAAAAATACTTAATTTTTAATGATAATTTATACATAAAAGCTGAAATTATTATTTTTAATAGATATTTTCATGCAGTAGAAATTTCGTTATCATTTATTTTAATCTTTTTTTTTTTTTTTTTTTTAATAGATGTTTCACTATGTGTATGACGAAGAATGGGCCAGTAATACAACACATCAGTTGGTCGGTATAGTGACTTACTACGGAAAGCATTATTCGACATTTTTCTTCCATACAAAACTAAAAATTTGGATTTACTTCGATGATGCTGCTGTTAGAGAAGTACGTATTTATTCCTTAGATTGGATTTTTTTTTCTCAGATTTAGCTTTTAACTGATTTTGTGAAAGTAAATTGACAATACACTATTTATATAAAAATTGAAAAATGTTAGCAAACTTCGTTCTAAAGAGCAAAAAATGCTTCGGATTATACAAAATATTTCTGTTTAGTATTAAATGCTTTGAAGATAGCAAAATTTTGTGTTATAAACGTTCGACTTACAGAAGCTCAATTGTTTTACCTACATCCATACGTACACTTGCCCTGAAAAGGCACGGGCAGAACGTGCTGCTCTTCGAACATCTTGAAAAAGCTCCCAAATCGGGGAAAAAACTGCTCCCCTCCTCTCCTCTCAAATTGCATATTCTCAGTCAACAGTTATACAACTAACTTTCTTTTCAAATTATCAACTTACTTACATTTTTCAAATGCATCAAGTACTTTCATAATAACCAAAATTTTCATGGAAGCATTGAATGAAGCGCTGAGCACAAATTCTTTATGGGACTTCCGAAACGCATTTATGAAACAACAAATAACCAAAATTCGTTTTTTTTTTTTTTTTTAGTTTGCACTGTTATGCCAACATTATGCAAAATAACTGTGTATATGTTCCAATTGTATCGAACTAAGTTTCTGATCAAATGACAACTTGCCAATTTTTCGAGATATGTTTAGATTGAACAGCGAGAACACAAATTAGGTTGTACTTTCTCTCAACTGAAAGGTAATCGGATTTACATATATACATAATTCAGAGAGATATCGGCGATAGAGTGAGCTAATTTTTAGTTGCCCTCTAAAAGCAGCTGAATGATAAGAGATTTTCCTCAAATTGTCAATTTTAATTAATTTTTTTTATTTATTTTTTTTTTTATTGATGTTTTAGTTCTTTTTGGATAAGCACCAGAATGAGCCTATTCCGTGATAAAAAGAAGTATCAAAATCGAAGCATTTGTTCCAAATTTACTCGTTGATATTCACTAAATACTAACATTTTTCTGAAAGTCAGTTAATAAAAAATGACAATTTGTGGAAAATCCCTTATCATTCAGCTGCTTTTAGAGAGCAGCTAAAAATCAGCTCACTCCGATATATTTCTGAATTTTCACAATATTTGACTGAATTTGTTTTATGAGTTACTCCATAGAATTGACTATTAACTTATGTAAAAATATATATATATATATATATATATGTTATCGTTCGCGCATGCGCAGATAAAAATTATTTTATACAACTACTCCTATTTCATAAAATATTTAATATATTTATATTCCAATTGCCCTATATTGTTTCTACTACATTTTTTATATTTTTTTGAAACTGGCGTTACATTTGGTTGAAAACCCTGAGTGGTATAAGCTAAAAACATGCAAGAATTTTTTGAACTTTAAAAAACTAGGGGATCGTACTCGGGCTTCCCGGGTTAAAGAATATAGGTTAAAACATTTTTTTAAATTGAAAACTAATAATTTTTTTATATGCAATAATTTTTTTAGATTACCCACTTACATTAAAAAATCATTTTTCATATGGAAAATACGAATTATACTATCAAATAAATTTTTGAAATTTATCAAAAGCGATATTTTCTTATTAGTCGCATGTTAAGTGTTATTTGATAAGTGTTAAGTGATAGATTATGCCGTGCATTTTAATTCACAAGGTGATCCCAAATATTATTATTTTTCTTTGACTTTTTGTTGGCCCCTTAATTGTCCTCCTTATCAAATAGACGTTGATAAATGTGAAGTCAAACATAGTCTTTATAATCCTGAAGTTCCAGAAGAATCCGTGAAGTATATATATTTTTAAATATGCTACAAAATGTCTAAAACTGAAAGTGTCCCGTGATTAATGGCTATATTGTGTATATTTATAAATCGGGCGTAATTGCGACATTACCTAAAATTTCTATGCGGAAGAAATGTGGGTTGTTTAGTTTATTGTTGTTATTTTTTTATATCTAGTTTGAATACAGTAGTATAAAAGTGCCCCATAAAGGCAGGGACGCTATTTGAGGGCAATGATTCAATGTTCAAGAAGAGATCGAAATGTTTCAAAATCTCAGAGAGATTATGTTAAATTCACGCTCATGTTATATAAAATAATCTTGTATTTTTTTTTTTTTTTTTAGATTGGTCCAAGTTGGGAACAGGTTGTAGAAAAATGCCAAAGAGGAAGGTTTCAGCCCCTTTTGCTTCTGTTTGCAAATCCTGAAAGCTCAATAGACAGTGGTAAGTTGCATAAATAATTTATAAGCTAATTGAGATTATTTACAGTAAATTTATGTCTAAAATACAGTAAATGTACATTCATTAAATACTCGAAGTATATTGTAATGTGACATTTTTAATCACAAGAATTTTCACATGTTAATTACAACAAAAAAAAAGTTAAGTATATAGTTGTGAAACATTTATAAAAAAATTTAATTTATGATAACATTATAAAAAAGAACATTTTATGCTTTAGTAAGTTTTATATGTTATTTTAAGAGTGATAAGAGTAAGCGATAATGTCTGTACATTAATATCCATATTTTCTTTAGCTCAACAATTTTATTCATATACAATAGTACAATTATATGTTTTGTATAATAAATTAATTTATTTTTAGTAATCTAAATACATTTATTTCAGATCACTCCATTCATTTTCCAAGCCACCCAAATGATATCAAAAAACAAATTCCTTTTATCAACCAAAGACAAGCTGTGATAAACCAATATTTGAAGTTCCAGAACTCTTTTTACAATAGTACGACTGCAAAGTTTGACTATAATCCTTCTCGGAATATACCTGTACATAATCTTCCACATGAATCTTATACGAACAATGTATATCGGAACAGTGATCAAGGTTTGCCAATTTATCAAAATACTAGCCACCTGAATCCAGCATTTCCTTATAATCAAACATCGCAGGCTGGCTTGACAAATAATAGCCATCCTCCTGTGTATAGTAATTTACAGTACTTAAACTCTCTATCTCCTAAAGATCAAGCAGACATTGCCAAATTAAACGAGGTATCTTTGCCATTAGTGAAGTCACTGCCAGGTTTAAAGTCTTATGATGGTGTAAATGTCAGTGAAATCTTACTGGATAAAAAGGACTTCGATACAGCAAAAGATAGTGATTCTGCTTTTACGGAAGACGACCCAGAAGGAAATGACATGTATATCAGCCGTAAAACAGTAGAAAATGTTTTAAATCAACAGAAAAGACAATTATCACTCTGCCGATCCTATAGTCAAAGTTCTGTAGGAAATAGGAACAGTAGCAGTAGCTTAGAATCGTTTGATAATATTCAACCAAATAAGACAGTTTCTCTTAAAAACCAATTAATTGAAAACCTGTCAAATCGCAGAGATTCAGGATCTTGGAGTAGTGATCGAAACAGCTGTTCCAGCAACAACTCAGGCGAAAATCCTTTTCTAACAGTAGTGACATCAAAGAGGTGAGATTTTAATCCTTTTTTTTTATATTAAAAATTTTAGTATAAAAAATATATAAAGTATTAAAGTATATTCAACTTGAAAATGAAATCAATCAGAATCTGAAAGGTATTTTTTATTCAAACTTTATATTTTAAGACCATAAAATGATATATTGTCATAAAAGGTAATGTTTCTTCATTTTTAAAAAAAAGTCTCTTTGGAATCTAATCTAAAATATTTTATAATTCGAAGTTCTGTGAAATTTTACTTTTTTGGCAAAATGAAATACATTGCTAATTTTTAACCGTAGTCATATAAATGTGCATCCATTTTGGCGAATTAATGATTTAAAGTATTCTCTTAGCCAGGTATAACTAGTTTGCATTAAAAAAAATATATATATCAAATATAAGATCATTCAGTAAAGAAATAATCCTTTTATTTATTAGTATTTTAGTATATTATATCTCTTTGTAATTTGTATTATTTCAACCATTGAATGAATTTTTATCCAATAAATTTTTAATCTTCTATGCATCGAGCAAAATTTCAGTATTCTAACACATTAATGAGACTGTGATATACTAAACGTATCATATTCATTTTAAAATTATAATAGTGCAAAATCAGAGAAAACCATTAATATTAGTTATAATAAGTCAAAACACTGGTGAATATGAAATATAGTTAAAAAAAAAAAAAGTCAATGAACAAAAACTATAATCAGGAGATTCAGTTATATCTGAAATCCTTAAAATATGAAATAGCAGCAATATTACTACTCAGTGGGGATTATTAGCATTCAGTGTTTATTTTTTTTATTTATTATTTTTTTTAAAGAAAAAAGTTTTGCTGCCTTTTCAATTCCTATCTAATTTCTTTATTTGGTGTATATGAGTTCAAAAGTAAAAGAAAAAAAAACCTATACTGAAGAAGCTCTTACTATGAGCAGATATCATTCTTTCATTTTTCTTTAGCTCCAATTTGCTATAAATTCATTATTGCAAAAGTAGAAGGAAAAATAAAATACTGGCTATTTATTATTTTACTTGCAGAAATTTACTATGCCTATTTTATAGAAAAGAATTAATAATTTGACTACTTAGAGAAAATTATGACATTGCAAATTATATTAGATTTAAATATAAGTTTTAAACGAAATGCTTTTTATTTTTATGTCAGATAAAAACTGGCTTTTTACAAATTTACTGTGCTTAATGTGTTACAAGCTTAAGGAATCAAACTTAGAAACAATTATTGAAACCCTTTATTATTATTATTATTATTATTATTATTATTATTACTATTATTATTATTCATAAGACAAAATATCTATAGAAACTTTTCAAATTACGTTTTTGTAAGATTTTAACCCTGTTTTTTTACGTTATTTTAAACATTTAGAAAATTTATGATTTTAGTCAATGATTTAAAAAAAAGTCAGTTGACGAAAATCACGCTTTAATCACTGATTTAAATCATTTGATTAAAATCGTTGACACCCTAATATTTATAATACAATGAATTAAAATGTTTTGTGGAAAAAAATGTATTTTGGAAAAATACTGGTCAAGCGATGCCTATAATATAACAGAAATGATGATAACAGTTAGAAAATCTGTTATGGGTGCATTGCATCCATTACAGATTTTCCATTAGGATGTTTTGGGAATGTGGGTATCTCATCATCTGATCCAGAGTCATATTCTGAATCAGTTACTTTTCTGGTTCTTTACCTGCCACCGTTTGAATAAATTTTCATTGAATTTCCCACAAATTTCGAAATTATTATCTACTGCTACATATACAGAAGATTCTAAAATTTTCATAGAGAATTTTTTAGGCCATGATTTGAAAAATTCTGGCTTGCATCATGTTGTTATAAATCTTCTGCATGGTGCGATTTTTTTTTTTAGTCCATTGTATTTCTTAAGGCGGGAGCGAAACTTTGTGATACATTTACTAACTCATTTTTAAACGTAAAGGCACAAAATTTGCAGGGCTGATTATTAAAGCGGTATGGAATCGAAATGAGTTTTCCGTGATTTTGATAAGTAAATTACTTATCGAGTTATAAGCAATTTTGATCATTGTACAACCGCTTTTCTCCTTTCTCTGGCTGGTTTTACTCCTTTCGTCTGGAAATTCGGCTCAAAACGCCAACTTTGACGGTATATTCTGAAAGATATTTTACATTTACCAAAAAAAAAAAAAAAAAAAAAAAAAAAAAAATGGAAAACGTTTTTTCATTACATAGTCTCTCAATAACAACACCTGCCAATTTCTTATGTTTCCGACCAAAAATGAATTAAAACTTGTGTCATAAAGTTGCCCCTTTGGATTTGAGAACAGCCTTAAAGAAAGGTTACTATTAAAAAATGCTTGGTTCGAATTTGAGTAAAATATCTTCTTCAGGCTGCTAGTCACCGAATTCCTCTCACTAATGTTAAGTCTGAACGTTTGATACATTCGTATATTTAAAATATCTTCTCGGGAAATTAATATTTTTAACTCTTTTTTTCTGCATACTCTTCTTAAAGGATCTCTCTTTATTTTTCTTAGTTCTCAAAATATATATGCTTAATTCTATATGAAGTGTTAAAAACTCACTCACAGTTCGTCAGTTTTTAACACATAAAATATTAAATTAAGCATAGATTTTATAAATACTTCGACAACTAAGAAACAAAGAAACATTCTTTAAGAAGAGTATCCAGGAAAAAGGAGTTAAAAAATATTAATTTCCGAGGAGTTAAAATAAACGAATGCATTCTACTACGCCCATAGACTTAGCATTAGCGAGAGGAATTCGAAAGCTGAGTGACTAGCAACCTCAAGTTTAAAAAAAAGAAGAAAAAATAAAAAAACCCCTCAGAAAACCGAGTTCTACATTGCATTAAAATGTATTATTATTTGTAGGTTACTCCTCGGCCTCAACAAGAAGAGTCAGTTGTCGGACTATTCCAATACAAATACATCGGATCACGGCTACGATTCTTATTCCGTATCGAGTTCTGATAGTTATCCATCCGTGAATGGTTCGCCGGTGAAGTTGGATCCACGCATGACACAGATCCCAGAAGACTGGCAGCCAGAAGAAGACAATGACTTGGACAAGAAACTCAAATTAGTGACCGAAGATACGAATGGTACGAGAAATTGCTCTTTATCATTCATTCATCAGAGGGGGGAAAGAAATACAATTTATAGTTTATTCTTTTTCTTTATTTTTTTAAGACTTGATAATGCAAATCGCTTCAGAGTTATTGTACGTGGTAGATCTGTGTATATCAGAGGTCAAGGCTCTTAATAAAATATTTTTTTCTATGATAATGCATATTTTTATACAACAAAAGTATTGTTTTGTCTATATTCTCTTGTTTCGCGGCGAGAGGTATTATTGGATATTCTTAAATCATGATAATGGATATAGTTTTGAAACAAATATTTCATAGTTCTGGATAAGTTTGACAAAATTGGGAAGATACAGAGACTTGTATAGATTCTTCTGACTTCTAGAGCATTTGCTAAATTCCACCTTAAATAATCTACAATAGAAATTAAAAATACTTGGATTTTGCTAATTTTTTAAAAATAAGATTTATTTAATTTCACCAAGAACAATTCATGCCTTGACTTCTGTCATGATCTCTGTATGAACCCACTTTTTATTTGAGTGAATTGTAAAAGAATGAAGAACTCAATAAAATCCTCATAGTTTCCACAAGATGTTAAATGTTATTTTCAAAACATTAAATATTATCTTGGGGTTAAAAATTATAAGCTACTTCTCCCCCACAAATCTTTCCCTTCAAAATTGGTAAATCTACACTTTTGCAGTATTTAAATATGAAAAATAATAAAATATAATTGTTTTTCATTAATTTCCAGAAAAGTTGTTATAATATGAATAAAAAGAAATTTGTAAAAAATACAAAAAAAAAAAAAAAAATTAATAACGTCGCTAATCAAACAGAATGGAACAATCTTCCATTTTCCATTCATAAAAAGGCACATTTGTAAAGAAGGAGAATGCAGAATCGATGATATATTATTTAAAAAATTAGTTTTCAGTTGACAAAACTGAGAAGATAGATGGCCTCGCATACCTCCTTCCGACTTTCAGCGCATCTATTTGTTCAAAAAAAGAAAAAAAGAATATATATATATATATATATATATATATAATAAAGACGCGAAATACTTGCATTCTGATGTACATATATTTTTAATATTGCTCATAGAATAATTGTTGTAAACATACTTGTTTTGAAACCTCCACATAGTATTAGTATTGTAAATTAATAGGGAAAAGAAGTATTGGTAGATCCAGGAAGAGATGGATAAAAGAGGTAGAGAAAGATCTTACACAAAACCAAATTATAAATTATATATTAAAGGCCAGAGATCGGAAGGTCTGGAGAGGTATATTGAGGGAGGTCAAAATCCTACATGGATTGTAGCACCATTGTGCATTGCATGTATGTATTAGTATTGTGTGCCCTAAATAGAGAATGTGGAGATTAGGGTACATTTTAATATATCATCAACAACAATAATAATAACAATTAAAATAAATTGATGAGAGCTCTTATGTTTATATATGTTTAGCCAACCAAATTATAAATTAAAGGTCAGAGATCGGAAGGTCTGGAGAGGTACATTGAGGGAGGTCAAAATCCTACATGGATTGTAGTACCATTGTGTATGTATGTATTAGTATTGTGTACCCTAAATGGAGAATGTGGGAATTAGTGTACATTTTAGTATATCATCAGCAACAATAATAATAACAATTAAAATAAATTGATGAGAGGCCATAATTTTATATATGTTTAGCCCCTCATTAAAAAAAATCAAAACCAGAATAAAAAATAATATCTAATTATATTTTCCTCAACTTAATTTATAAAAATGTATTTGCTTGAAATTTACGTGTCTAAAATTTTTTTAGGACCACCTGACTGTGATAAACTATGTGCTGAAGCTGATCTGCTTCTTGCCAAATCTCATGAAAAGGAAAAAGATGGAGATCTTGTCATGGCAGCATTACTTTGCGATTCGGCTGCAGGTATTTTTTTTCATCAATTATCCTTATAACTAATCTTCTAATGTAGAATATAATTTTGTGTCATTACTGTATATATTCTCTTTCTTTAAATGAAATTATTATAATCATCAAAGTTATGAAAGTCTATTTATGAAAGTTTTAAATATGAAACTGCAAAAAATCGTAATTTTAATTTGTCTTTTTAAATTTAAATCATTTGATCTTTTAAATTTCATTGCTTTATTTTTAACATAATAATATTAAAAGTAAATAAGAATACTTCCTTGCTTTTTTTTTTTTTTTACTTTTATTAGTTATACTAATTTAAGAAATTAATGGAAAAAAAGACATCTTTTTAATCTGAATTTTCCTTAAAATCGTAAAAGTTTGCATTTATTTTTTTTTAATTTAAACGACGCCAGTTTAATTCAATGTCAAGGAATATACATTCTAGTCAGCCCACGCATGTGTTATGGGTGGAACCATTATAAGAGAAGGTAAAGGTATTCATTATATTGAAAGGCATCTTTTAAAATAACAATGTACTCAAGGGCGGATCTGGAGAGTCCTCAAGGGGGGGGGGGGGCGATTTTAGAAATTTGGAGACTCCAATCTGATGCGCGGGTCGGGGCTAATTTTTTTTCACTGCGGGTCGTGTTACTTCTACTTTTTGCTGTGGGTCGGGCTTGGGTCCGGTTGACTATAATTTTTTGCTGTGGATCGCATTTGGGTCTGATTGACTTCTACTTTTTGCTGCGGTTCGGGTTTGGGTTCGGCATACTTATACTTTTCTGCTGCGGGTCGGGTTGACTTCTAATTTTTAGCTGCGCTCTAGCGCATTGGGTTTGGGGCAGATTTGCATACATTAATTTCGGTTTGGGTCAGTTTCTGATTTGGTTTTCACTCTTGCGAGAAGGGCTCGGGCCGACCCGAATTTGAAAAGAAAGTCTAAATATTTTTGAAGATAAAAGGTAAAGTAAAAGATCCATAACTGACACGCCCAAACAATTATTTAATAATACTTTTTAATCTTCAGGATTATGTAAAAAATACTAGTTTGTTATAAGACCGCTTATCTCTTTATATCTAAGATGAGTTGTAATTAAAAAAAAACTAGTATGTTCTGGCCATCACAAAACTTTCTTCTATATAAATCACGTCAATTAAATCATTTAAATAGTACAAGAAATAACAACGATTTAGTATCAATTCATATCAAAGTATATCTGAATTTGAAGTTGGATGAAAATTCGTGCATTAGTTCTTGAGATAGAGCTATAGCGGAAATTCTGAAAAATGTAGCATAGCAGCGCCACCTGTTGAGCGATTTACACCAAAAATAAGCAGCACTAAGTGATATCAAGGTGTACCTGAATCTGAAGTTTGTTGAAAATCCAAAATCTTGAGATAAAGCTATTGCGGAAATCGCCAAAAATACAGCATAGCAGTGCCACCTGTTGAGCGATTTACACCAAATATTAAACAGCTCTAATTTATACGTCAATTCATGTCAAGGATTAACTAAATCTGAAGTTTGATGAAAATCCGTGCAATAGTTCTTGAGATACAGCTCTTGCGGGAATCGTGAAAAATGCAGTACAGCAGCGCTACCTGTTGGGTGATTTACACCAAAAATTAAACAGCACTAATTTATATCAGTGATTAACTGAATCTGAAATTTGATGAAAATTCGTGCATTTTTTCTTGAGTTAGAGCTATTGCGATAATCATGAATAATGCAGCATAGCAGCGCCACCTGTTGGGCGATTTTTACAAAAAAGTAATCAGCACCAAACTATATCCTGAACAAACTGAATCTGAAGTTTTATGAAAATCCGTGCAGTAGTTCTTGAGATATAGCTATTGCAGAAATCGGGAAAATTACCACATAGCAGCGCCACCTGTTGGGCGATTTTCACCAAAAACTAATCAGGTCCAGTTTATATCAAGGTCTAACTAAATATAAAGTTTTGTGAAATTCCGTGCATTAGTTCTTGAGACAGAGCGCCCACAAAATTTTTGTCACATACAGACTCACAGAGTAACAGACAGACTCACAGACAGACATTTTCTAAAAACCATCAAATCGTGTTCTGGGCATTCTAAAACGTATAAATCCGTCGAAAACCGGAAGTCGAAATTTTTCACGAATCCAATACTTTCTTATTGTAAAGATAGAAGAAAGTAAAAAAATGCTTTGAAACTTATTAAAAAACATACCGAGTGTCCTAAAATAGACTGACTGATTTTAAAATTCAGTGACTTGCAAATGGTGACAGCAATTTAAAAAAATCTTGCAGGAGGGTTATGTAAGATGGCATGAGATTTTTTGCTGCGATTCTTGATTTTACTTTACAATAGCAGCGGTAGATGGCACTGCAAACAATAGTTGTTAAATCGGGCACCGATTTAGCGCTTATTGATTGCAGCGCCATTTGGTTTCTATTCTAAACTGAAAAAACTCCTGATCAGGGGTGATTCTCAGTTAAAAAAAAAAAAAAAAAAAATCTGAAATGTTACAGCAGAGGGGTGGGGATTCCCTTCTGGCACTAATTATTCTTGTTGCAGGTCGAGTTAGCCGTTTTCGATCTGGGTCGATTTGAGGCTGAGTGTAGATTCATGCAAGCTCGGTTTGGGTTAAACCATTTTGTTCAAAAGTTAGTTCAGTATATTATTTCAGATTCAAAATTATACCTATAATAATAAACATAGGTGTATGTATGTGTGCTGTTTCCCAAAGAGAGCACTGTAGAGAGTACGACTCTTTGACGAAATTCGCGTTTTTTTCGCAACTTTTTGACGAAATTCGCCTATTCTCCCAGCCCTTCGATAAAATTCGCGTTTTTCCGTAGCTGTTTGATGAAATTCACATTTCTTCCATTATTCTTTGACAAAATTTACGTTTCTTCTGCAACTCTTTCATGAAATAAGTGTAATTTTGCAGCCCTTCGATAAAATTCGCGTTTTTTTCCCTCCACCCTTTGACAAAATTTGTGTTTTTTTCGCGATCATTTGACGAAAATTGCATTTTTTCAGCGATCCTTTGACGAAATTCGCGCTTTTTAAGCAATTCTTTAGCGAAATTTGCTTTTCTCCGCGATCCTTTGACGAAATTTGGGTTTTTTGCGACCCTATGAGGAAATTCGCGTTCCTTTCGCGATTCTTTGATAAAATTAGCATTTTTCGCGATCCTTTGACGAAATTCGCTTTTCTCGCGGTTGTTTGACAAAATTCGCGTTTTTTGCGCGATCCTTTGACGAAATTCGGGATTTCCGTGATCATTTGAAGTACATCGCGTTTTTAAGTGGCCTTTTGACCAAATTCGCGCTTTTTCCGCGCCTCTTTGACCAAATTCACGTTTTTTCCGCGATTCTTTGGCGAAATTGAAGTTATTTTCTGTGAACGATTGATGAAATGGATTTTTTGCGGCGACCATTTGACAAAATTCGCAATTATTTTTATGTCCGAATTTTCGGACAAAAATTGCGCCTTTATTTTATTACATATTTCAAATCTGTATATATTTTAGAGTTCAAATATGTCCAAAATCTTTGTGAAAGTGTTTCTTTTTTAAATAGAATTAGATCATAAAAAAAAATGGTTTGCTGCGGAAATTGCGGGTTGCGCAAATTTTGCCACTTTTACGTTGGCCGTGGAAATAGCGGGATGCGCAGTGAGAGAATTAAATTTTCGGAAAATTTGGAACACAATCACCCCTGCTCCTGAGATCTTACATAACCCTCCTTCAAGTATTTTTTTTTTATATAGCTGTCGCCATTTGCAAGTTATTGAATTGTATTTAAAATCAGTCAGTCCATTTTAGGACACCCGGTATATTCAGTAGCTATATGGGATGATGGCTGAAAGAAGCATATTTAAAAAAAATTAAAGCTGGCTTCGATATGTCAGTTAGAGGTTTACCAGGGCTGAAATTTCCAGGTCCAACCCACAAAAAAAAAAAAATTATTAGCCCGGTATAAAAGCTAAAAAAATCAACTCCAGCCCAGCCTGCATTTTGCAATTACAATTATTCATTAAAGCACACTTACTTATGCTCATATTTTATTTTACATTATGTTCGAAAATCATGAATACAGAAAAACATTAATATTAATGACTATTTAGGCAATTACGTACATAAAAACTACGTAAAAATCATTACTTAGACAAATACATTCAAATGGAAATCCAGTAAGAAAATCAGTTTAGAATGAAAGAAACGGATGATAAAAGGAAATCCGAATTTTAAAGCTCTACAAAGAAAAAAATCTGCATAGCAGCGCCACCTGTTGGGCGATTTACACCAAACACTAATATGGACCAATTTATACCAGGAAGTAACTTAATCTAAAGCTTGATGACAATTCATGCATTAGTTCTTGAGATATAGCTATTGCGGAAATCGTGAAAAATGCAGCACAGCAGCGCCACCTATTGGGCGATTTACACCAAAAATTAAACAGCAATAATTTATTTCAAATGAAAAATCAAATTTCAAAGTAATTGCTTAAAAGGCGCAAAGGCCAACATAGTGAAAAAGATTCCAAGCCGGGACTCGAACCCGGGCCATCAGTATAGCGCACTGACGTTCTACCGACTAAACCACTTGGAACGATACCTAGCTCGGAAAATTTCTCACTATTATATGTTGGCAAGGCTACAAACGCAGCACAAGATGGAATATTTATCGTGAGTCACTGACCTGGGACAAACACGAAACATAATTAAATCCAGCATCGATAGAAATTATATTAATACATGGAAATTATTCCAGAGAGAAAACATTCGCCTTGCATACAATATTTCAAATGAAAATCAAATTTCAAAGTAATTGCTTAAAAGGCGCAAAGACCAACATAGTGAAAAAGATTTAATAGTGAGAAATTTTCTGAGCTAGGTATAGTTCCAAGTGGTTTAGTCGGTAGAACGTCAGTGCGCTATACTGATGGCCCGGGTTCGAGTCCCGGCTTGGAATCTTTTTCACTATGTTGGCCTTTACGCCTTTTAAGCAATTACTTTGAAATTTGAAATTTGATTTTCATTTGAAATATTGTATGCAAGGCGAATGTTTTCTCTCTGGAATAATTTCCATGTATTAATATAATTTCTATCGATGCTGGATTTAATTATGTTTCGTGTTTGTCCCAGGTCGGTGACTCACTATAAATATTCCATCTTGTGCTGCGTTTGTAGCCTTGCCAACATATAATAGTGAGAAATTTTCCGAGCTAGGTATCGTTCCAAGTGGTTTAGTCGGTAGAACGTCAGTGCGCTATACTGATGGCCCGGGTTCGAGTCCCGGCTTGGAATCTTTTTCACTATGTTGGCCTTTACGCCTTTTAAGCAATTACTTTGAAATTTGAAATTTGATTTTCATATGAAATATTGTATGCAAGGCGAATGTTTTCTCTCTGGAATAATTTCCATGTATTAATAGCAATAATTTATATCAGGGACTCCCTGAATCTGAAGTTTAATGAAAATTCGTGCATTTTTTCTTGAGATAGAACTATTGCGATAATCTCGAATAATGCAGCATAGCAGCGCCACCTGTTGGGCGATTTTTACCAAATTGTAATCAGCACCTAACTATATCCTGGACTAACTGAATTTGAAGTTTTATGAAAATCCGTTGAGTAATTCCTGAGATATTGCTATTGCAGAAATCATGAACCATGCCGCATAGCAGCGCCACCGGTCGGGCGATTTTCACCAAAAACTAATCAGGACCAGATTATATCAAGGTCTAACTGAAACTAAAGTTTTGTGAAATTCCGTGCATTAGTTCTTGAGATAGAGCGCCCACAAAATTTTTGTCACATACAGACTGACAGAGTGACAGACAAACATTTTCTAAAAACCATCCAATCGTGTTCAGGACATTCTAAAACGTATAAATCCTTCGAAAACCAGAAGTCGAAATTTTTCACGAATCCAATACTTTCTTCTTGTAAAGATAGAAGAAAGTAAAAAAGTAGATTTTTAAATATGCATCTCTGTAATTTATCAAATCAAATTAAATTTTTAAAGATTTCGCTAAACATATGTACAACATAAATTTTACGGACAACAAATAAGCAAGATGCCAGAACAACTTGGGCTCGGGGAAACAAATTTAGAGAAGTACACGGGTCGCGATCGGGCCAATGCTGTTTATCATGCGGGCTGACACGGACCGAACGTTTAGCTTTTATTCCGGGACGAGACTCGAGCTGGAAATTTTGGCCAATGCTGACCTCTAGGAAGAGACCTGAATTTGCAGAAAATTTTAAGATCAGGGCACGGCCCGGCTCTAAATGAGAGAAGACCTGACCCAGGTCGAGTCTCGTGGATTTAAACTGGTGGCGCGACCCGGGTCGGGGCGCGCTCGAGCTTCACCCCAAGTCAATTCAAGTGAGGATGCATAATGCCGTTTTGAAACCCTTTTTTGTCCAAGGGGGGGGCGATCGCCCCCTCGCCCCCCCCTTAGATCCGCCATTGAATGTACTATTTGACTTATGTAAATGAAGACTGTTACTGTACCTTTTCATTCGACTTTTTCTTTCATGCAATTTATTTATTTATTTTATTTTTAATTTCAGCACGAGCAAGAGCAGCCATGGAAGCGCCCTATAACAACTCCCGATCCTTAGTGAGTGCGAAAATGAAGCATAGTACATGTGTAATGAGATCAGCTAATCTCTACAGAAGACTAAAAGATCATGAAGTGGATGAAAGAAGGAAGCAAAAAGGACATACTGGGCACCATAGCCGACAATCAAGTCGGGATAGCACTCATTCTAAACACAGTCGTCAAAGTAGCAAAGATAGCACACATTCCAAATCGGGAAGTAAAGAGAGTAATCCCAACTCAGATGAAACTGGTGATAATTTTGGAAAAAATATAGAAATATACGGAACATTACCTAAGAAAGGCAGTCGTAAAAAGAATAACGCAACTTCTGGTTCATTAAAAACAAAGGACGACCAAGTATATAAAGACTTTCTAGATAAACAAAGAAGGAACACTAGTCTTGCAGAGTCACTCAATGAAACAATGATGAAAAACGTGGATGTGAGTAAGAATGAAAGTAATATAAAGCCAAAGTCACCAGTAAGCCCAGACAAATCACATAGAAAAAGTTATTCTGAAGGTGTGACGCCAAAATCTCCAACGCGAAAAAAAGTTGTTGATATAATCCCGAAGAATTCCGATTCTGAGGGAAGAAAGAGAACTCAAAAACAGTTTGTTGAGCCACCTTCCCATTCTGGGAGCAAAAATACTGAAATTAGTGGCAGAGATTTATTATCACCAATCACTCCACCAGATAAAAAACAACATAAAATAAAACGAAAATTAATGGGTGGATTTATGAAACGAAAAAACAGAAGTTTACCTGATTTACGAGAAGACCAAGATTTGTCTGATCGAGTGGACTGCTTTTTAGATGATGCCATTATACAAGTTCCTTCAACTTTGATGTTGCCGAATGGTAAAGCTAAAACTATAGACAAGCAATCAGATTCAGGAATTGGTACTATGACTCGAGGTTTTCATCAACCACACCATGCTTTTGTGAAAAAAGATTTGACACAACGACCTCTTCTAATGAAAGTTAACCCACCAAATATTCAACCGTCTGTTTTGGACAATCCTAAGAGTAAACTACTCCATACTTTACCTTCCATTTCTAAAAAATCACCAGAATCAAATATCAAATCAGATTCAACCCTTAACGGTATATTAAAACCATCAAAGATACCTTTCATATCTCCGTTTCCAAAATGTGAGCCAGCTAATTTGCCACCTTTAACATCTCCAAAATCTGTCGAAGCAAAAATACTTCCAAAATCTGGCCTTTTGAGTAAAACTTCAGCCATTCCTGTGTTAACTCCACAAGTTTCTATCGCTTCCTTAAAATCTGCCAATCCTGTAAAAGAAGAGACAATTAGTGAGATTAATAAACAACCTACATCTCCAGTAGTTCAGTCTGCAGAAAAAGAGGACATTCTGCAACCACCAAATCCTTTTTTGGCTGAAATTCAAGCTAAAAGAAAGCAAGTTTTAAATAAATCCTTCCAGCGAAACGAATCGCCAGAATCGAAAAAATCCAGCAACATTCAATCAGACGATAATGAAAATAAAGAATTTTCGATGCTTCCAAAACTAGCACGAAATGCGGAAGGAACATCTTGGCTGAAAGAACTGCAAAGTAAGCAACAACAGCTATTAAATAAACAAGACGATTTTAAAGGCTTCTCGAAAGCAGCTAACAACCATGAGCTGCAGCCAGTGAAATCACCTGTAACGAGAGGTAATTTTTCATTAATTATGAAAATCATCTTTAACTAAATTAACAGAAGTAAAATAAAACATTTTTTAGAACATAACTTAAAAATGCATTTGAATAATAATAAAAAGTTTTATTGTATACTTCTTAAATATTTATTGATTATTTTTAGTAGTACTTAAAAAAAAAAAAAAAAATAATAATAAATAAATGCTGAAGTAATTTTTGTTTATTTACAGCTTTAGACATCATGGAAGAATCAAAACAAGTTGATAACGTAGATGGCCATAGTCGAAAGGTAAGTTTTGGTAGTAATTTAACTCACAACTTAAAAAATCTCATGTTTATAACATCAAATAAATAATTATGACATGACGGCTGTTCTGTAAATTCACAAATGAGATTCCATTCAGAATTTCAGTTAAAAAAAAAGTTTTCGAAAATTTTCCTATTCACAAGACAAGTTCTGGACAAGTTACAAGACATTCACTATCTACTCATTTATACAAATGATTTACAAAAATTCACTAAGAATGTCTAGAAATCTCACTAATATTTTAAAAATGTTTTATAGCCTGTCTTCCCTCATAAGATATCGAGTAATCTTGAAATAAAAATCCCCTTTTTTTTTTCCTTCTGGTAAATAAAAGTCTACCCATCTCAACTGCCTTCATAGCACCCTCATAATTTCACAATTTCACTTTTAAAAGCGATTTAGCAAAATATAATCAAGCGTGTGTTATTATTCTCTAGCTTTTAATGAGCAAATTCTAGAAATATTTTTTCAAGAAATTAGAATTCAGGTATTCCAATTATGAGATCATATTATGAGGGGTCAACGTGCAATGCATCGTCCGTGTTAACTCACACCTTTTAAATTTCAAAAACAGGAAGAATACTCTTCTTCTTCTCTCATGTTGTGTGAACCTTTCTTCAAAATCTAAAAATTTTAGAAATTTTCATCAGTTTGGAGGAGTGGGGTGCTCCTTGAGAAGTATAGGCCAAATTTCGAAATTCGTTTCATGCGATAATGTCACACGTTTCACCATCCTGCAAAGCCATTTCTCTAAAGTTCATATAGGCTCTGAGATATAGTTTTGATCCCGGTGGGGCAAGGGAAGCCATAAAAAAAAATCTGTATTCTGTGTTTTACAATTGCGCAAAATTTCAACTCTAATATCCTGATGAACTCTGGCATATGATTTTACTGAATGAAAGGTGGGGAAGGGATCTCAAAATTAAAAAAAATCATTTACCATATCCCGTTCTCTACCTAGAAATCCTTCATTATGCAATTTTTTTTCACTTATGTCCATCAGGTTCTGAAATCTATTTATAGGTTAATAATAATAACCGCCCCCCACCTAATTAATAAATTAAAAATCGAACAACGAGGTGTTTATAAAGATATTCCCAAGTAACCTTACGTCGAATTTCTTAGCTCTGCTTTCAGCGGTCTCCGCACAACATAAGTCTCCAAGTTCTACTTTTTGTTAAGATGCTATTGATAGTGTTTCCTAAATTATTCTGAAATGTTAAATTTGAGTAAAAATTAGTAGGCCATTAAAATGCCGCGTTTTTTATTGTTTTTCGAACTTCTGTAATCGAACACCAATCTCTGAGTCAACTCTGCACAGTCCAAAATATTTGGATCTTTTGGAATAACATTGTTAATCGATGAATTTTCAGCACAGTCTTCATATTAATAATAGTATTTAGGTTTTCATACAGAATGATTTAACTTTAAAATTTAAAAATTCGATTGATAATTGTAGGGCTCGGATGGTAAAGGTGGTAAGTGGAAAATCATCTGTCTGAGAAAACACATTTTGAACCACTTTTATGAACTTAATTACAACTTTTGATTGCCAAATGCCTCCTTTATCAATTAAAATCTCTATAAGTATTAGATTTTTTCAAATAGTAATTTAATAGATGGTAGAGAATCATTGGTTATCTTTAATCATATGATTAACTCCTTTTTTCTGCACATACCACGTTTATCATCTGAGCTCTTCAATTATGAGAGGAACAAATTACAAAATGTATAATAAACTAAAAAATGGTTTTTTTTCTTTTTCATGTGAATTGCGATAGAGTTTTTAAAAAATTGAAACAGTCGTGTAGCTAAAAAATTATGAAGCAATTAAATTATAGTGAATACGCACTTTTTTTGTGATAAAGATCCTTAAACATATGATTGATCATTCCGTCGTATCGAAATAAGTCTTAAAACAAAAACACGTGTAAAAGGAAAAAGAAAAGTATTTGGATGTGTTTTCATTATTTTAATTTTTTTTAAATTTTTCTAATTTAATAACACAAAAGCGGAATTATTTTTTCAATTTCAATATAAGTTCGTTAATACTGTCCGGTTTATTAAAATTATAGATGGTTTAATGAGTAACGAGGTAACAATAAAGAACGTAGTTTTAAAAAAAATCACATTTTGATAGATTTTGCTAAAGAAAGACAGCATGTATTTCGTAACAAACAACTTGAGAGAGAGGTTATTATCATGTTCATGTTTTCATTGAGAATATGTGCATGGTGATGATGGTAAGATGATAAGATGACGTAACCAATACAGAGTAAAAAAAGAAAGAAAAATGTAAAATTATGTTTAAGTTACAAACTATTTTCTTCGAATCGGAACATCGCTTGGCACATTCATAGAAATTTTTGATATTAACATATTAAAGATGAGTTCGGATTCTTTTTTCGGAGTTCGAGGCCGATACACAGTAGAAAATTGTTAAATAACATTTTAAAATTGTTTCAAGATTAATTTTTCCATTTTAAAATATCTTCTTGCATAGAAATTGCTATTAAACCTAAATACCCCCTCATGACAACGTTTCGCGATTTTCAGGTTCCAAAAAATGCGTTTAAAATAGCAAATTTATTATTTTACCCAGACACTGGTAGAAATCTTCAAAAGTCACAATTCTTATTCTTTAAAAATATCATTGTATAACTATGGCAGAAAAAACATGAGTTTTGTTATCCGGTAATTCTGGAAAATAACTTCAAACATAAAGCAAGGACAGACACGGCTAACTAAGAAACTTATGCATTGTTGTTTTTCTAATAGCAAGTCCCCACCCCCAGCCCCTCACATTTTAAAAAATTATTTGTGAATAAATAAGATTTTATCTTTGAGGTCGAAGACTGGTATAAAAATTAAGCCCGAGAGCCTGTCTCATCTCTATAATACATAACTAATCATTTGAAAATACAACAAATCAATCTTTTTCATTCCCACCCTTCTCTTTATTGCTGTTAACCCTTTCAGGGGCAAGTAATTGTGTTTCTGTATTGTTGAATTCACATTGGAATTTTCAAAAAATGTTATTTCAAAATAAAGAAAAGCAATTTTTCAACTTTTTCTGACCCAAGTTATAAAAGTAAAATTTAATTAAATGTTTCCGGTGCAAATATTGATTAAAATTAGGTAGGATGTAATATATCCCATCGCCCCTCAAAGAGCGACATTTGATGCGGAAGTTAATCTAAAGAGCAGAATTTAATCCTCAGATTAAAATAAATAAATAAAAATAAGTTGAATGAAGGAATTTATTGTGAAGCAAAGTACAGTTCCGTGGCTCTCAATGCGAGACGCACCCGTCAAGATAGTGAATTTCTTATAGCTTCATACTCAATATACAGGGCTATTACAAATGATGAACCCGATTTTTAAAAAAATCATATTTTCGAAACTACTGCACATATTACAATAAGTGATCCATGAATTTAAAGAGAAATATACCAAGTTTTTTTCAGTTGCAAATGTTTGATGCGTGACCCTTTTGTTACACGGCATACGTCCAATCTGTAATCGAGTTCGTTCCAAACATTTTGTAGCATCACTCTGTCAATGGTTCTGAAAGCTTCACAAATTCTGAACACTTTGTGTTCGGCATTGGTGCAATGTCGGCATTAACAATGCCTTTGACACTGTCAGAACTTAACTCATTAAAGCCGGAATTATTTTCCTCTTTGCAAAAGTTGCATTTCACACCAGTTTTTTTTAAATAGCAATTTCTGTTTGGTTTTATCACGAAGTTTAAGACAACAAATAAATATAATGTTTCCGTTAAAAAATACTGATGTACAAGCAAAAAAAGAAAAAAAAAAAAGGTTGAAATTTTTCCGGTACCATGGGGTTCCGGTTTATGGGGTAAAGAACGCATTTGTGCAGAATTCAAAACCATTGACAGAGTAATGCTACAAAGTGTTTGGGACGAACTGGATTACAGATTGGACGTATGCCATGTAACAAGAGGGTCACACATCGAACATTTGTAACTGAAAAAAACTTGGTGTATTTCTCTTTAAATTCATGTTCTACTTATTGTAATATGTGCAGTAGTTTGGAAAATATGATTTTTTTTAAATCGGGTCCATCGTTTGTAATAGCCTTGTATAATTATAAACATATATGTAGCAGACATTTTTTTAAAATTAAAATGCGAACGGCAGTCACTGGCTGATGATGGAGAAAGAGCAGCTCAATTGTCCATAAGAGAGGAGTGGTGATGTTAAGGAGTTAAAAAAACCACGCGAGTAGAAATTTTCAAACTGGGTTGAAAATGTATCGAGACCATGCCTTTTTTCAATCAGTTGGAAAATTTCTACTCGTATTTCTTTATCATCAATCAGTATGATCGATATATATACAGTCGGACCTCCATTTAACGAACCTTTATTTTGCAAATTTCTCTATTCTGCGAACTTTTCCTAGGAACCAATAACATTTTGCGTTTTTCTTCGTAAAATAACCTCCAAATAGCGAAGTGCATTCTCCATTTAACAAACTTTATCTTCTGATATAATTTTTCTTTTTCTCCCTATTTCTCAAAATATTTCCGGACACTTAACTTATTCTTTCTTTTACACATTTTATAATGATCAATGAATGGTTTTACAGGTGCCTAACTCAACGAGAGCAGTAAAATCCCCGCCTTTCTTTGCATTTCATCTAGGAAGTGCAAACTTTCAATATCCCCCTTTCACATTCAAAAGGGCTGCTCTGTAGTAAATAAGTTTCAGTAATTAAATTTAAGGACGCATGTAGTAATACAATGCTTAAAATTACTTGTTATAATAAATAAGATAATGTCATTAAAATTCATTAATTTTAATGTAAATATTTTCTTAAAACAGAAAATACAGTGCATTTCCGGACAATATATATTTTTAAATCCTTGTTGTCCTTACAGATTTCTTTTTGATGGGTCAGCTGAATAATAATAATAATAAAAATAAATATGGTTTATAAAAAAAAAGTGTGATTAGTTAAGTTTTTTAAAAATGTTTAGTGTTTAGAAATTAAAAATCTGTTTGTGTAGTTTAAAGTGATTAAAAAGGTTCATCTCTATTTAACGAATTTTCCACATAACGAACTTTTTTTCGGGATTTAGCGACTTCGTTAAATAGAGGTCCAACTGTATATATATATATATAAGCAAAAAGGCTTGCAAGTTTTGATGTTACTGTACTTGACATTGTTAATGGCCTTTTAGGTTCCTCCACGTGAAGAGTACTTTTTAAAATGTGAATTAACTATCACAAGGGAAGGGGGGGGGGGTCATCAGGACTTTTCTTAGGTGCTGCGGTAGAGTTCCAAAAAAGTTCTGTGGGATTCTTCGGTGATTCCTAAAACAGTTTGGGAACCACTGGTCCAATTTCTTTATTCGGCCTAATGCTTGGAGTTCATTTTTGAAGTTGATCCATCGCTTTCCTGAAGAACATATATTTAGCCTTTTGACCTCATGAAAAAATTATTCAGGAATCACCTTTCTTCTATCAAAATTATTATAATATATCAATAGTAAGGATTTATGATGATCAGGGAATAAGCATGGAAAGAACTTTGTACCCATATCCCGACCGTAGAAACCCGTAAGGAAAGGCATGCAATAATAACAGTTCGATATGTAGGTACGTTTCAGGCATAACTTTCAAGCTGAATTTACGAATATATCAGATATTCTTGATACAAATTCCTTAATAATCATTTGAAAAATCAAGTTTTTTTTTTTCAACAATGGTAGGTGTTTATTTTTTAAGAAGAGCACGAGATAATTATGAAGGCTCACGTTCATTAATATTTTTTAATTCTCACAACAATTTTCTGTAGCAACAAATAATATAGGTGGTGGTGGTGTTAATGACTAAATTGTATATGTTTCACACATCTCATTAGCATTGCGGCCAACCTTCCGGTTTTCTTTAAAGTCAAATAAACATATACTGAACGGACAATTTGAACCAATAAAATAAATCATATAAGTACCACGTAGACCAAGACAAATTTTATAAAATAAAATTTCTGATTAAAATACGTTTACTTGACTTAGAAAAAAAAAAAAAAATCCAGAAAGTAGGCAGCTATGCATTAGTCTTTATTGCTTTACTAATAGTTACTGCTCAGCTTTTGATTCCACCATAACAATGTACCCTAATTAGATAAAAACAGATAGATAATTGTATACTTTTGAAAGTAAATACTATTTTAGGAAAAATATATTGAGCCGACAAAACATCGAGATTTTTATAAACAAATATGAGATTAAGTTCAAGATTAGTAAACATTGAATAGTATAAAAATGTTAAAAGAATTCAATTTAGATGCGAGTACAATCCAATTAGTACTAAGATACCGGATATCCCATAAGTTTGCTCACATTTTAAAAAATCATAAAAAATTAACAAATTATCATATCGGAGTGCGGTTTGCACCACAAGGTTTGACAAAGAGTTTGATTATTTGTAGCATAAGAGAAAAATAATTCAAATTTCACTATTAAGGTTTCAGTTATTAAAAGACAAAAAATGATGAGATTATACTACAGGAATTTATTTTCACTTGAGAATATACAAATGCAAATAAATATGGTATGAAGGTTTTTTATGTCTTTTAATAACATGAACCTTAACAGCACCACCCATCCAATAAAATTTGATCTGTGTTTGCCACAGAAAGTCTGACTTTTTAAGAAATCGTATGGTGCAAACCACATTCCATACAACAACTTGTTAATATTTTTTTATCTTTTGAAATGTGAATGGGATTGTTGGATATATTTTTATACAATTTTAAAACGAACATAGCCTGATGAAAATATAATAATGCAGTATTTTTTGAATATTATTTATAATCTCATAATTGATTCAAAATAAAGAACATCATGTTATTCTTTTTTTAAATTTTCAAACATAACTCTGTTTTTATTCTATTTTTTATTGCATCTAAGTGGTGAGAAGCAAAAAAGGTAAGAACTAAAGAAATTTATAGACATTCACAAAATGTTACAAATTCGTTTACAAAAGTAGACTAATGATTTTATATGTAATATATTAGATTACATTTTCAGAATACCTTTTTTTCCTTTCAGATTTTGCCAGTAAATTCTACCGAAATAAACAGGAATCTGCCTTACAAACCTGAGACAAACATTAATAACAAGACTGTGAACAGTGTCAAAGATATTGCTTCTCGCTTTGAAAAAGTTCTAAAGATGCCAACATCGCCGACAACGTTTGCTGCAGACCAAGAAATGAGTAACAGTGTGAAAACTTCTGAATCCACAGGAATGACTAGATCTGCAGATGAATTTGTAAAGGTAAATCCTGATATTACATTAGAAAGTCTTCCCAGTCCAAGTGTGTCAACATGCAACACTTTACCATTGAAACCAGCTTTAAAAGCATGGACAGAGTTTCATCCAAGCTCTGAAACTATTTCAAACAGCAACCACACAGACTGTGATGCTGTTCAAGAAAGAACAATTGTAAAACCTATACTCAAACAAGATTCTAACACAAACTCTGTAGAAACTACAAGTGATATGAGTAATTTAAACATGCACAGGCCAATGCAGCCTCCAGACTATGAAACTGCTATGCAAAGGCTTGAGCGTATACGGACTTCAACTAGTGATGCAAATTTGCTTCCAACTGAACAGATACAAACAACAGTGGATGTACCAAAGAAGAAACAAGGTCCTAAGAAAACAGTGACATTTTCGGATGAAGTTGTTCTTGTAGCATGTGCTGAATATGATGAAATTGATTTTTCATCCAATCCATTGTTTGAACGTGTATATCAACAACATGTAGAATCGGGAAAAGGTGAAATACCAATTCTGAGTGGTAGCTATAATCCTCATGCATTTGGAAGAAATATGCATGAAGATTCAGCAGATGACTATGATTTACCACCACCTCCACCGAGTATAGCCATGCCTTATCAGTGTAATTTGTGCCACAATAAGCAAGTTTCTCAACCAAACTTATACTGTGCTGACTGTGAGTTCTATTTATCCAGGTTTAAGCCATAAATAGAAATTTTAATTTAAGTAAATAAATAAATAAATAAAGTAGTTAAACAGTAAAATTATTAAAAAGAAAGAATGATAAAGAAAAAATAATTGTAAAATAATTATGTTGAATAATTTATAGTGATTATTATTCTTGTTTCACAAAAAGTATTTGAAAGATAGTGATTTTTCCTAAACAGTTTGACTAACATAAACTTCGACCAATAAATAAATCATAGAAAGAAGAGGCTTTAATTCAGTATTGACGTTACTAATTGTTCTACAATCAGGTCTGATGAGAGTTGGACCTCAGGAGTCAGGTTACGGAGACTCAGGATCAAAAGTGGGAAAAAAAAAAAAAAAAATATATATATATATATATATATATATATACACACATATATGTATATATATCTGAGGTTTTTTAGAAATTTAATAATCCCTAACACTGGGGCTCATGACTTCTTTCTACTACCCTGTCTTCAATTACTTTTTATGTTATAAATTTAATCAAATAACATATAAATAATAAAGTAATATTTCATAATAGGCATTATTGTAAAAAATATATTGAAATTTTTTGATTTGATATAAAAGTTTAATCTGAAACTCTCGAAGTGAAAGATATAGAGGAAGTTAGAAAGTTATATTATATTATTCTAATTAGTTGTATTATTCTTAATCTTGAAATCACAAATATATTAAATAATGAATTTTTCATCGTAAAGCTTATGAGAAATAAACAATGTTTTTTATTCCACTGGATTTTTCCCATTTAAATAATTCTTAACTGCAAAAATATTTATATAAAAGAAGCCTAAAATTATCAGTTTTTATCAAGCAGTTTTTTAATTTTGCACTTTTTTTAAAAACTTAATCTCAAAAAGGTTCTAGGGAAAATCACTATGTCACAAATGTTAATCTGTAAATAATTCTTTAGTAGATCCTTTATCATGATAAATATTCAAAAATCTCAAGCAGAAAGCAAGGCATTTTAATTGTATCCATATAATTGTGAAGTATAATGATACTTTCTCAAAAAGGTTAAATCCTACAAATTACAAGACATGAATGTACAGATTAATTTTTAAAATTTATTATTAAAAATAAATTTTAAAAGTACTAAATTCTGATTATATTGATCTGTATAAAAATTCACTTATTTGATTTTAATTAAGTAAAATTAAATAAGTTGAAAAAAAAAATTTAATCATGAAAAAATTGTTTCACTACAGAATTACAGACGACGTTTCACAAGATCACATTTTCAGTAATTAAATCAGAAAATCAATACATAATTAGCAATAATTTTACTTTTATTATACTTTTCATATTTAAACTTTTAATTTTTATTAAAATATTACAACTTGCTTTCAGCTTGCTATTCAATAAAATATTTAAAAAAATAATAATAATTTAAATATCAAATATTTTTTACTATAACTGAGCAATATATATATTTTTTCTAATTTTAAAAGTGTATAGCAAGAGTTATATCTCCAATGGAAGTTCCTTACTGATAAAGTTGATAATATTTGATGCCGTTTCCATGAGCTGTGATAACCATTTCTTCACTTGGAATTCATCAACGCACAATTATGCTTTGATAAATACCCTAGATGTAATTTTCATGTGTAAATAACCACTAATGTCTTATGCAAAACAAATTTATTTATGATAAGACAATTCATTCATGTTGATTGTTATTTGAAAAATGGCACATTTTTTTAAAAGGCACAAATGTAAAGAGTGATAAAAAGCATCATATCAATTGCATTACTCATCCAATATGTTGATTCCATACTTACATTCCATTGATGTACAGTTTCTATTTTATTTTAATGTTTTATCAGTGCCAAAGACACTAGGTATGTATAGTATTTTTAAGAGAACTGTTAAATTTGTTTTCTGCATCAGAACATGTTGTAAATAGTGCCTTCCATTTTACTGAAGCTTTTAGCCTTGTTTTATAAGTTAAATAAAAACATTTTTTTTAATTGCATGGTTGAATTAATTAATACATGCTTTTTGCAAAAAGTGATTCAAAACAAAAGATAACAAATGTTCCAATTTAAGGACACATAAATAAGGAAAGGCTACATAATATATGAGGCATTCAGATTCTAAGCGGATCAAGTCTAAATTTTGTTGAAGCAAGTTTGAGATGAATTCTTACTCTATAGACAATAATATTGTTTGATGTCATAACAAACCAAGTTCTAGATTGAAAATGTGAGCAACAGTAGTCACTAGTTTTCTATGATTGTGAATAAAATGCAATAGAGCCCATTAAGGTTCCTAGTCACTCAGCTTCCGAATTCCCCTCACTAATGCTAAGTCTATGGTCGTAGAATACATTCGTATATTTAAAATATTTCCTCAGAAAATTAATGATCTTAATTGCTTTTTTCTTTGAACTCTCCTTAAAAGTTGTCTCTTTTTTTCCATAGTTCTCAAAATATTTCTAAATCTATGCTTAATTTAATATTTTATGTGTTAAAAGTTGACGAACTAAGAGTAAGATTTTAACACTTCATATAAAATTAAGTCTATATTTTAGAAATATTTTGAGAACTAAGGAAAAAAGAGACATCTTTTAGGAAGTGTACACAAAAAATGGAAGTTAAAAATATTAATTTCCTGTGGAGATATTTTAAATATACGAATGCATCCAACGACCATAGACTTAACATTACTGAGGGAAATTCAGAAGCTGAGTGACTAGCAGCCTTAAGTTTACATCCATATCATAGGTACCATCTGCAGAAAGGGGCACATGCACCCTCTAGAAATTTAGAAGGAGCATTGCCCCTTTCAAAATATAAATTAAACAATGAGTGAAACAACTTTATCTCTTCTATTGACTTCTGTGACCTCCATGATTGACGGTACCCATTTTTGATTGTTTCCAAGCTTGTATATGGTTAAATCTGTTTTCAACGATGTTAATTCTATCCTAATGTAATTTAGCAATTGAATTTTGTGAGGATTTCACACTGAAACTTACGAATCATAAACCTATTTTAAAAAAAACACCAATCACACCCATCACATTAATAATGTCAATCAATTTTAGAAACTTAATAAAACTTTTATTACAATACATCTGATTAAGTATAAATATGTTAAATATATGTAATATAAATAATAAATAATCTAAAAATTGCAAAAGCGCCTTTTGTTGATTGTTTTATTATAATTAGAAATTAGTTAAGGGGACTCTTCACTCACTTAAAAACACCCGCTCGCTAATGCTAAACCTATGGTCAGGTTGTTTTCAAATTTCTTGTTTAAATTTGAATATTTTTAAATGATTTTTTTTTTTTGCATAGGATAGCTGGAGTCGATCTCTAATATGGCTATTTTTTACTCTTTCGACTTCGGTTGCAGATTTTTTTAATAAAGGTATTTTCACTTTCAGAAGCAATTTCGAAAGTGACAAGTACTTTTATTAAAAAAATTTGCAACTGAAATCAAAATGGCTATATTAGAGATCAACCCCAGCTATCCTATGCACAAAAATCATTTTAAAATATTCAAGTTTAAAGAAAAAATTTGAAAACAACCTACCCATAGGTTTAGCATTAGCGAATGGGTGTCTTAAAGTGAGTGAAGAGTCCCCTACAGCAGCAGATTTCAATAAGCAGACAAGAAACTCTTAATAGGTTGATGATCAAAGAAGTTTGGCGACCATAAGTAAATTGCATTGGAGAAAGTTAATGGAATGTAGTATTGAATTCAAGCTAGCTTTTTATACTAAAATCAGAAATATTTTTTGTTTTAATACAAACACACACACACATTTACATATAAAATAAATTTAGAAATAGAATTTCATATGATCAGGTAATCATAGGTTCAATTATGGGATCAATGGGGTACAAGAAATGGTTGGATGACAGTAAGTAAAATGTTGCTTCCTATATGAAGATGATCACACACTTATATATACAGCTTTCTAGTATTTCCAGTCTCAAATTTCTCATTGCCAAGGGTGATCTGGTGAACAGAAATTCTGAACCTTGCCGTAAAAGATGATTGACTGTTATTTTTTCTACTTTTTATGGAGGCTACTTGTTGATTGACTGCAAAATTACTAATAATGAGTATAATATTTACTTAAAACTTTTTTAAAAATATAGATGAATTAAAAAACTCTTTTTATAACTGCATTTCAGTATTTTTCAATCACAACAAAGTGTTAAACATTTAAATATTTTTCTAGTTTTGACGGTTTCAAACTTTAGGTCACAGGCGATGTTTTAGTAGGACACAGAATGATTGATCAGTTCTTCCTAAATATATCATTAATTTTGTCTGCTATAAAAAAAAATATAATGAATAAAATATGTAAATCTTTAAAGAAAAAAAAATGAATATACATACATAAGTAATTTTGTGAAATGACAGTGTTTTATTAAATTCTGATTTGAGGGAGACTTAAGATTAAAATTAACAATTTTCAATCCTTATATAAGCAATTTTGTTTGTACAAAACAATGTTATAAATTGCACCCATTTTTAAAATGCATTTGTATTATACAATTATTAAGAAACATATTTTTCATGCTTAATAATAAAACAGGGTTATATTTCATTATTATACTGAATTATTATTATTACTGTGGTCATTCACATTAGAAATATCTATTATTATATATATATTATGTGAAAGTTTGCTTCTTTCTTAGAACAGATCATAAAAAAGTCTCCACATACATTTCAAACTTTAAGGTGTATTGCATAGCAATAAAGTTTGGGAACCACTGACCTAATAAATATACAGGAAACCTCTAAACACTAGACACTTCTGGAACATGGAGTTTGCCTCCTATTCAGAGGTAAAAAACATACAAATAAATAAATGTTGTGGATTGAAAGAGTGTACATTAAATAGAGGTATCTGCAATTCAGAAGTGTCTATTATAGAGGTTTTGACTGCATTATTTTACAAATGTGTGGAAGGAAACTATTTCAGAAATAAAAAATAAGGCTGAGAGATTTAATTAATAAATTCCAAATTAGTGCACCAGAAATAATAACAATAAGAAAAGATGTAGGTGATCAAAATAAAATAGCATATCTGTTACTTTTGTAGCCAGCTTTAATGACGGACACATTTGTGTTTTATAATATGAATGTGGAATGACACAGTGAGACTCTAAACCTGAGGCATATTGCATCCTGCATGTGTAAAACTCTCTCTAACACATACAAAATGACATTTCTGATTATAAATGCAAAATAAGCAAATAAGCTGCTTTCAAAGTTATTATTTTTTTAATTAAAAAAATTATCAAGATTTTAACAGTAAAATATAGACATGCATCTGTGAAAAATTTAAGAAGCCTTTCCCCCCCCTTTACATTATGAAGAGAGGATAACAAATTTTATTTTAATATTAACGTAAAATACAAATTAATCTTAATTATGTACTTGCTTTTGTTTTATAAGATAGTGATGAATTTTACAGAAAGACTACTTAACTGTGTGATTGAAAACCATCTAAAAACTTAAAGAAATAAGAAGATATATAAAAGCTTACAATTGTTTCAAATATGCTTCAAAAGTCTGTGTCTTACTTAAAGGCCACTGAATATTAATATTAAAAAAAATAAAAAAAAATAAAAGAAAATTAAAACATGTTGAATATTAGTCCTTTGACTAGCAATGACTCCTCTGCAAGGTCACACTAGAAGATGGGACCTCACATTACTTTAAAAAATCTCACTTAAAATAGCCTCCCCTAATTTTCGAACATCACACTTAAATTTTTGATTAGGGTAAGAAAATCACACCTTTTTTTCACCTAACATAAATGCTGGTATGTATGTAAGAAGTCATACATGCTTATCTCTCTAGTCAGCAGGTTAATATACAGTATGCCCACTAAAGTCCTTTGCCACCGTCTTAACTTCGGAACGTCTGCTGCTATATTCATAAAAGTGGTGTCTAGGTACAGTAAAATAGCCATGCGTTACTGAATGAAATCACCTATGGTGCCACATGGTGGAAAACTGCAGAGTTAGTATTCCTATTTTGAAAACGGAAAAAGATAGGGAAAAAAGTGAATTACAAAGTTGTAGAGCATCATCAATTTTTAGTCCGAAAAGACACCTTGTGGACATTAATGCGAAGAATAGAACAGTTAAAACGCACATTTGTTTTTTTGTGACTTCTACACTGTAATGTGAAAAAACTATCTTAGAAAGAAAAAAATAACTAGTTATAACAATATACCTTTAGTTGAGATGTTCAAATTTCTCACCGTCAGTTGCAATGCACATTTGTCAGAAAGATAATCATTTCTCCTTCCATTCAAGTTTCGTGACGTCACAGTGTTGGAAATCATGAAAAAACAAATGTGCATTTTAACCATTCTATTTTTCTCATTAATGTCCACAAGGTGTCTTTTTGTACTATAAATTGATGATGCTCTACAACTTTGTAAATAACTTTTTCCCCCCATCTCTTTCTGTTTTTGAGACAGGAATGCTAACTCTGCAGTTTTCCACCAGGTGGCAGCATAGGTGGTTTCATTCAGTAGTGCATGGCTACTTTACTCTACTTAGACACTACTTTTATGAATATAGCAGCAGCCGTTCCGAAGTTAAGAGTGTGGCAAGGGACTTTAGTGGGCATACTGTATATAATTCCAGTAAGGAAAAGAAATAATAATAATAATAAGATCATTTAATGTTTTATTACTACTTTAAACCACCAATATACATTTTAAGTAATAAAACAATTATGCATAATCATAAAAAAGTTCGCTTAAAAATTACCTGAATGATTTTATGCATGGATTTGCTTCACATAATTTCTTATAAAAGAATTAAGAGTAAACATGCTACTTTTTTTTTTAAAGAAATGTAAAACACTATTTATGAGTAAAATTCTCATTGAATTATTAAAAATGAATAAAAAAACATTTCTTATTTTTTAAAAATAACATGTAAAGGAGTAAGAAATCAGTCTGATTAAAATTTATACGGTAAATTCTGTCTAAGGCAGACTCTGTGTAAATTTATCTAAAGTGGTAAGATTTTCAAGTCCTGGTGAATCTGTAGAAATAAAATACACTATTTACTATGGAAAATTTTTTTGGTCCCCATTGATTAAGCCTTAGACAGAGTTTACTGTATTTCTGTGGCATTATAATCAAAAGCTGTTCGATGTTGCCTTGTGTTATTATTATCCAGGAGTAAATGATTGAATTTTAGCAATTACATCTTAGCTATTCCCCAAATGACATTAAGAAAACAATTCATTAAATTAAATCCTTGCAGCAAGGGCAAGATACACAAACATTTGTACACTGCTTTGATTTCTATTTGGTGCTTTGGTGCAATCAAGTGAAACTTAAATGAAAAAAAAAGCAAAAATAAAATTTTCATTTTTTTAAAAATTATATGCTTAAATATGGACATATCACTTTGCATATGGACACAATCAAAACAATATCCAGTAAGAGGCAAAATTTTGGACTAGCCTGTGATCCATAGCTTAATGATCCTAAATCCTTACGATTAGAAATTTTTTTTCAAAATTATACAAAGACGCTGTTTTTTAAACTGATTGCCAATCTGACAGTCAGGGAAATCCTTGATTTGAAAAAGCGACCACTTTCATAAACTCACATTTTTTAAATACAGAATATAAACATGAAATAAGCTAAACTAAGAATTTTTCACCAGAAAACCTGTACAAGAGAATTTTTATACATATGAAGATAAAAAGAAATACAGAAATTTAAAAATTAAGCAATATTAAACATATAAAAATAAATGTTACTGTCTTTTTCTGAAAATGGAGAATTAAACAAAGATGCTGTTTTTTAAACTGACTGCCAAACTGAAAGTCAAAGAAATCCTTGATTTCAAAATGCGACCACTTTCATACATAAACTTACGTTTTTTAAAATACAGAATATAAACATGAAATAAGCTAAACTAAGAATTTTTCACCAGAAAACCTGTGCAAGAGAATTTTTATATATCTGAACATAAAATGAAATACAGAAATTTAAAAATTAAGCAACATTAAACATATAAAAATAAATGTTACTGACTTTTTCTGAAAATGGAGAATTAAATTTTTAAATTCAGAGAAGGCAATGGCCCTACCCTGACTCCTCTTTGGCACAGCTCATACTATTTCTCAAAATATTTTTACACTGCTGCCATTTATTTTTAATTGGCAAAACACTCCAACAGTATAAACAGACTTGGGCTTATAATGTTTAAAATGTATGTTTGGTCTCAAATATAATGTGCATAAAATGAAAGGCAACAAACTTTTAAAGAAGCAGAAAACTTTTTAAAAATATAACATTTATTTATCACTGGTGTAAAAAAGCAAGTAATAAATATAACTCTAAATTTTATGTACAATAATTATGAAATCATGCATATCTGTACAATTGGCAACAAAATGGATGACAAAAATCATGTTTTTAAAAAAATCATTCTAATCAAGTTATCAGTCCTTGTAATTTATTATATATATTCACTAAATCACTGGTTTCCTTTATTCTTCTCTTTCAACTTAGCAACTAGAATTTCATTTTTTCTACATTCCTAAAAGTAAATAAAGAGAGGTTAAGTTGTAAAATACAACAGATAATTTACATTAAATATTACAATGTAATAAATTAAAAAAAAAAAAAAAAACACAATCTAGTGCAGAATAATTATGTCACTGATCATTTACAATCAATTTTCTCATCGTGGAATGGTTTTATCATAGAAAACATGATATTTTAGTAAATCTCAGTTTTATCACACTTGTATTTACACTATTTTATTATTATTATTATTATTATATGGTTTATAATTTTTCCTTTCTGTTTTAGATATCCATTGATATATTTTTTTTCATCTCGAGTTATTTTATTAATTCTAAAGATGTCTCATTATCAGACGATAAGCAATAATTATTCAACATTTGAACCAAATTTTAAGATCAGATTTAGATGATTTTATTTATTTATTTTTTATTAAGAACTTTACTTTTTGTCTCCTATTTTCTATGATCTAACAAAAAAATGATATTTTTAATTTAGTTTTCATTAAGAACTTTACCTTTTTGTTTCATATTTTCTATTATCTAACAAAAAAATAAATTCTATAATCCATAAATTATTTAAAATAATATATAAATGAAGCTAAAATAAATCTGGAGAAATTTGTTTAACAATGAAGAAAATGTATCTAATTATTTTACACTGCATTTGCAACAGTTAATTTTTGATGAACTATTTTTCTTGATAAATTCTCTCATTTTTCACAATTCAAAATATTGTACAAACTTTTTAGTACTGTGAAAATGATGAAAAGTATGTTTTGTAATATAATTTTAGTTTTATCTATTATACTAATAATAGAAAGAGCTATAAAATAAAAAAATTAATTAACCCCCCCCCCCTCAAAATATGTATTTAAAATTACACATATCATTAAAACAAATCACTTAAAGATTTTATATGTTTTTTTCTAATGATCCACATTATACTGCATTCAGACAATAAAAGTTGAAGCAGAAGCATCAAAATTAGTTTAAAAAAAATAACCTCTTTAAAATCTTTAACAGTTTTGAAGTACAGCCTTTGCTTTTCTATAAGATCTAATAATTGATCATTCTGCATATCTCGATGTTTTTTCTCTTCTAATTTCTTTTTTTCAACCTGAAAAAAGAAATAGTAATTATAAATTATAACATTAAAAAAATCAAACAGGGGTAAAATAGAGGGCAGTATTTATCATGAAAACATTTAAATATACAAAATTTATTATAATTTTTTGTTTTTATATGATAGAAATTTAAATAAAAAAAGAGAAACACCAAATTGACTTTTCACACTGTCACTTCAGCATGTATAAATAACATGCAAATGTGTAATAAAGTAAAAAATTCTTTTGATTTCTTAACAACTATAACTAATTATCTAACATAAATGGCTGTGAAACATAAATTCAAATGCTGGAAAATGCAGTCACATGCTGATTGGGCTATTTTTAGTATGGGAGATATTACCAAACTCTTAGCTTATCCTATCATTTACTGTACCACCAGACAATAATAACAGGGACTTTATATAGCAGGGAATGTAACATACATATCCTAGACCCTCGCTCTTAAAGGGCTCTCAAAATTCTAAAATTGGCCTAATCAAAGAATAAGTACATAAAGTGTTCCAAGACCCACTCCCCCAAAAGCATGTATGTTCGAGGGCTCCTAAATTAATTCAGCATATAATAAGTTTATAATAAGCATAATTTCTAGGATGGTACTTAAATTATATTGATATAGTGTTAGTTATGCATTGAGGAGCATTAAGATTATGTATTAGTAATACAAAAAAGTACCACAAAACAATTGTGTGTGGAGAAACTACAGTTTATACCTTATTGGCATGTGCTTATATGCACTATTGGCTGACTGACTTGTACATCTTGCATACATAAGTATGATTTGTATTGCTGATATAAAGGATGGATCTGTATTATCAGGCAAAACATAGCTTCTTCAATACTTAATTTACTCAAGAATTTTGTTTTCATTTAAAGAATTGAAGAGAATGTTTTTTTACAAAGAGAAGTTGTGCTAAACATAATCAGAAATTTTACAGCTTTTGTAGAAATTATTGGCTATTTAATTTGTCTGGTCAAAAAACCTTCTTCTCATTATTTCTTTTTAAAATGGTTTCAAGAAATCCATCATAGGATAAGAGGGTAAGCTCTTTTTTTTCTCATCAGTGATATTTTTGAAGAAAAAAAAATTCCTAATAAATTTCCTTGTTTAGTTTTCTAGAAAATAGTCATTTAAATCTGCTACATAGCTTTCACACTATTAAATTATATCAATCATTATTTCAGGATGCAGTTTTATTATTTCATTTCCTCCAATAAAATTATACAAGAATAGAACTGATGACATTTTTTGGCTATTTAAGATGTCTGCTATAAAAAATATTTCTCTGGTAGATTTCGTTTTGTCATAAGTCTGAGAAAGGTGTGTGGAGACCTTGAAAGCTCTTATTTAACTGGATTCTATTCAGAACAGAAGGTTTGCATGCTACTATTGGAGGACTAGCATACCATAGTTTGGGAAATCCTGTCTAAACAAAACAATTATAGTCAATGAATCAATGCATTGGTCTAAGAATCTGGTGACTGGTGATAAAAACTAAATTCCACACAAAAATAACAGATTTCATGTGTTGTATTGAAAAGGTGACAGCACTGTCAAAAGCAAAGTTGAAAAACAGAGACATGGAAAAGGGGTGGGGGCTCAGGTGCCCATGGAAATGCAGACAATTTTTTAAGTCATATGAGCTGTTCCAAATGCTATTATTTTCTGTCTTCAATGTTTGATACATTCATTTGTGATAAAACCACACTGTATGTTATAAGAAGTTTCTATAAATACTGATTCCATTTATAACTAGGAAATCTGCAGATCAGAGGTCTCAATATCAGCTCTTCAACTCAAATTTTCATTTTAAACTTATTTTATTAAGTATTTGAGATGGTCAACTTGCAGTTTTATTTCTTTCATATCAATATTACAACAAATAAAATTTCAAGTAGCCTTCAGGCAATTTAACTCTTATGAATTGTAACAGAAGTAAAATTGCATGCACTGACAATACAAAACTTTTCTCTTCTGTGAATTTTCTTTATTATATCACACACTTTTTATTTCAAGAGGCTCTCTGCTCTTCTAAGCATAGAACAGCGATTACCCAAATTTATGCCTCATACAGCCCTTGAAGTGTGTGTTTGGCGCACCCCTTATGAATCATAAATAGAAAATTTTCTACATTTAATGTGATTTTAACAAGTAAAAAGTTTTATAGCGTGACATGAGGTTTTTCTACCCTTGCATATTTGGTGTTATGTTGCTGAAATTTGAATTAAAAGTGGTTGGTGTTATTTTCCTCTTTAACATTTAGTGTGTTTTAGTTATTTTAAAATAGTACAGAGGTAAAAAAAAAAAAAAAAAAAAAAAAAAAAAAAAAAAAACATTTTACTGACTCATTCAGTTCTCCTGCATCATATGTTGGTTGTGAACACAGACTCATAACGAATCCTTAGAATCTCTTTGCGTACCCCCAAGGAGTACATGTATCACTCTTTTGGAAACACTGGCTTAGAGGATTAAAAAATTTACTTGTTTTCTGCTTAATCTAAACCTTAACACTGAAGAAATGACTTAAATAGATGAAAATATATAAGTAATAAAGTATTTCAGAAATACCTTACAAAATATCTAGTAAATGCAGTATATCTAGTATAGTAGTACTTCAGTTAAATTTTAATCATGCCTTTAATATTTTAACACAATCTTAATGATTAGTAAAGACATCAGACAATTAAAAAAATTTCCAACTAAGTGAAAGAGTTCCCAGGTCAGGAATTGATTTCAGAACCTTTGGCTTGAATTGCCAATGCTCTTCTGAATGAGCTAACTGGAACGACAACCAGACAACACAATTAATCCAAACAACTTTTTGGCAATAGCATCTGGTGAGGTACCTTTTTCGCAACTGAAAGGGAAGAAAATATGGGGAATCTTAGGGAAAATCTTTAAGATACTGATAACAAACTTTGAGAGGCACCCATTTTGATGCTATAGAGTAGAACTCTTTCCTGCTCCTTGAGATCGGTTATCGGTTTATCTGTAGTAGAGCGTGGAGCATTTTACAACACAACTAATTGGTATCTGAGATCAGTTTACGATAAGGATCTGAGGGGAGTGAAGGGGAAGTGATAGGCAGGGGAGCAATAGGGAGTGAAGTGGGGTTGAAATATAGCGATTAATGCTCATAATGTTTTTTTTTTTTCATTTTTTCTTTAAAATCTTTTTACAAATTTTGGGTTTTTCTAACAGTTTTTCTATTTAGACGTTTTTTAATTAAACTTGTCGGGTGAGAGAAAGGTTTGTTTCTTTTGTTTAATAAAGTGTCAGAAAGTTTCGTGTTCTTGAACGGAGAAAAATACATTTCTCAGGACAGCCTTAAAGGACTTTTCACCTTAAAACCTTATTTAGCTGTGAATAAATATATTTATTATGAAGGACTTTGCTAAAATTGTGTAAACAAGACAACTGGATATAACAATATAAGTTCAATTCCTTTTAAAAATTGAAATAAATAAATGAAAAAAGTAATAACACATCTTACAATGCATGTTAAAAATGTACCAATCTAAATGTTAAATTGTGTTATTTTACAGGGGCGCGACAATGCAGTGTTATAATATGTGCAGCGAACACAGGCGTCAGGATAGAGGTCTGAAGAGGTCGGAAATTCCGCGCCCGGGCCGGACTCGACTCAGTGAAAAAAGTTCAGTCCGGCCCAGTATAAAAGTTAAAAGTTGGGACGAACTTTTAACTGTTATAAGCCTAGACCGGTTTAAAAGGTTTTTTAAAAGCCCGGACCAGTATAAAAGTTAAAAGTCGGGACGAACTTTTAACTGTTATAAGCCTAGACCGGTTTAAAAGGTTTTTTTTAAAGCCCGACCCAGTATAAAAGTTAAAGACTCGACCAGAGCCGAACCCGACAAATACAAAAAAATATTAATGGCACGGACTGATAAAAAAAGCTAAAAGTTCGGTAAGCCAATTACTTTGTGCGAGTTTTAAATATATAAGCTTTTATTTTCCTCTTTTTACAATGTTCAAACGCACAAATACGTTTCAACGTTGTAAAAAAAAAAAAAAAAAAAAAAAAAAAAAAAAAAAAAAAAAAAAATCTAGCTTATATCTAAAACTTCGGCCCGAATCCTGCCCGGCAGGAAAAACGTTAAAATCTCGGCCCGAACCCGGCCCGACTGAATTTCTACAACAAATCTGGATTTTTCCGTCCATATGGTTAAAAATTGTTTCGTACGATACTTTCACAACAAAAATATTTATTTTAGCTCGTTTAGTGTGATTTAAAAAAAGTAATTGATTTTTGCAAATTTTCCTTCAAAAATAGCATTTTCCCTTGAATAGATCATTTTTTCTTTTTAAAACCATTTAATAATATGTCAGTGAGATTTTATAAAATAAATTTTAAAAATGTTCAAAGAATATACAGTCCTTAAACGCTAATACTTGAAAAATTATACAATATTATGTCGAAATGAAACGGTGCTGGTCATTTAAAAGATGACAAAAATTATCCAAGATAAGAAATTAATTGTTTTTTATAGATTTGGAATAAATGGTGGATTTCCCTTATGATTTATTAATGTAAACTTTGTCACTATGATTTCTGTATGGGAAATAAGCCAATATTAATTCCTTTTCATAACCACCACCACATTTTGCTTCTTATTTTTTTTATACTCTTCAATTATATTTCTTAATACTAAGATATATTAATGTACTTATAAAGATTTAGATTTTGGCTTTAAAGGTGTTCCCAAATCCAAAAGAGCAACTTTCTGAGATAAGTTTTAATTTATTTTTGTTCAGAAATGCATGAAACTAGCTGGTGTTGTTGTTCAGAAACTGTGTAATTGAGGTATTTCCACCCTTTTTTTTTTTTTTTTTTTTTTTTTGTAAACGCAATAAATTTTTCAGAAAATAGTGTCAAGGTGGGCGTTTTGAACCGAATTTCCGCGTGAATGAAGAAAGAGCACTCAAGAGCGGGCGAACAACGTGTTTGTCACGTGATCAAAATTGCTTATAACTCAATAGGAAATTGATTGATCAAAAAATGAAAAAACTGTTCCATTCCAAATCGCTTCCATGGCCAGGCTTTCTAATTTTATACCTTTCCGTTAAAAAATGAGTTTGTAAATGTGTCAAAACGTTTTGCGCTTGTTGAGCAGAGCAGTTAAGAACAGCCTTAAGGAAAAATTTTGAAGCAAAAGAATGATTTGTGTTCTATGGTAAATAAGCGTGTTATTTGTTAAAACATAATGTATGAAAAACGAGATATCGTATTATTTTGAAAAAAAAAACTTAATTTATTTAAATTTTACAAAAAAATAATAATTTGATTTATTTTATGCTATCTCTAGCGTTTAAGACAAATCCATCCTAGATGATGCAATTGTCTTGGTGCCACTGTATGTTCAAATTCAAATTCGCATTTGCTGAGACCTATTCACGAAATTCTGAAGAGCTTGCAACTCTAGTCTATGTTTACATTCAACTTTTATTAAAGTGTATGGAATACTCAGAGATTAAAAAAAAAAAAAAAATTTTTTTTTTTGTAACTGGGCATAAAACAGCCAAGTTCAACGCATTATTAATAGACTCATAATGATACCAATGTAAATAAATGCATTTTAACTAAACTTTAAGATATTCATTCTTTATATATATGTTACTGTGAAAGACCGAAATTGGAGAATGTCGACTTTTGCCGGTGAATGTCAACGCAACGCATACCAAAAACGTTGGTGAAAGACCGAATATGTTATTATATTCTTGTATATTCGGACCATCACCGGTGAATGTCGACAAACACAGATATGTTCTGGAGGAGGTCGAAAAGAGAAGTGGTGTTTAAGAAATAGGCTACAGTCTGTCGTCAAATTCTTTGTTCTACTGCGAGTCACTTAGCTTTGTCAGTTTTATGCAAGGTTTGATGATGCGCTCAACGTTTTCTTAAATTTTATTTTTTTATTCGATACCCAAATTTATATTGAATGAATACTGCAGAAAATCGTGATTTTTTTTTTTTTTTTTTTAAATTAATTACATTAATTGAGAGGAAACGAGAAAACACTTGTTTTTTTTTTTTCATGAACAGTACTTTAAGATACTTTGTGAAGTGTTTTCTGCTAAAACTAAGTGCAAGCACACATATTCACAATACCTACTCTTTTCAGATTCGACACTGGTATTTCTCACTATATTTTTCTGGTATGAAATGTTGAATATTCTAAATCACTTAAGTTTTGTTACTATTTTCGTATATTAATAAAAGTACTCTAATCCTAATAATATTATAAACGTGGAAGTGTGAATATGTTTGGCTAAAGTCAAAATCAAAAACGTTAACTATGTTTTCATGTATTTATTATCCGTTATATTGATTTTTTTCCAATGTTTAAAATTTCCCTTAACTTACTAAAATTTAAATATTTTATTTGCTTGTAATACATAAAATAAAAGTTATAAAAATAAAACCTACTTTCAATCAAATGTAGGAATAGAATATTCTGTTGGGTTTGTAATATTGAGGCATTTCAAAGAAACAAATATGAAAATTGATTTGACATTAAAGTAATAATAGGTACAGCAATGTTAACCTTATTAAAAAATGCACCTGATGCTAAAATGCACTAGTGATTGTGTTTCTGGATTTTTTATAATCACTATTTCATTCCAATAGTAATATTCTCCTTACAAATTACGAGATTAAAGAATGCGACAAGTACTATTTGGAAATAGCGATTAAAAAAAAAATTTAAAAACCCAATTTCCCTGAAAACCAGTATTAGTTATGTTGGCTATATTGTGCTAATATTTTCATTCATCGCTATCAGTGTTTTCAATTTAGCGGAATTCTGAATTCGAAATCTCTACCAGTCATTTTACATAGTATTTTCTCTTTATATGACCGGCGAAAGTCTACCATTAAAAAAAAGCGAAAAGTACTATTAAAAATTTCTGATATATATTTTCAATACAAAAATACGTTTAATTTTAAACACTTATCCCTGTCACTGATACTTGAACTATAATATCAATATTGGCAAAATATTGGATTTACATTGGAAATATTTTTAATAAAATGTCAATATGCTAAATTGTAACTATCTGCTGCTAAATGTCAATATTGTGAAAATATTTACTTTATGTTGGAACCAAAACATTTGTTGCCAATTTACAATTTGCACATATTTGAGCAATGTTGAAAAAATACATTTTGCAATTTTACTATTAATATTTCCTTTATAAAGTAAATATTTTTGCAGTTTGGTTGTAACTTTCATTTTCAAACAAATAAAATGAGTAAATTTTATTAAATTAAGTGAAAATTTTAGACATTGGAATAAAATTAATGTAAATGAACACAAAGGCATTTAATTATCCATTTTGACGCTGACTTCAGCCAAATATTTGCACACGTTTACATTTATAATATTAGAAAAACTAGGATACTATCATTATTACATAGAGATAATAACAAAACTAAGTGTTTCAAAATATTCAAAATTTCATACCAGAAAAATATACTGAGAAGTACCAGTGTCGAATCTGAACCGAGTAGGTTTATTGAATATGCATGCAGCACACCTTTGGATTATAGGCGATTGAAGCGTTTTATGATTTAAAAATTAATGATCGAACTTGAAACACGAAGAAGTAAATTCAAATTTCCGACATATTCAACATTCACCATTAGTGCATGGTGAATGTCGACATTTGCCGGTGTAAGTCAGAAATAAGGATATTTAACAAATATTTCGAACATACACCAAGCAACTATGTGAATGTTGACATTCACTAGTGAAAGTCGACGTTCTCCAGATTTCGGTCTTTCACGGTAACATATACATTTGACATTATACATCATTAGGCCTTCCTTAATGCGAACTTTCATAATTCGAAATGTTGGTTCATTTGAACTTGAGTTTATTCTTTTGAAAATTTAAAACAATATTAAAAACTCATGTAATTAGAAAGAAGGACAGGAAAATTTAAGAATGAAATAAATTAATTATTTTCTTATGTAAAAGCACACAAAATATATTTTTTAACCGTATAAAAGACTCTACTCTTTAACCCTTTCAGGGCAAAGTACGGCTGTTTCTAAAATGTTGAAATGATTGAATGGCAGCAAGAAATTACGAAGAAATTTATTTGAAAATAAGTAAAAGCTTTCCTTCTCGTACATTATAAATGAAAAATTTTATTTAAAAATGCTTGTGCTATTTTGGCATTTGGGAATAGGCATAAAAATGTACCACCGCCCTTCAAGACAGACGTATATAGACTTATCATTTTTGAGATGGCTGAGATATAGAAAATGTTTCTGGAATCGCAAAAAATGGGGAAAATTTCGTTTTAAACGGGTTTTTACCATAACAGGTAACGCATCTATCATACAATGAAACCTGCTAAGATGGAATCGCATGAGACCGGGAACTGTCGTTTTAGGCAGGTTTTTATCTTAACAAGTATAATTCCATGATTACACCGCATTTTTTAAAACGGAATTTTGAAAATTATGTTCTAAAATGTATCTCAATAAATAGTAAATGAAATCGACGTAAACAATAAATTTAAAATTATTTAAGGCTGTTCTCAAATCCATATGGTCAACTTTCTGACATAAGTTTTAATAAATTTTTGTTCGGAAACGCATGAAACTAGAAGGTATTGTTATTCAGAAACTATGTCATCAAACTGTTTTTTCCGTTTTCTTGTAAACGCAATAGATCTTTCAGGAAATACTGTCAAAAGTGGCATTTTGAACCGAACTTCCGAATGAAAGAAGAAAATCTAGTCAGTAAGGGGAGCAAAATGCCGTGTCACGTGATCAAAATCGCTTCTAACCCAATAGGTAATGGGTTGATCAAAAAATGGAAAATACAGTTCGATTCCAAATCGCTTCCATGGTCAGGTTTTCCAATTTTCTATCTTTCCGTCAAAAAATGAATATGTAAATGTGTCAAAACGTTCTCACTATAAGCCTCCCTCCCCACACCTCATTCGCGGGCTTATTTTGGAGTATACGTGCATGGCATTTACAATACTTAGAGTATTGAACAGCGTTTTACATTTTCTCATAAATTGGATACATTTGGAATTGCAGTTCCATGTTGATGACTTTTCTGAGAATGTCACGTGCCAAAAATTTGGTTAAACTGCCCAATATGACAGAATTTTTTTTATTTATTTTTAATCGGAAATTGTGGTTGATAAGAAACTTTTTGTATATTGGGGATTCGGAATCACTCAATTAGATTTATGTTGTATTTTAAATGTAAATAAAACTTATTTCTGATGAAAAAGTTACACAACCTTTTTAATATTTTGTAATGCTGTCGAAATAAAATACACATCACACTGCTGTAACGATCTAAGTAAGAAATCTATAACGTACCAAGTATTTAAGTAAATTTTTAAAAAAGGTTCAAGGCTTTGCAGTTCATATACTGACAAGAAATCTCAATCAATACATTACCTTAAATCACAGAGTTTCAAGTGATAAATTAATGTTTTTTTTTTTTAATAATTAAAATTAATAATGCCTTTTTAGTCACCACATATCATATTTTACACAATAAAACGCGGTGCAAAGAGAGTCTGTGTATAACGGAAACTTGACTTAAATGGTAAATTTCGTGGTCTCTGCAAAATAACATAAATTACGTATAAAACGGAATATTTTCCAGCTTCCTTTTGAATTTCAACTTAGCCGGTTTCCTTATATTTCGCTAAACTTTTGTAATTAAAAATTTTAATGCTATTATTGCATAACAAATTTCGGAGGTGATGGCTGCAGCCCCATCAATCCACTCTCTGGATACGCCACTGTATCAAGACAAATACATTGTTTTCTTTTGTCTCGATATTATTAGTTTGAAATATGCGTTATATTTTCACGATTTTCTTTACAATGCAAGTTATCAATAATTCTGATTTTGGATAACTATAACATTTTACGCGACTCCATGGAATTCAAATTAAAATTTATTTTCTAAAGTTGTATGAAAAAATTAAACTTCACTTCAAAATATCTAGACAAATTAATTTATATTTTTCTTAATATTTCTTCATTTTCTTGTAATATCTTAAATTTAATCATAAATTTTATCTAAGACAGTAAATTGTGTAAAAAAATTTCATTGTAATTTGTTTTTACTTTAAAATCTGCTGAAACAATTATATAATTTCAGTTATGTCTCTATCTGTCAAGCTTTCCCGCGCGTTCTCATTGATATGCTTCGACTGCAATGAATTTTGTATATTTTTTTAAAGATTTAGTATAATATAGTTTCAATTGAAAATAACTGAAATACACAAAAGAATTCGTATACATTACAATCTACGTTTGGTAATTGTTTGAAGCACATCTTTATTTTCCTTTTTTTACTTTTTTAGAGTACTACTAAAAATGGCATGCATCACATTTACAGTCCATTTGCAGGGACACAAGAAATGCAAAATGTTTGGATTATAAGCCATACAATTTTTGAATTTTTTTAAATTATTTTTTTCCACTATCAAGCAGGACGGTCATTCTGCCAAGCCAAGCTGAAAAAAATGCTAACCCCGCCAAACAAACAAAAGCCAAGAATAAAACGGCAAGACACCGTAACTGCTTATTCTACTGAAGCCAACTTCTCCATGTTAAATCGACCAAACATGCCAGCGTAAAATTTCCCACATCAAAGGAACTAATCATCGCAGAAAAATAAAACCATAGCCAAAAGGAGCTAATGAAAAAGATCTTCAATTTGAGACCAAATGCATCTTCGTAAATTAATTATAAACAGGGATATAGATTTTTTAAAATATCGTCGAGATACTGAAATTTACCGATTTTTTTTTCTTCGTCACACCTTATGTTTAAATAGAGGTAGAGACTTAAGCAATGGACAGAAAAAAGTAAGGATTGCATTTTTGGACAGATATTTACTCAATCTACGTGCTTTTATAAAATTCAGCTTTAAAAACACAAATTTTCTATTCTTAATTAGCGAAAAACTGTTAATTAATTCTAAAGTTTACAAATTATGCCAAACAGCGATAAACCCGCCAAAACATTTTTAAAATCTTATACTGTTCTTTTATATTATCCTTTCCATTGATTTCATCGAAGAAAACTATGGCTGAGATCCAGATAGATTTTTCGCTGTTAGCGAAATGAGTTTGACCAATCAGAAGCCAGAATGTTTGAGAATTTTTGCTGTTTCTGGATCCCAGCCTATGTCATAAAAGTTTTGAGTCATTTTCTTAGTGCCAAGGATGAAGTACAATGTTTGTAGAAATGTACGCTGGGATCCAGATAGATTTTTCGCTGTTAGCGAAACGAGATTCACCAATCAATAACCTGCATTTCTCCAAACAGCAAAAAGTTCGCAAAAATGCAGGCTTCTGATTGATGAATCTCGTTTCGCTAACAGCGAAAAATCTATTTAGATTGCGGCTATAGCGAATAGAATACATAGTGTGGAAATCAGCTATCTCTGTAATACTTAAAAAAGCGCTAAAATATTGTATCTTTTAAATATGCAACGATGCTGCTACAATATACATCTCACAGCGACATCTGCAGGACATTTTCTACAACTGCAAGGTATTGCTAGTCTATACAATGTAATACAGTAATACGAGTATCCCGCAGATGTCGCTGCGATCGACACTTGGAATTTTAGCAGTATTGTCGCACATTTAAGGGATAAAATTCTTTAGCACTGTTTGGATAGCATAATTCCACACTAGGTATTCTAGATGCTGTACCTTTGCTATACAGTTCAATATTAATGAAGTTGTTGTTTCCATAGTAACAGTACTTTTCTCTATTGCTCACTCTAAAGCACAAATATCGAAATTTAACCAACAGCGCTCAGAAACAACAACATAACAGACAGCCTTTATACATAAGAGTGGTGATATATGCACAGGAGGCATGCTCATTTCAAGTTTTTGTCGAAAGTACGGCAATCCACTTTCTTGAATAGAGGATATTCTATCTACGTTATGAACACGTGGTCAAGGCAAGAACGTCTAGCGTAAAGAAGGGAAGGCTCCGTCTACGTAATGTAAATCCCCACTAGCCAATGCAACAGTTCATGGGAGAAAGCAGTAGTAGTTTCCTGTTTCCATTCTTATCAGTTGGAAGTTCTTTGGGAAAATTACCGGTCCACGTGACTTTTTCAGCCTCGAACCCATATTTGGAATATCCTCCATTAGACGATATGCGCATGGACGATCTCTATTAGACTAGGGAAATAATTCAACATGCATTAGCCTGACGATAATGACACGCTCGCAAAGACCTTTAACGATTTGTTTTTATCACTTTTACCAATAAACTTTTATTGGCCGTATGCCGCTACTTCGTTATAGAGACATACTTGTTCCTAATTAGATCCCGGCTTTAATGTATCAAAATACGGAGTTTGCTTTCTGTACTATTCCTGAGCTCAGTTATAGTACAGCGTCTAGAATACCTAGTGTGGAAATATGCTATCCAAAGAGTGCTAAAAAATTTTATCCCTTAAATGTGCGACGATACTGCTAAAATGCCAAGTGTTGATCGCAGCGACGTCTGCGGGATTTTCTTATTACTAGTATTACATTGTATAGAGTAGCAATACCTTGCAGTTTTAGAAAACATCCTGCAGATGTCGCTGCAATCTGTATATTGCAGCAGCATCGTTGCATATTTAAGGGATACAATATTTTAGCGCTTTTTTAAGTATTACAGAGATAGCTGATTTCCGCACTATGTATGCTAGTCGCTATAGTTATAGTGTCAAGAAATATAGGCCGGGATCCAGGTACATTTTTGCAAACAGGGAAAAGTTAGAAAAAATTCTGGCTTACTGATTAGTCAATCTCGTTACGATAACAGAGGAAAATCTACCTAGATCACGGTCATAGTGCGGAAACCGGCTATTCCAGTTATGCTTTAAAAAGTGCTAAAAATTGAATCCCATAAATATTGAAAAATACTGAATGACAAACATCGATTGCAGTAACATTTTCTAGATCTTCTCTGAGCGAAACGTTTTCTAAATTGATTTCTTTTGAAATAGTTACATTGGAATTATCATATGTCGCTGCAATCGACATTCGTCGTTCAGCCTCGTTCAATATTTATGGGATACAATTTTTTAGTACCTTTTAATAAGCCGATTTTTAAACTATATCTTCTAGAAACTATAGCTCCGTTATAGCATCTAGATTATATGTTGTAGAAACCGACTATCCCAGCAATACTTAAAAAAGCGCGGAAATATTGAATCACTTAAATGTACAACGATGTTGAATTCCAAACAGCTATTTGCATCGACATCAGCAGGATATTTTTTAAAGAAGAAAGAGACACGTGTAATGCACCGCTACAGCGTCTAGAATACATAATGTGGAAATTTATTATCCAAGAACCACTAAAAAGATGTATCCCTTAAATGTGCACTGACGCTGAAATCCAGGGAGCTGATCGCAGCGACATCTGCGATATATTTTGAAATTTCAAAGTAAACATCGTATTATTACAGTGGGTTTGACGCCAAGCACACAGGTCAGATGAATGTCAATAAAATGTAAAAAAAAAAAGTTACAGCGTCTAGACCAAATCGTCTTGGAGTTTTGGGAAATATCATGCAGATATCGCTGTGATCGACTCATTGGATTTCGGCATCGTTTGAAATTTAAGAGATCCAATATTTTAGCACTTTTTTAAGTATTACTGGGATAGCCGATTTCCACACTATATATTCTAGACGCTATAGCACCGCAGTATAGCGACTAGAATACATAGTATGGAAATCAGCTATATCTGTAATTCTTAAAGCGCTAAAATATTGTATCCCTTAAATGTGCAACGATGCTGCTGCAATATACAGATCGCAGCGACATCTGCAGGATATTTTCTACAACTGCAAGGTATTGCTAGCCTATACAATGAAATACTAGTAATACGAAAATCCCGCAGATGTCGCTGCGATCTACACTTGGAATTTTAGCAGTATCGTCGCACATTTAAGGGATAAAATTTTTTAGCACTGTTTGGATAGCATATTTCCACACTAGGTATTCTAGACGCTGGAACCGCAGTAGCCTGTCTTTTTCGTTTGCCTCGGAGTAGATACGAGGCTAACAAGAAAGACAAGCTACCGCGGTGGGTCCGATTCTTCGTTTTTTACAGACCGCTGGAGTCACGTGATGCTCTTTTCGTACACCTTCATTGGTGCATTCGAGAATCACGTCACTCCAGCGGCCTGTAAAAAATGAAGAATCGGATCCACCGCGGTAGCCTGTCTTTTTCGTTAGCCTCCGAGTAGATATGGATGATGTCATTTGAAGCTGTTCCTAAACTGTGGACAGCTCATCACGTCACACGAAGTTGATTATCAGTACACGGCAATGAACACAAAAAAATCGGCGCGCCGCTTTGTACTAATCATCGTGTAAAGATGATCCAACTCCGTGTGACTTTTAAACGTCATGAACTGGCCTATAATGTCATTGGTCACGCTAACACCCTCCCTCCTGCATTCGCCATATATAGCGGCATCTTGCACTGGAGACTGCAAAATGGGCTGCTATCGGTCAAAATCAAGAGAGAAAAGGGCAGAAGAGCGGGAAAGAACTCGTTTTTTTGGTATCTAGTTTTTCACACGGGAAGATTGACATGTCTGCACCTCTCCTTTCATGGCTTCATGGTGGTGAAATAAGCCAACGCCCCCTAGACATTTGAGAATGTCTAGACGCGCGTCACAAAAACATCATACAAAGCAGGCAAAGCAAAGAAACAAAATCATTCATTGGCTCGTGGATATGAAGGAGCCAATGAATGATTTTCTTCTTTGTTTTGCCTGCTTTGTGTGACGTTTTCCTGACGCGTGTCAAGGCTTTCTCGAATATTTAAAGGGCGTTGAATAGGCCGGGATCAGATAGATTTTTCGCTATTAGCGAGATGAGATTGATCAACCAGAAGCCTGCATTTTTGCGAACTTTTTGATGTTTGCAGTAAACACCGAAAAGCCTGCAAGGATGGAGGCTACTGATTGGTCAATCTAATTTTACTAACAGAGAAAAATTTATCTGGATCCCGGACATTAACTTTGGTTGGTTAAGACGATTTTGAATAAAATAGCCAATGTTTGTTAACTTTTCTGGTTAGTTTAATCGAAATCTTCCACGTCTATTACTGAAAACTGAGTTACTGTACTTTGTACAAAAACTTGAATATGAGTACACGACTTGTGCATATGTCACCACTCGTACATATAAATGTTCTCTGTTATGAGCATGATTCTAAGCTCAGCTGGTTAAATTTGAGTATCTGATTATTAGAGAAAGCAATAGTGGCCCACCGTGGCTGAGTGGATAAGACACCACGCCGCTAATCGCTTGAGAGCGTAGGTGGGGGCGGGTTCGAATCCCGCCGTGATCCCCACGTGATCTGATATATGTGTTCAATAAAACAAACAAGCAATAGTGAAAGGTACAGTTGCCATGGAAACAACGACTTCCTTAATTCGTATAGAAAGTTAATGAATAGTTGTAAATGACTCAAGTTTAAAATGTAGGCAACTGCTCTGGAAATATCAATGGCTCCCATCTAGTATTTTACAAAAGTAATTTAATAGATTCACATGATGTATAAGTTGATGCAACTCTTAGCTAATGAAAATTCTGCAACAAGACTTATGTAGGTAGATCTTTTCAATGATTAATTCAGAATTCTAAGAACAAAACGAAGTTCTTAAGCGCTCCCCCCCCCCCCCCCCCCCAAACACTCAAAAAAGGAAATACGATAGAAAGATATAAGTATTTGGATAACTTCAGTGTGTCTGTGATCTTTTGTCAGAGTTTAGAAAAGGTGTCTGGCTATTAAAAAAAAAAAATAAAACATAAAACAAATTTGACGAACGATAAGACTATAGATTTGAGGCAATTTTTAACTAGAAAAAATTTAATTCTAATGTATATACGGCTTTAATAATAGACTATTAAAGATAATCCATTTAGGGGAATTTTTATACGAAATTATATTTTCACATTTATGCAAATAAGTATGGATAAACAGACTTGAGTAAAATTACATATTTATTGTTTCTTCTCTATAACACGATCTAAATGAAGATGAAGTTATGTGTACAGTTTATATCTTTAAATTTTTAGATTTTTTTTATCAAAAATGTTTCATAATCATGTCTAGAATTGCTAGATTTACAGATCTTGGAATAGATCTTCGATTCTTTAGATGCCTACGGGGTTTAATTCTCGGATTATCCGTAGGTATTTGTAAAGGTAAATTTATTTTACAAAACCGTCAGCAAGAAAAAGTTAGAACAAACAATTAACTGACAGACTAACTGTATATATATATATATATATATATTATTTCGACTCTATCTGTTTTTTACTAAATTTTCATCCTTCATAGAAAATTTTAAGGAGATATAAATTGAGAAAGACTGATACTTTGAAAGAAGAAATTGACTTTCCTTACTTTTAAATTATTAAATACTCTGAAAAATGAATGATAAGTAAACAAAATGTATACTATTGTGTTTGTTCCCTGCTTATAAAGGCTATACAAGGACTAATTTTAGCGAGTAGAATTATTTTAATTATATATAATCTGTTTAAAAAAAAAGAACTGATATCTACTAAAAAACAACTTTTCAAAAGTAAAAAAAAAAAAAAAGAAAGAAAAGAAAAGAAAAGAAAAAAGGTGAAAGTTGTGGCTAAAAAATAGTGTGATATCAAATTTCCAAGCTTATATTATGGTACTTATTTAACATTTTTTATTTAAAATTTACCATATGTAAGTCGAGTACCTAAGTATGCGTTGATAGAAAGCCTTTTCTCCTTTACTAAATACATCATAACGTGTTTCTGAAAATTAAATTTTTTTAAATTATGCATGATGGGCTTGGCGGCCATCTTTACATATTTTACACAAATATCTAAGCAGACAAGCTCGTAATATGTTTGCATTATTAAGAATTTTGAACTTCTAGTTTTAGCTACAGACAGATAAATTAAGAAAGTCTTTTATATTGAAAAAACAAATTGATTTTTACTGCTTTAACTAATTAACCCCTCCGAAAAAAAGAATCATAAGATGAAACCTGAAGTTACTTCAGCTTTATTTTAAGACACAAATTTCTAGGCACTCATTTCCTTAAATTAAAAGCATAAAATGTTTGCTTTAGCAACAATTTCGAACTTCCGATCTTAACAACGCACTTGTGTGCTTAGAAATTTGTGTAAAATATGGAAAGATGGCCGCCAAGCCCATCATGCATAATTTAAAAAAAATTAATTTTCAGAAACACGTTATGATGTATTTAGTAAAGCAGAAAAGGCTTTCTATCAACGCATACTTATGTACTCGACTTACATATGGTAAATTTTTAATAAAAAAATGTTAAATAAGTACCGTAATATAAGCTTGGAAATTTGATATCACACTATTTTTTAGCCACAACTTTCACGGTTTTTTTTTCTTTTTTTCTTTCTTTTTTTTTTTTGCTTGGCTTTTTTTTACTTTTGAAAAGTTGTTTTTTAGTAGATTATAATAGACTATTGGCATCGATTTTGTAAGTAGAATTTTATGATATCTACAATTTTGTCTTATCAATAATAAATAAATGTAATTCTGGTACACTTTATCACATTATCTGTTAAGCTTTTATAAAGAAACACATAGACCAGAAATTGGTACGGATATATTGAATTAGGAAAATATGTTGGGCAACTAAAGCTCGATAGGAACTTTCACAATTATTTGTGATTTGACACTTTTGTTGTCAAATACTTATTTTGAAAGTGGCAATTTATTTTCTTTTTTACGATCCAAATGAGTCGAATCATTCCAAATTATTGCTGATAATGTTACTGCTAATTGTTGTTGTTCAACAAATTTATTATTTAAACAATTCTGATTTCATTTATATCCAATGACTTGTATAAAGTAATTTTTTGGAGAAGTAAGGAGGTACAATAAAGAGCTAAACGACTTTTGCACAAAAGCTCTCAACATTGCTACCGCGCCTGTACACACAAGGATGATTTAAACATTGAATGCATAAATTAAAAAAAGATTTAACCCTTAAAGTTGTAAATGGAATTTGTCGTCATTTTTCTAAATATATTTATGCATCTACTTGGGAACATTTAAATATATGTAAGATTTATGTAGAAGAATGAAAATATAGATGCAATATGCATAGCTGCCAACGTCCCTGTTTCTTACCAAATTAAATAAACATATTTTCAACCAGAAAATTTAAGGAATAAAAAAGTTTTTTATTTTTAATTACAGATTCTTGTTTGATTTCAATCATTACCGGAAATTTTTTGTCGAAAGTAGGTTATTTGATTTTTTAATTATCGAAAGGATGGACAGTTATGCATGTACAATATAAAACCTCTTTTACGTTATTCATTTAAATCGCGTTTTAGCTTCTCTTGATGTGACTATCTAATTCAGATACATTGCATAGAATGCGGGTGATAATGATTTTATGTATATTTTAATAGTATCATACAACATCTAACATAATGAAATTGGTATGCGTTATTGGGATGAACCATAACTTATTTTAGAATAGAAAATGATGCTCATAAAGTTTATCTACTTATTTAAAAGACTTTATGAATCATGGTCAGTAATTGGATAAAATGCTTTTAAAGGTTGTTCTGAAATTCAGTCTAACCACTTTATAATACATTCCTCTTTTTCTTTTTATTCTGTAACGCATTAATTTGAATTAGTGTATTTAAGTCCAAAAACAATGAAATTGAAAATTAATTTCGATTTTGCGAGAGTGGTAAATAATCTTTCCTAAAATGTCGTTTCAAACTGAAATTCTGGATGCTACAGCCCAATAAACGTCGTCATAAGACAGCGATAATTTGTAACTGAAGCTATAATATATTTACTAAAAACAAAAATGCTATTACATTCTAAATCAATTCAATTGTCATGTCTATTAATTACATGATTTTACGCATAAAAATGAGTCCGTAAATGTATCAGAAAATTTTGCATCGTTGAACAGAGAAAATAGTACGCAGCGCTTATACATTAAAAAGTAATAATACCGATTTACAATTTTCTGACGTAAAGATATAATTTACTTCTAACAGGAAATTTTTTATAATTTTTTCAAAATTAACAGAGATGAATAAATAAAAGCACGTACGAAATACCTTTGAAATGCCTTGACAACTCGCAAAGAGTCTATCATTGGTTTTCTATTTAAAAAAAAAAAATAGATTTATCTATATCGTTTAAATTGGATCAATAAATAAATGACATATATTTTCTTGAAAAATATTTATTTGTTTATTTATTTTCAAAATCAACAAATCAGTGATAAAAATGTCAAATGTAAATTTGCAATTTCCATCTCGACCTACAGTTCGAGACGTTTCTTTAGTCTTGATTGGATTCTAGTAGTTGTTATTTTATATCATTTTAAAATGAAAGCTAAAATTTTGTTCTTGGCTCTATACATAAAGTAAGTATTAAATGTTTTAAAGAATCTATACTTATTACTTATTTTTGACCTTAATAGTTTATCACGTAACTATTCCTTATCGATTACATGAAAAGAAAGTTTCCTGAATTTTTTATCCACCATTCTCATTCCACTTGTAAATAAAATAACAGAATATTATAAAGAGTATTAGAAATTCAGAAGCAATACAGCCAAAATCAGGAGTGTGCTAACTCAAGTAAAAATCAGGCATCCCCCATTAAAAAGAAAAAAAAAATCTTGGCAAGTCTGCACATAAATATATTATATATATATAAACTGTTTTTCATTAATATAAATAATGAACCTAATATCATTTAAAGATAGTTTGAAGTAGTTGAAATTTTAGTCAGTTTTTTAAACTTTTCTTTTACATAATTTTTACTTTCCCCTGTCTTCAATAGAAGAAAGTATTCAAATCGAAATTTTTTTCGACTTCCGGTTTTCGACGAATTTACTCGTTTTATGGGTCAGAGATCCCAAAAAAAAACATGTTTATAGAAAATGTCTGTCTGTCCGTATGTCGCCATTGTACCATCAAAAAATGTATGAAGTTATGCATAGAATTGAACCAAAATTTTTTGTGTACGTTTTTGGCCATGGCAAGAAGATACACCTGAATTTGGAAATATTCCACCAAAAGGGGGCATTATAACAGCGATTTTTGTCTAGTTTTCTTGATTTTTTGTAGTTGACACCGGTGGCTCGTGAATCGGCGGAAACTTCCCATCCTGATAAACCTACTATTCGCAAACAGCTGATATACAACAGAATAACGAAAAACTATTGCTTTTAATAAATATCATGATCGGAATTAACTCGTTTTCCTCCGATTAATTGACTGACGCAGAAATTTAAGATGAAAGTCAAAGTTGATATAGTATTGAACTAATAAAAATGAAATATTGGTATTTGTAGCAACATTTTGAAATATCAAAATATCTGAGATAGAAGAAAGTTTTGGGATTGTCACATCCGACTAGTACTACATTATTATTTGTTAATCAAATATCTACTATCTTATATCTATCATAGATTCGTGGACAAGAATAACTGAATAAATGGATTGCGACTTGGTTTTGTATACAAAAATTGTTAATTGTAGCGTACTCTGCCACTTCTTTAAGTTTGTCACTTTTTTTAAACAACCTGTATATGCCTATATTTAAAATCAACATTATAATTGAAAAAGCATGCATACTTTATTTTGTAAAATTTTACGGTATATTTATGAATATTTTTATTTCTGTTAGTGATACCTCTGATATATATCATAATAAAAAAATTGTTTTGTTTTTCTACAAGATTTATTACATTTATAACTAGCAGGCTTCGCCCGCTACGTTGATCGATTTCTCGAAACGAACCTTGAATACACCGAAATATATCGGTGAATTTCATCTTGTGCTTTAACGCAACATGTGCCTTTATCTGGAATGTCCTTCCACTTTGCTGAAACCGATACGAACTCCATTGCGCTATTATATTTTCTAATGTATAATGTATATCTGAGAAAGTTTGGGCAGTTAAGAACCGACTCTTTTAGTTGATCATATACAGCAGGATTGGTAAAAAAAGATAGAACGATATGAAATGTGCTAAAACGCATCCCTGAAAAAAAAAGAAAAAAAAAAAAAAAAAAAAAAAAAAAAAAAAAAGTCTTTTTACCGGTGCAAGTCCGAACAAAATCTGTTCATTAGAACCTTTTGAAAAGACTAATCTTTCATAATCGGGTTCACCGGATTATAGAACTTTCCTTCATAAATCATAACTAAGAAGCGTTGAATATTATGCAATATACTAAAGCCTTCTCTGAAAAAATATTTAACTAACAATGCAAGTCTCATCAAAATTGCACACTTTCCATATAGGCGAATCTTTAATAATCGGTTTCATCTGATTAAAGAATTTCCCCCTATAATTATAACTAAGCAACGTAGAAAGACTAAAACCTTCCTTGAAAAATTATGTAACTGTGCAAATCCCATCAAAATACATTCAGCGGAACTCAAGTTATAAGCAGACGTAACGAAATTACAGTTTGCACATTTAAAATATAGCACTAAACCTATGCGAGACTTTCACATTTCGCAGTGCAATTTTTGAAAAAAAATTTCCTGATTCTTTTTTCATTAATTTTTAATTAAGAGCTTCTTTAAAAAAAAAAATCAAGTAACGTATTTTAACGAAATTTGAGTGTATTATGTCAAAAAAGTGTTAAGAAACTTGTCGTATGATACGTCATTCATCGTTGTGTGTTTTGTATGTGCGTAGAAAAAGGGAAGTTGACATCAGAAGTAAAATATATGTCAGTGAACCCAATTCACATGTTATTCTAATATTTTTTTAGCAATATCTAATATTTTTTAGGTGCAGGTTTAAACTTTTAAAAGAGAATTAATGATAAAAATATATGCAAGAAACATTAGACAAACCAGAATATCATCTCATTTATTCAATCAAAGTTATACAGTAAAATATAATCGAAGATGGCAAAAGGTACGCGGGATAAAAAAAAATTAACAATCGTATTTTAACTGCATTAAAACATGATGTCATCGCTTCGTGAAAAACCCGGGACAAAGAGAAATAAATTTAATAAATATAAAGTACAATTTAATCTGATACAACAAAGCACAGTTTTAAAGCTAACACGTGAAATACCACTGTTTCGGTCGATCGATGGTATCTATTCTTCTAAACATTTCACTTTCAAATTTGCTTTTTAATCATAAATATAAAATAAATCCACCCGTACGGAGACGTCACACTTTTTCTTTATTGTACTATTTATTATTTTCTTTTAGAATGATTGCTGAGTATGAAATAATGCGGTATTTTATTTTTGTGGCAACATTGATTTGAGAAAAACCTCTGATTTTATTTGTGAAAGCAATGCTGATTTAATTTTTAATTAACTGCAATTTTAATTAAAAACATGTTTTAATGAAATGTAACTGAACTATGCCAGAAGCCGTTTCAAAGTCCTTTCGAATGATACCTTATTCATCGTCCTGCGTTATGTAAATGCTTAGAAAAACGGATGTCGGCAACAGAAATAATTAGCGTGTATAAATTTGAGAAAATGTTGAATAATAATAATAAACAAAAATCTAAAAGTATGTTTCAACTCAAAGAACGGCTTGTAATTTTTTTGTAATTAAATCTTTGTAAATTTACCACCAATATTTAAAATTTGCATGCGTAAAATTGTAAGGAAAATATTTCACATAAATTTCTTTGAATGTCATTTCTGCAATTTCAATCTCATAGAGCAGTTGGAATAAAAGTAAATGTCCGACAAGTGCCGAAACTAGCCTTTTTTCTCCCGGGGGCAAACTTAGAATTCGTGCCCCCCCCCCCCCACGGCCTCCGCAAAGTAATTTTACAAAGAGAATTTCACTAAGTTTCTTATAACCGACTTTTTTTAAATTTTAAAGTATGTAATAAAAAAATACGTAATACGTAATAAAAAATAAATAATTACGCAATCAACTTTGTCAAATAGTGATTCATTAAAACACTGAAAACGAAATCCAAAGGAACCGGAAAAAAAATCCGCTTTATACAGGTTTCTGTCTTAGCAGGTATAATTGATGGTATTCTTTCTGTTGGGAACGCGTAATTTTTCCATCTAAGACAGGATTCTGTTATATAGATTTCACAGATTTTACGGTAGTTGTAAAATTACAAATGAGGCGGTTAAAGTGACAGTGACACATTGATAGATAGCCACATTGTCTTAAAAGACTACACTAGTAAGGTGAAGAAACTCGCTAGCTAGTTAAACCTATGTGAGCGTCCTTTCCAAATTTCTATTTCTCGCTTGCATTTTAATATTTTCAAATGATTTTTTCTGTTTGGGATAGCTGAGGTATATCTCTAATCGGGTAATCTTTACTTTTCCAAATTTTGTTGCAGCTTTTTTATATATATATATATAAAGTTACTTTCACTTTGGAACCGGTTTCGAAATTAAAAGTAGCCTCATTAAAAAAAAAAAAAAAAAAAAAAAAAAAAAAAAAAAAAATGCAACCAAAATCGAAAACGTATAACGTATACAAACTAACAACTTTAAAAATCAACCTCATCTATCATAAGAAGAAAAATAAATAAAAATATTAAAATGCATGCGAGAAATTTGAAAAGGACGCTTCAGTACATTTAATATTAGGCTAGTGTTGGTTCTTAAGAACTCAAAAACCAATCTTCATTTGGCGCCCCGTATGTTTTTCGTTCTGGCGCCCGGGGCACATGCTCCCTCTGCCCCCTCTAGTTTCGACCCTGCTACAAATTTTTTCAACATTAATATTGTTATAATTGAGAAGGGAAAGAGATAACAGCTTGTCTTTTTTTATTTTGACTGACATGCTGGGAAGTATACGTAAATGCCTATAAAAATGCATAGTTTCCTCATGAGATATAAATTTCCAAAAACTGACATTTTGACTAATGTTTAACTATACTAATGTACTCAATTTCGAAAGAATGCAGATAAATCCCCGACAATTACTTGATATAATGAAAATAAATGCGTACATTTGTGATATTTTTATTTAATCTATGTGTGTAAAAAATGTGTAAGATTTTATGAACCTTTGAGCTTTGTATAAACATACAAAATCGCAGCTCTGGGAGGGGTTTTAATCCCAAACTCTTCCCCCCATCCTTCGCTGCACCAGTGTGGTTTGAAACACATTTGTAAATTTACTTTTAGCTTCAATCTGAATTAGAAACCTTTCATGTATTGAAGATACATTTTTTAAAGTTTGAAAATAAAAACAGACAATCCTAATTACATTGTTTTATTGAACTCAACTTGATTTGTGTATGTGATTCAAAATTTTAATAGTTTTTTAAATCATATCCAAATATGCTAGAATTAAAAAAAAAAAAAAAAAAAAAAAATATGTACAAAGGTGTGCTTCCGATGGCAGTTCAATGTTATAATTTTTTAATGACGTAATTTTTTTTGCATATAATGTTATTCTCACATTAAAATATAATTATTCTAAAGTAGTCTTTCTGTTTCAATACTCGTGTGTAAATATCTTTGTTTATGGAAAGGAAATATTATTATTAGTGCTTTTTAAATTTACGGAAAAATTGGTAACTAAATTACTTTTTTGAATTATGAAGTAAAATGAATTAAGAGAGTGCAATTTTAAAATAAAATTGAAAATATAAACTTAAAAATTGCGCCTGAAAAAGGTTAAAATGCTAGTTTTTAATACTATAAAACTTTTTAATCGAACTATATTACCTTTTTCAACATTAAAGAGCATTTCTTCGCATTAAAATCTGTTTGCTTCAGCGAACTTATTGTACATTTCACTATAAAATTTCCAGTTTTCATATTTTATATGCAATATTTTTCTTATTATAAGTCAACAAAGAGCCCCGGATACAATTAATTTAATTACTGAAGAGCATTTCTTCGCATTAAAATCTGTTTGCTTCAGCGAACTTATTGTACATTTCACTATAAAATTTCCAGTTTTCCTTTTATATGCAATATTTTTCTTACTATAAGTCAACAAAGAGCCCCGGATACAATTAATTTAATTACTGAAGCGACAGTGATCACAATCCTGAATTGGCAGCATCTTTAAAACTGTAAAATGAAATGCCCTGTAAAACACGCATTTCATTTCTTGAAAGAGGTTCGAAATGATTAATTACACTTTTGACATCTGCAGAAGTTCCAGTTCAACAATCAACCGACCGCCTGTTACCCCCAACAGCGCAACCGCGGGGACGTAGATATGGGATAAGTGGTTTCCTTGTTCGATGGTTTTAGAGATAAATTCGAGGATAAATTTCAGCAAAGATGGAGTATTTTGGGGTTTGGCTTTTCAAATCATCCGTAGCCGGAGACTGGAAGAAGGGATTTTGTTGCGTTAGGACACCCAAACCATAGCATCTAGTCTGACATGTAGAGAGCTTGCTGCAGTTAATGGAACTCCATTAAATGATAAAAACACAGGTACACTTTATTTTTTTAACACAATGTTACAAATTGATAAAGCTATCATACAACTTGAAAATTTCCCAACTAAGTGAAAAAGAGTCCAAGCAAAATACTATTGCCAAAAGATTGTCAAAGTGAATTATGTCGGAGGTTTGTCTTTACAGGTAGCTCAATTGGAAGAGCATTGGCAATTTAAGCCAGAGGTTTTAGGTTCGATTCTTGGCCAGGACATTATTTTATTCAGGTGAAGATATTTCAAATAGTATGATATCTTTACTAATTAGTAAGACTGCTGTTAAAAATAATAAAACTGTATCTACATTTCTATCATTTAATATATTTCTTTTACCTGTGGTTTATTCTGTTGAGCTGTCTACACGGCAGACCAGATGCTATTGCCAAAATGTTATCTAAGCCAATTAAGTCGGCCCTGCCAGTTTCTCAATTGCGAGGGCATTGGCAATCTAAGCCAAAGCTTCCAGGTTTAACTCCTTGCCGGTTCACTTTTTGACTCAATTAGAAAATTTTCATATTGTACTAAATTGTACTTGTCTGTAGAATTTACTAATTTAAAGAGAAAAATTTGAATCTTTTTTACCTTGGCTTTATTTTGTAAAATTCTCTCCACAATTTGCTCTAATTGATTTAGGAATTCTGTTTTTGACGTGGATGATGACATTGCTCTGTAATGATAAAATAAATAAAATTTTAAATTCTTGTTATTAATATTTTAAAAATAAATTCATTATGTCAAAAAAATAAATAAATAAATAAATAAAACCACTGGAAGATAGAATTTGTTTCAGAAATAAGTTTATGACAGAGACAAGGTGTTAATGTAATATTTCACTTTGTCAATGCAGATTAAATTGACAATTAAATGAATTTAGAATAAATGTTAAAAGTAAGGGATGATTTTTTACAGAATAAATACTTTTCTATGCACATAATATAGACAAGCAAATCAGATGATAGTTTTATAATCAGTGGCAACACATCTAGTCATCTGTAAATCGAGAGATTCCTATAGAAAAGTAAAAACAACATAAAATGTCTTAAGTCTACGAGGGCATATTTTATGTTTTTAATTTTTATCCATAACAAAACGGCAAGATAATAGTGTAATTATTTTTTCCAATTTTCTTTTCTTACAATAAAAATGTCCAGAGTTTCCATCAATCTGATTTAAAATGAGGTAGCTTAAAAGGATTTGTCCAGATGGTCAATCTGTTTTTGCATGCATGCACAGATTTTCAACCCTTCACAAACAATTAAGCCATGCAAATGTAGCCATGCATGCAGCATTCATCAATAATTTGAATGAATCCATCCCTGGGAGAAAAAGTGTGCATTTATTTTTAGAATGCTTATTCTCTTTTTTATGTTATTCTAATGAAAAACTGCAGTAAGAACCAATTACAGTAGAGCGCTGATTATCCGAACAAGTCGGGACCGACCCTAGTCCGGATAAGTAAAAGTTCGGATAAATGGACAGGATTTTTTTATTCCTGATTTTCCTGACTGTACTAAAATCTTCACACTTTATCCACGCTTTGAACTGACAACACTAGTTAATGCTGGCATGTTTAACAAGTTGAAAATTGCTCGTCAAACGTGGCAAATGAGGTGCGTTCGTACTATAACTAGTTTTATAATTATTTTTTGCACCCCATATTGTACTGAATGTATAATTTTTTGCACTTCATAAGTGCATAGTCTGTAACAGCATTAAAATGTACTTGCAATAATTTTTTCCCCATTCCCCGTAATGAAACGGAACACTTTAAACTGTCCCTGTAATTAAACTATACATCCAATTTTCATAAAATTTGAAATGGCTCGACAAAATTTTGCAACAATTATATATTTAAAATTTCAGACCATTCGGAAGGCTAAAACATCATTAAAATGCACTTGCAATAATTTGTTCATATTGGCCGTAATGTAACGGAAAACTTTTGAGTGTCCCTCTAATTAAACTATACATCCGATTTTCATAAAATTTGAAATGGCTCGACAAAATTTAGCAACAATCATATATTTAAAATTTCAGACCATTCGGTTGGGTAGTTTTTGCTCTGTTATATGCGGACAGACGGACTGAACGACGACTATAGGTGCTACGTATTTATATAATTACGAATGCACCTAGAAATGGATTTTTGTCTTTTTAATTTTTTTTTGTTACCTTTTTTATATCATTTTCTGAACTCCAGACATTATAATTTAAGTAAAACAGCTTTTGATTGTTGCTTGCTTCAAAGGAAACATTCTTTTAAATTCTGCCCTATCTTGAAGTCTTCTTAAATACGTTAGTTGAATAGGATCAGCGTTGTTCTGCCGTTCGAGCCATTTCATAGCAGTTTCCAAATATTCAAAGTCTTCGTTATGTGATGGACCTGGGTCATTTTCAGAGCATTCATTTTCATTTTCTTCAATTTCTTTTTCGTCTTGAATCTCACCCACAATCTCATCATCATTTAAAATCTCATATCCAGAAATAATAGAGTGTTTGGATAATTAGAAGTTTGTTTAAAAAAAAATTTTCAGAGAAATAAGCTGTTCGGTTAACTGGAAGTTTGGTTTAAAAAAAATGAGAGAAATTGGCTGTTCGGATAATTGGAAGTTCGGTTAATTGGAGTTCCGATAATCGGCGCTCTACTGTATCCAGAATTTTTTTAGGCCAGATGAATTCTGGATAACTGGTTTTTCTGGATAGCTAGTTGGGCATTAAAGCAACATCTATTTGATCAGATTTGTAGAATTATATGTGGCTGTGTTTCAGATTTCAATTAATTATTAGATTACTCAGATGAAGAACCAGATCCAATCAAGATCACAGATTAATGAGAATTTGAAAGAACACAATTTATGGGAATCCCGTGGAAAACACAACTTCACATAAAAATCAAAATGTCCAATATCTAACTAAATAAGCTTAATTTCAAATACTAGATATTGGCATCAAGATATACCATGTATGCAGTAATGTTTTAAGCAATGCACATGCCAAACTGGCACTGTATGACACCTTTTCTGGAAAGGCTCTGAAATCAGTCAATTGGAAATATCATTCGGGTTAACTGGTTTCTGAATAAACAGTTTCATACTGTACTTATTAAATACAAAGTACTATATTTAATTCTTAAATCATACTATAAAATAGAAATAAATGCTACTGCAATTGAGAAATTTGTTAAAAAAAATCACAAATAATGAAATGTATTTGCAAGTGAAACATCATACAGTGAATTATCAAGAAATATAATAATGATCAAACTTATAAGATCTTAGAACCTTTTCTCCTTTAGATCTTTTTGTTTTCTGTTTTATAAGAATTACTTACAAAATACACCTTTCAATTAAAAGAATACACAGAAATGTGTATGATGGGCAAGGGGGGGGGAAGGGGGCTACAACCAGGACATCTTTTTTTTTTTTTTTTTTTTTTTTTCCCTGGGAGAAGGGGAACTTTATAGATTTTAGGGTACAACACCTTTCTTTTAAATGAAAGTATATAAATGCGTCTTTTCTAACTTATCTTTTTGATAGAAGGGGGTGCTTTTCTCGGCTACTGCCTTAGGTTTCAAACTAGTGATGACCGTTGTGAAAATTCACCCCTTCCCATTCTTTATAACGATGAAAGATATGATATTCTTTAACATACATCAATGTCCTAGCATTGTTTATATCGACATTTATTTAAAAACTTTAATAAAAATAAAATCAAGGAAATAAAATGTGCAATTTATCTTATGAAAATCTACCAGCAATATTTAACTGGAATAAATGCTTAAATTGAGACTAGGAGTGACAAAGGATTAAGATGACCAAAAGGCTGTGATCTGCTTGCAAATTTAAGCAATAAATAGTAAAAAAAAAAAATATTAAAAAATTCAGATCAAAATGTAAATATACATATATACGAAGTGTTCATAAAGAAACTTTACCGACATATGAATGCCTAGTAGCCACACTGTTAAACTAACTGAAATGAAATGTGAGACATAGTTATTTGAATGAACAGGGAAGAGATTCTTTAAGAATCAATAAGTTGGTTCACAGAGTTGCCACTCAGATGTAGAAAAAAATTATCTGCGTTTTCTCAGTATGTATGTACAAAATAAAAATACACAAATAAAGAAAAAACACCAAAGTATCATAAGTCAGTAGGTCTTGACTGTAAGAGAATGGGATTTCTTTCATTTTACTAATTAGCATGTGGGGTATATTTTCTAAATATAATCCAGGGGTCATGTAAAAATTAAAATTTCATAACTTTTACAAAAAAACCTATTTTGATACAAATGACTTATAATATGTGAAGAATAACACTTGTATACTTTGAAATTAAAAAATGTTTCATCTAAAACTATCCCTTTAGGAATTAGCTAATGGACAATGATAAGAGGGGACATTCTGTATATCATGAGAACAGTTTATAAAAATTTATGTCAAGTTTATTTACAGTGTAGTGTAGGTTAGAGGTCTGCACGGGCCCGGCCAGACTCATAAAGAAAAAAATTCGGCCCGACCCGATAAAAAAATTAAAAGTTCGGCCCGAGCCTAGCCCGGCCCGAAAAAAAGTTACAATCTCGGCCCGGCCCGAATGAATTTCTACAAAACATTGATTTTTACATCGAATTGGTTAAAAATTTGTCTCATACAAGGAGTTCTGACCAAAAATATTTATCTTAACTTTTTTTCGTGTTTATAATCTTCATTTTGATAGAAGTGCCACAGGCTGCAATATTTATTTTTTTAATGAATCTCTATTTCTTGTATGTAAACGTTTCAGCTATCATTAATATTGTTAATCCATATTCCATGTATAGAAGTGTTAAAAATCTGAAAAATGCTATACAGTAAAATCTTCTAAGATGGAATTGCATAGAAAAGAAAATAAAAAAGTGTTATAGACAAGTTCCCTTCTTAGCAAGTGTAAATGTATTCTTTTAAATATATATTCTTTTCTTACTTATTGCTATATTAATTTTGCATAAATCAACACGTTTTTCAGTTTAAAACAGGGTTCCATCATAGGCAGGTTCCTTTTCACACATTTTACGATATTTTAATCTAGCTATATTTTAATATGCGTAGAAATCTACTATTCTTTAAAAATAATAAATTTTAATGTTTAAGTGTAGAATAATGGCAATTCAAAAATGTATGCATTTTTTGCAAAAATTTTTGGGCAAGGCCTAATTTAAATGACCTTTAAATGGACCAGGCCACACTGAGACAATGATTTTCATACGGGCTGGCTCAAAACTAGGACTGAAAATTTAGGGGCCGTGAAGACTAGGAATGAAACCAAGCCCGGCCCGGCCTGAGTGCCGTGAATGAAAATCAGCCCGAGCCTGGACCAGATCTCTAGTGTAAATAATATATATATTATTTGGTGTTCATAAGTTTTATAAACTTTAAATTAATTTTTTTTTTTTCAAAGTCTTTCTAAGATGCTAAATTTTATTTTCCAAAGCCAAAAACACAAGATATCTTTTTTCAAAATAAATTCTAATCCTTTAAATTATAGACCACATACAAAATTTTCAATAAAAAGTTTCATGTGTCTTAGAAGTGTTCTAATAATTAATTAACTATTCATTAAATTATTTTCAAACAAATAAAAAAAATATTTTACTTACTCAGTGAAATTATCCTGAATAGAATTTAATAAATCCACCTAGATAATAATAATAAATAAATAAATAAATAAACATAATATTTCAAAGAAGAAACTTAAAAGCAATAAGTATTTTTTTAAGTTAAACTGATAACAAGTAGAGATTGCAATGCTGCTCTCTTTTGTTTACCTAGAAACTTGTATAAATTACATGAAATCTACACAACTCTCACCAATTGTTCAGTAAAGGGGCTACTTCACTCATGCAAAAACATCCATTTGCTAATGTTAATCTTATGGAAGGAAATTTTAAAGAAAGCTTATTTGCATTTCAATATTTTTTAATGTCTTTTTTTTTTTTTTTTTTTTTTTTTTTTTGCATTGAGTAGCTGAGTCTGATTTGGACAAAGGCCGTTTTTTTACTTTTTTGATTTCCTTTTCAGGTTTTTTTTTTTTTTTTAAATGAGAATACTTTCAATTTCAAAAGCCGGTTCCGAAAGTAAAAGTATCCTATTAAAAAAATCTGTAAACAAAATCGAAAAAGTAAAAAACGGCCTTTGTACAGGTCAATCTCAGCCAGCCAATGCAAAAAAGTTTAAAAATATTGAAATGCAAATGAGATATCTTTAAAAATTTTCTTCCATAGGATTAACATTAGTGAATGGGTGTTTTCGTGTGAGTGAAGTAGGCTTTATTAAGAATCAAGTTGGGGATTAAATACAGTTAAATTAATATTTTATACATTTAAACTGCTGAAATTCATCTCTTTTAAAAATTTTATTGTTTACAGTATTATAAATTTTATTGTTAACAGTAATTTTTTTAATCAACCACATTTTATAGTTTGTGACTAATTAAAATGTTTTTAAAAAAATGCAATCTAATACAGCTTCCATTTTATTAAGGTGAAATGCTCTTATTTAATACAATAAACTTATAAATATTTACTTAATTATAGGAAAATTGTAACAGCTTTTTTATTCATAACACAAATCATTAAAGGTTACTTAATTGTAACAAAATTATTAAAGCCAGTTTAATTATTACAAAATGGTAGAAGCTTATTTAGGTATAACATATTTTTGGTTAATGGCGTTATTGCAAGAAACTATTTTTTTTATTATTTTATTAAGTCGAGAGCTGTATTGAGTTTAATTGCTGTAACAGATGAAAATGTCTTCTCAAACAAATATATTATTGAAAATCAAATCAAAATTTTCATTGACGTATCACTCAGCAGTGTGTATTCACCTTTTCTGGAGAGCCAAAAATGATGCCTTAATATGGATTTATTGGAATTTAGCTTTGAAATCGACTTGGTGAACGATAGATCATTTGCCATTAGTTTCTTTTCCATTCATAGTTAAATTGATATACTGTCAATGTTTACTACTAATAGGTCTAAAAATCCACATATTGCCATATCTGATTTCAACTTTCATTGAGTAATAATGACCAAAACATGCCATGAGTGATTGTAAGTTCTATTAAACAGTGATTATTACTTGCCGGTTGACATGATTCTCTCTCATATATTCATAAAAATTGGAAAATATTTGCATATTTTCATCAGGCAACCACGTTTACCTTAATAATATTTTCTTATGTGAATCATGCATTTTACTTCACAGTCTGAACACATCCTGAAGTTGTGTCCTTTCAATGATAATTTATTTAACAATGAGGAATTGATTGTCAGGTAGTTATGGTTTATGAATACTAAATTTTCCTACAATTTGAGGCTTCAATTAAATTAAACAAAAACATAATTTGCAGAACAAATTAAAAAAGAAAATTTATTTCCTACATTGTTTAAGCCCGAGAAGGGACAGATATTAAGATGTTTCATTCAGTTAGCTCTACGTTTAATGTTACATTTTTGTAACAAATAAGTTAAACCAATTGAACATTAAAAAATAAAATTCAAACAATATGATACTTTAAACACCCTAAAAACTTGGATTCTGTTCAAATGAAAACGAAATAAATCTTAGACTTTTTTTAAAGGTTTGTATTTTAGACGTGCCTTATGATTGTATGTACAATCATCATAAACATAATACAAAATCTGCAATACAACTATTTACAACTAATAAATGGAAAAAGTCTAAGATTTATTTCGTTTTCATTTGAACAGAATCCAAGTTTTTAGGGTGTTTAAAGTATCATATTGTTTGAATTTTATTTTTTAATGTTCAATTGGTTTAACTTATTTGTTACAAAAATGCAACATTAAACGTAGAGCTAACTGAATGAAACATCTTAATATCTGTCATTTCTCGGGCTTAAACAATGTAGGAAATAAATTTTCTTTTTTAATTTGTTCTGCAAATTATGTTTTTGTTTAATATGTCAAGTTTTTTAATAACTACTGCATTCAGGCAAACACTCAGATGAACTCATTTCAAAATTAACGGAATGCGCCATCATTAAGGTTTGATTATCACATCCAATTTGTGGTGTAATTTACCAATGATTAATCCAAAATGGTTCATGAAAGCAATAATACAGGTTGTCGTTGTTTGGTCAAAAACTTCCAATCTGAGCATAAAAAATCAAAATTTAGTTACCTCCATTTTCCACTTGGGAACGCTATGAATGCAAAAATAGTGTTATATATTTAATGCTAATATTTAACAACAGTATAGCTGTTATTCAGTAAGACATTAAAAAAAAAAAAACCCGCCAGTTTTACTTTTTAAAAAAATTTACCGTTTTTTCTCGCAGGAAACGATGTAAACACAAAAGGAAATTGTTACCTAAACTTCGAGTATTTATTTTAAGGCAACACCAGCCGTTTCTGTACCTGTGATGTAGTAATCACATTTATTATTTATTTTTTAAATTGTAATGCAGCATTATTATCTCACGTTTTAAACTATTTATTTTCAACGCAAAACATCGTTCAAATCGCTTTTTTTCTTTCCTTTTTACCGCAGTTTTGATTTCAGCTTTCCCCCCTCTTCCTGTTCTATATTTAGAATCAGCGTGACGTCGACCGCGTCATATTGGAGGTGTGTCTTCGAACGTAGTTTCGTTTTCCCTGCTGTTATTCGTTCGACAATTCATACGCAATTTTAATTTAACAAATAGATTTAAATCATTTCTGCATGTAGTTTTGTAAACCCCTTTGATGCAGTATATATATCAATGCAGCCAGTTTTTTAACAGATTTTTAAGATTTTAAGATTTACGAAAGTTTTAATATGTATTATTTTTGAGAATGTGATTTGTCTTTTTTTGAATTTCGGGCCTTAGCGCCTAAATTCAAAGAGCGATGTTCTTCAATATCTATATCTCGATATCTAAAAGTTTATCTTCGGTCTCTGGCTTTTTAATTTAACGCATATTTGATTTCGGGCTTTTTATTATCAAGACCTTCTTTAAAAAGTGATTTTAACCAGCATTCATCTTTATCATGGAATTACTTCAAGTTTTTAATAATTCTACGTGGAACGTTCTTCGAATGTGTACAGTGACCTACTTCTCCTAATTACCTTCCACCTCTCAAAGTGAATCAACGAATAAAGAAGATTTTTGTAACTGCTGTCTCTTCAATGTGTCTACTGTTGTCATTTAAGTAAGACTATTCCTATTATTTTTACTGCAACTCAATTTATCTTATTCACGGCATCTCTCATCTTAGCTATACGATCACTCCATTTACGGCATTCAAGAAAATGTTTATTCTTGCCACTTATGTTTATTCTCAACATATTAAAATCGTCACATTTGGTTTCCGTGACAAAAAAAGAACATTTCGGCGTTGTTGCTTTTTGATCACAACGTAATGCCTTAAAAAATAATTTAATGACTGTATTTTTTCACCGTATTTTTGACGATTGATGCATTTTTTTTAAAGAAGATTTTTGTTCTCAAATAGATGAACTGCTCTTTTAAATGGAATTCTGAAAATGTTTTAGCATTTAATTGCTGTTATTCTTTTTTGCAATATTTTCTGTTCTTATAAAAAGAAAACGTAATATTTTTTAATCTTAGAAGAAATTTTGTTCCTGAAAATTATTCCTAACTGAATTTTCTTTTGCATAAAATTTTGCAGATTTGTTACTTTTATAGAAAAATACTGACGTAAATTCAAATAAATTGATTTAAAATAATTATTTTTTAATATGGAATTTTAAGAAAATTATAATCGTAATGAAATTTTTGTTCTCAAGTTTTATTTGCAATACTTATTCCATGATTTAAAATTTTTGAGCATAGTATAGTTTAAAAAAAAAAAAACAAATCCGTTACTGGTTTTCATTTTGAGATATGTCTTGACAAAATTATTGTTGTTTTTAAATTTTTGAAGAATGAAATATTATTTTTAAAATCAAGAAATTTATTTATTTATTCTCTAATTTATTTATTCTTATGGTGCATTAAAATATTATATTTATCAAAGAAAGTCTTTAATGAATTTTGAAATTCTGAAATGAATTCTAAAAATTGTTCTCTGATTTTAAGAACAAATTTATTTAACAAGAGGCTATGGTTTTTATACTTATTCTTATATCAGGTTTTTTAAATTTTATTTTATGGCACTAATATATTGAAATAAAATATTTAATGAATTTGAAGATATATTATGAAAATTAAGATATTTATTGAAGCAAATTATTTTTTCCCCTTGGAATCTGTGATAATTATTGAAGTTTAAATTATTTTAATGAAGTTGTTCTTATCTATTACTTGCAAAGAAGTTGAAGTTCTTCATGAATTCGTAGCTGTATATATCCTGCATAATTTTCTGAAGTCTTCTCTGCTTTTAAATGTATCAATTTATAATTTTTGTTCCAAAAATACCTTCAATAACTTTTTATAAAAAATATATCTAACTTGCTTGTACCACCTTCCACTTTTATTCTCAAGATATTTTTGTCATCTAGTGCACGATTTGACTGCTAATATCGATTTTGGTGTTTGGTGAGTGCAGTGTTCCTTTATAAAATTTCAAGAACTCTGTTTGCTTTCTACAAACTGTTATGATAATTCTCAGTGCTTCAATTTTCCAGAATTATGTAGCTTCATCAAAATTTAATGACATATTTTTTTTTTGCTTAAAGAAGAAATTAAAAAAAATCATTCTCCTGTATCATCCTCATGACTGAAATAATTTGAAAATTTTTTATTCTACATGATTTAAAATGACAATAGTTTTACTCATCTTTCTTATTCACATTTGCTTACCTACTGAAGTTGCCTTCAAGAGTGTTGTTATTAATCCATTTTTTGAAACGCTTCTCTGGTGTGTGGAAATGTTGTTCTGAAAGTACCGAAAATATTATAATACATATCTGCAAAAAAAAATCTGTTTCTCATTTACAGCAAACAATAAAGATTTGTGCTCCATTTTCGGCTTTGATGTTCCTGGCGAATTCTCAGTAATTTATGAAGTAAAAAATCCATTTGTTTCTGGTCTTCTCCAGAGTGTTTTTGAAGTTGGTTTTGAAGCTAAATCAGTATATATATTATTTTTTCATAAACAATAGATTTTCCCAGTCAACGTTTACTTGTGAGAGGAAATTTTTCATCCTTACGTAGGGGTAAGCGGCAAAGTTTCATCCTCGCAATGAAAGTGTTTGACTTCTACATCATACCATATTTTACAAATATTTATAAAATTTACTGTTATTTGAACTACAGATGTTTAAGCTCAAGAATGTTTGTTTATTTACTTATTTCTGAAGATTTTTATATGTTAATTATTATTATAGTGCCTTTTCCTTATTTCATAACCCAATTGCTTCAAAATTTTTAATCTGCCATATGCCTCACTTTTTCAATTTATGCAAGAAATTATTTTAAATTGATCATGAAGATATATTTTTTTTAAATGAAGAAAATTTTTATTTGCACCTTTCATATGAAGAAAAGCACTAATTCTTAGTGAACATATTTACCAGTGCATCTTTTTTTGAAGTATTCATCAGTGAATCATCAACAATTCTCTAAGAATCATAATTAAAAAGCGCTTCTTCACTACCGATTTTGACTACCGATCTTGTCCTCTACTCATCATGGTGTATGTGTTTATATCATCCTTAAGTGCAGTGTTACTCCTAAATGTACCACCATGCATTGTCTTCTTTTTGCCAGCAGTGTCTACCGATTTTTCCTTCAAGTATATCACCATATTCTGCTAAATGTTCATAATTGGTGATAGTGTTGTTGTGCTAACTGTGCCTTTTTTTCAACAAAATAGAAGTGTTTGAATAGTTCACAGTACTATTCATATCCAACCATTTGTGGTTTATACCAAGAGCTTCTTTACATCTGTAAAATACACTATTTTTTTTTCTCTTTTTCTATGCTGATTATCTGATTGCACTCTATCTCTTGCACAAGATCTCAGAGGTCTCTTATGCACATTGGAGTCTGCTGTATTTTTGTGTTTTGTATAAATGTGTTTACAGAGTTACTGAATGTGTCCACTGGCCATGGTATCATGAAGGATTGTCTGTTTATTCTACAATATTTTTTTTAATTTTTGCAGCGCTTTAATTTCAACTGTTGTTTAAAGTTAATTTAATATAATTTTTCTTTACAAGCATAGAAATTTAAATTTTACTATTAAATTATTGAAGGAATTAAACTAAATATTTTTATGGTACACTTGCTTGGTAATTTAAAATTTTTCCTGATTATGACAATTTTTTTAACTATTATGATTAATGAAATTCAAGTCCTAGGTTGTCGGAATATAAAAGTAAAATATTCTCGACTTTCTCATTGCAATTTATTTTTATAAATATGCGAAAATTGATTAGTAGAAATGATTTATTTATTCATTTTGAATGTTTCAATATTTATGAGAAAATTGATTAGTAGAAATGATTTATTTATTCATTTTGAATGTTTCAATATATGAGGAAATTGATTAGTAGAAATGACTTGTTCATTTTGAATGTTTCAATATATGAGGAAATTCATTAGTAGAAATGATTTTTCATTTCGAATGTTTCAATTTATGATTTATTTTTCCTAGGCAGTCAGAGTATATTTAGAGAGGGTACTTCTGACTTTATGTTGCTTTACTTTTGCAACTTTATAAACTTTGATTCATAAGTGTACCTTATTTTTTATCTTATTGAATTCAAAATTTTTTTGTGGTCTCTTTTGGCTAAAAATTTATTTAGCTTTTGGATTTATAAAATTTTAAAATATTAAAAGAGTAATATTTTAAATTATAGAGATAATTTCGCACAGGAAGGTGCCTTTTTTTGCCTGTGATTGCAATGGGGCTTAATATTATTGTATACTATCATGTTATGTATACTATTGAAATTTGAATGTACTACTTGATGTATATTCTTTTTCTTTCTCTTTACGTCACTGTACATGTACGTTCCCTAAATGTGCACATGCACTTAAAATTTTTATTATGACTTTTAAATTTTAACTTAAATTTTATTCTACATTTTTTTTGCTCCTTGGCTTTTAAAATTTTGTTTTCCCCTTGTTGAAAAGCTCTTTCAAGATTTACCTTTTTCACCTTTTGGTCATCCAAAATTTTGATCGGCAAATGGGGGTAATGTGATGTAGTAATCACATTTATTATTTATTTTTTAAATTGTAATGCAGCATTATTATCTCACGTTTTAAACTATTTATTTTCAATGCAAAACATCGTTCAAATCGCTTTTTTTCTTTCCTTTTTACCGCAGTTTTGATTTCAGCTTTTCCCCCTCTTCCTGTTCTATATTTAGAAACAGCGTGACGTCGACCGCGTCATATTGGAGGTGTGTCTTCGAACGTAGTTTCGTTTTCCCTGCTGTTATTCGTTCGACAATTCATACGCAATTTTAATTTAACAAATAGATTTAAATCATTTCTGCATGTAGTTTTGTAAACCCCTTTGATGCAGTATATATATCAATGCAGCCAGTTTTTTAACAGATTTTTAAGATTTTAAGATTTACGAAAGTTTTAATATGTATTATTTTTGACAATGTGATTTGTCTTTTTTTGAATTTCGGGCCTTAGCGCCTAAATTCAAAGAGCGATGTTCTTCAATATCTATATCTCGATATCTAAAAGTTTATCTTCGGTCTCTGGCTTTTTAATTTAACGCATATTTGATTTCGGACTTTTTATTATCAAGACCTTCTTTAAAAAGTTATTTTAACCAGCATTCATCTTTATCATGGAATTACTTCAAGTTTTTAATAATTCTACGTGGAACGTTCTTCGAATGTGTACAGTGACCTACTTCTCCTAATTACCTTCCACCTCTCAAAGTGAATCAACGAATAAAGAAGATTTTTGTAACTGCTGTCTCTTCAATGTGTCTACTGTTGTCATTTAAGTAAGACTATTCCTATTATTTTTACTGCAACTCAATTTATCTTATTCACGGCATCTCATCAAAATATTAACTTCGTCACAGTACCACAAAAAAAAAAGACCTTGAGGAAAAATTTTAGATAAAAAAATGCCATAGACATACCGTTAAAAGCCGCCATCTTTTTAAAATTTACAAATAATGCACCCATCAGTGGTGACGTCAAAGGCAACTCAATTCAGCGTACCATCCATAAATTGGATCCAAATAAACCACAGAGTTCAGAATCAGATGGGGAGGAAACGTGATGGTTGGGCATAAAGCTAAAAATCTAACCTTGAAATCAATTAAAACCTTTCACAATTCGCTCCAAACAATTGCGGGTAGCTTTGAAAACCTCCCACTCCAAATAATTCAACGCTGGTTCCACGTGCTCGTCTAGTTTGGGCCGAATGATACGAGCGATACTTGGCTTCATATTGCAAGCCGTTTTGACGCATGGTGCATCTCTTATACACTCAACTTTCTGGGTTTGTTTGGATCCAATTCGGATTCATACACGAAGTTAAGTTGCCTGTGACGTCACACTGATGGGGGCCATTATTTTTTATTTCTTGTTGATACAAAAAAGAAACTGCCTATGAACAATACATATATTACACAGCGAAAATGGCCTTGTGCAACGCTGACGTCATATTGACGATGTAACCGGAAAAATAAATTTAACTTATTTGAAAATTTATTAACTTCTAAACGTCGGAAAAATTCAATTTTTACGCCGTCTTAAAACAATAGAAACAGTCCAGAATTGGTTTCCAGCTAATATATCTTAACGAAATTAAAACTTCATCTGTAAATAAATAAAAGAAAACACAAATAAATCACAAAATTAACACCTTTTTAAACGAACTACGCGCTGATCTGTATGTAACTTATAGTCACGCTTAAAAATCAGTATTGGTAAAATTTATTTACATTTTTTGACGTCATATTCACCTACTTACTGTATTTACTCATATTAATGTTTCTTGTATTACTTTTATTTCCACTATGACGCCATATTCATCTTATTTTTAATTCTTAAAAAAAAATTATTTTAATTCCCTTTTTCACGTGGAAATCTTTCAACTGGAAATTAATTGCTGGAGAGAAAAAATTATCACGGCTTTTGAATTTTTTGCAACAATAAGAAATGTTAAATTTTATGGGAAAATGTCCATTGATTCTCGATGAAAATAGCGAAATTTGTAATTATTAAGAAAAATATTTGAATAATTTAAATAAAACATAGCCTGTGCTACTTTCTGTGTTATAATCCACCCATATGCAAAGGCATTTTATTATCTGTTTTCTGTCTGATATCAGGCAAATGTTTTTACACTTTAAATTTATAATATTATTAAAATTAACAAAGAATAAAAAGTGAGTGGCATCAGGGACAAAAAGGTGGGAAGAAAAAATCAAAAAGTTACGATCTCCATAGGCTTTTCTATGTTAAATTAACATTGAGAAGTGACACTGGAAATAAATAAGTATTGCGCTGCCGCACAATACTTAAATACAGTGATTTTGAGTAACTTCTTAAGGTTAAATATATTCCGATGTAAATAAGAATTAGTTTGAATTTGGAATTAAAAGTAGTAAACAGTCTACAAATTAAATCTTCAGAAATGCATTTTCTGACATTTACCCAAAATGAATAATGACTTAAAATTGAAGTTTTGTTTTTGGTTCAAACATGTCAAAAAATCTACATTCTCATCGAACAGTGACTGTTAACAACTAAGAATTAAATATTTCCAACTGAACGAAAACATACCTAGGCTGGGAATCGAACCCAGATCCTTGGCTTACAGGGCCAAAGCTCTACTGTTTAAGCTAACTGGGTCGACAACTGGCAAGCATATTTTACTCAGATAACCTTGTTTGTCAGTTGCCTTTTTTTTTAAGGCAACCCTCTCTGGGCCACATTTCTGTGCAGATATGAATTACCAACTTTAAGAAATTTATCCCTTGAATAATAATAAAAAAATACTTGCTTTGCATATAAATAACAAACATCAACTATTATGTGAATAATGAGCTAAAAAAACCTCAGAAATAAAATATAATATATATGCTATATCAGAGTATCATGGGAAATAATATATAGACAACATTTAAAACAATGTTAAAAACTTCCAGACAATTTCCGGTCAAACCACTAGGCTGTTCTCAAGCGATTTCAGGAATGAACTGTTGAATGCTTGAAGTCCAACCAGATGAAAATGGAGGGAAAACATGAAGGAGAAATAGGGACAAAAAAGAGAAGCATGGGAGAATTCCAACAACGGGCATCAGCTCTGTAATAAGAGGAAGAAAAAGAGGGGGCTGAAAAATAAATAACAAACAGCCCGTAAACTTAAAAAGTGAAGGGGGAGGTAAATATGTTTCAATAAATTAAACCAAATAATGGGAATGCTAAAACACAAGTTATCATTGCAGATATAATCTTGATTAAAGATAATAACACCTTCAAGTGTAAAGCATACCGGAAACCCATTAAAATAGACTGTGTTATACCATTCAGGCATTGTTAAAGATCATGGTTCCCCCCTTAATCATATTCCATGTATGATTCAAAAACACAGAGTAACCTGCCATGTTACCCCCACCTAGGGTTACCAGATTTATCTAAAAAAAACCTGTAAGATTTTGATTGACACTAGTTAGTTTTGGTTTTACGGCTGTATCGTCCTTTTTAGGGTTTCGTTCATCTGACGAAACCCTATTCGTCTCACTCCTTTGTCTGTCTGCCTGTCTGTCCGTCACAGAGCCCGTTCTTAGAAACTATACATGTTAGAGATTTGAAATTTTGGGTACTTATAGCTGAACACCTCACATCAAACAACAAATCATAAAATTTTGAAAAAGTTGGTAATTAACTGAATTACGGGCTAATTAACTTCTAAAATTAACCAATCCACCTTTTTAATGCAGATTCAAATGAACTTTCTCCAAATCATCCGTGTTTCTCCTAAGGGTTGCCAGTAAAATCAGCCGATGCATGGTTACCACGGAGGAAATTAAGCCGAAAAATGAAGTGGGCATTTTAAATCAAAATCGCATATCAGAAAATATTGGTCCGAGAAATTTGTAAATGGAATAGACAGACGCAGAAAAAAATCTACTTTCATTTGGTATAGAGTTCACATTTCTGTGATGTGTATAAGTTAAAATATCCACTAAAGATCGATCGATAAAAATTTATTTTCTTTAGTTGGAAAGACAAGGAAAAAAGATTTCAATTCAAAAGATTTCAAAGCAGGTAGACATGACGACGCTGCGGTTTTTCTTAATAGCATATTTTAATACGGAATTTTAACTTTTTAAATATTAAATTTTTTGATTAAATTTTATGGCATCCCGATGTCAAATTTCTCGCTGATTTTATTGATACCTATTTCTAAGTCCTATCTTAATTACAAGCTGAAATATTAATTATTATTTAATTAATCGGTTTAACTCGCGGAAGAATAAATGTCGGTAACTCCCACATGTGTATTTTAAACAATTCTTTCTAAGTGAGCTCCTAATTAGTTTGGAGGCGTGACATTTTGCATACTTATAGCTGAACCCCTCACATCCAACAACAAGTGATAAAATTTTGGAAAAAGTCGTACATTTAACCCTTTGGGCTCCCACATGTGTATTTTAAACAATTCTTTCTAAGTGAGCTCCTAATTAGTTTGGAGGCGTGACATTTTGCATACTTATAGCTGAACCCCTCACATCAAACGAAAAATCATAAAATTTTGAAAATGTCGTATGTTTAACCCTTTGGGGTCCCGCATGTGTATTTTAAACAACTCTTTCTAAGGTGAGCTCCTAATTAGTTTGGAGGCGTGAAATTCTGCATACTTATAGCTGAACACCACACATCATACGACAAATGATAAAATTTTGAAAAAGTCGTACATTTAACCCTTTGGGCTCCTGCATGTGTATTTTAAACAATTATTTCTAAGTGAGCCTCTAATTAAGTTGGAAGCGTGAAATTTTGCATTCTTATAGCTGAACACCTCACATCAAACGACAAATCATAAAATTTTGAAAATCTCGTACGTTTAACTCTTTGGGCTCCCACATGTGTATTTTAAACAATTCTTTCTAAGTGAGCCCCTATTTAGGTTGGAGGCGTGAAATTTTGCATACTTATAGCTCAACATCCCAGATTACACATCAAATAATAAATTTTGAAAAAGTTTTATGTTTAACCCTTTCAACTCCAGCTCGTGTATTTTAAGCAATTCTTTCTAACTGAGCCCCAAATTAAATTGGAGATTTTAAATTTTGCATACTTATAGCAGAACACCTGAGGCCAAGCGACAAATCATAAAATCTTGAAAATGTCTTACGTTTAACCCTTTGAGTTACCACATATGTATTTGAAGCAATTCTTTCTAAGAGAGCCCCTAATTAAGTTGGAGACATGAAATTTTGCATACGTATAGCTGAATACCTCAGACCACACGACAAATCATAAAATCTTCAAAAAGTCTTATATTATTTACCTCTCCGGGCTCTAGCTTGTGTATTTTAAGTAATTTTTCTAACATCCGCCCTTTTAACCAGGGGAGAAATTTTCCAACTTTTGCCGACACCCCTTTGACCCTTCTTTCATATTGTGCACCATAGCCTTACATATTTTAGTTCCATTTTTTACCGCCAGGTGCTCCTACTGATCTCAGGTGCTATGGGCTCAATCCCCTCGACTAATATATCTGCGGATAGTATGTAAAACGGGATTTCGTTCGGATAGATGTTTGTTTAGAATCGAGTGCGCCCCCTGGTTTCGAAATGTGGAAGTAATAGATTTTTCAAAAAGATAAAGTGTTTTGAAAGGAATATTAAACGAAACCCTCTGTGCGATCTGTGATCACACTTACCCACTTGTTTATACTAAATTATGCCTGTAATGTTTTCGGTGACGAACTTGTTTAAAAAGAAGTTATTAATTATTAATCAATTTAATTATTGATTTCCAACTGTATTTGTATTACATTATTCTATTAACACTGTTTAACTAATCTTGCAGTCATATATCCCATTATGAATGAAAAATTAGACTATAAGAACAAAAAATAAATTAAAACATCCTGCAATTCACTGATGATCATGAAAACTTTAATAATGGACATTCTACAAAAATAATATTTAAGCATAAAGGAGGATAATAAATAAAAAAAAAATATTAAAACAGATTTTACAGATATACTAAATTAAAAATTTTATAACACAGATATTTATAGTCTATAATAATATCAAGCTCAGATGATCTTCTAATGCTATCCAAGAATTTGCAAATGCGAAGTTAGTATTACACCACTCCCCAAAAACTTTTGTGATTCTGATGGGAAGCAAGATGCTTTCACATTTGTTGCGCATGTGTATAACTTTTTTTCGGTAAAAGATATGAAATTTTTAAGCACATTGAAAAAGAAAAAAAAATCTTGAAACTATCAAAAGTATGAAGTGGTAGAAAAACAGAAGAAATCATCGTACTGAACAAATTTAAATGAACGCCGTACAATGAGCCCAAAAAATCTCTAAAAAACATACAACTTATGGGGAAAATGTACAATCTGGCAACCCTAACCCCACCACCCAACCACACTGTTAAAACACTATTCTTAAAAATAAGTAAATTGTACTAATTATTGAGCCCTTCCCGATCTTAAAATAGCTCTGAGTACTTAACTCTTAAATTTGAAAAATGCATGTACTCTTTTTTTTTTTTTTTTTTTTTTTTTTTTTTTTGTACATACAGGGACTCGAAAATAAGTATGTATAGAAACACACATACACTATAAGGAAAAAAAAGCGAAATTACAGAAAACCGACAAATCACCATTTTTAATTACGGTAATTTGGAATTGCGAAGAACTATAATTTTTGGAGTAAAGAACAACGAATTTACTATTTTAATTCTTGAAATTTTGTGTATGAGTCGCTCCGTGATTTGAACCCGAGTCCTCTAGGTGGGAGATCTATATTGTACTGACTGTGCTATAAGAGCAGTTACCAGCTGCTTCCAAATGACACCTTTTATGAATCAGCGACGGAAGATCGCTAACAGCAAAGATGAATTTTCCCTTTCTTAAATATTCTAATTTCTAATAAAACAATTTTTAAACTAAATTTTCTTCTTTAACATTTCTAATGAAATTGTAAATAAATTTGAAAAGTGTGTATTATAAATTAAAAATTATAACAAAGATAGACATATCTTTAAATAAAAGCTTGGAAATCCCTACTGTCAATTCGGTATAAGAAAAGGGTTTATCAGAAAACTCATATTTTTGAGCACATAGGATTTAAACATGAATATTAAGACTTTAAAATACAAAATATATGTATTCATTTCTGCATACATTTATAAATCAAGTATAAGTATACACATCTTCAAAATATCATGTACTCGTTTCTGAATTAATTGTACTTAAAAAAATCGAGCACAAAGAAATTTTCATTTTTAAGTAGATTAATGCTCCTTTTTGAAGCAATTGTACTTAAAAAATATGAGTACATTGAAATGCTCATTTTTAAGTAGATTATTTTTAACAATGTACTTCTTTTTGAAACAATTGTACTTAAAAAAAATACGAGTGCATGGAAGTTCTCATTTTTAAGTAAATTATTTTTGAGAGTGCAGTCTACAAGAAACTTCCATACATTCTTACAGTTTTTGAGCATTTAAACAGGTCACTGTTAAAATTCAATATACATCTCATTGCTTCTCCCTCTCCTAAACTTTCCATTTCGCTTTCTACTAAATTGGATCCAGCTCCTCCTTGACCAATTTTCTGGTGTCTATGAGATCTCTCTCCTCTTAAACAATAATAGGAAAATACCCTATATAGGTATGACGGAAAGATTTTTCAAGAAAATAAAAGAGCATCAAAGCTACATTAAATTTAATAGATAAACAACAGCTCTCGCTAGGCTATATACCGATAACAAAATTAAGAGTGTAGATTTCAGCAATGCTAGAATTATCTCCCACCAGTATAGCCCTTACAAAGCTCTAATTAAAGAGTTGGTTGAGATCATCACACGACAGAATGACATGTGTAAAGAGAATTTGTCTTTTAGCATTCCCATTATTTGGTTTAATTTATTGAAACATATTCAACCCCTCTCTAACTTTTTCAGTTTATGAGCTGTTTGGTATTTATTTTTCGGCCCCTTTTTTTCTTCCTCTTATCCCACAACTAGCACCAGTTGTTAGAATTCCCTAATGCCTCTCTTTTTTGTCCCTATTTCTCCTTTATGTTTTCCTCCCTTTTCATCTGGTTGGAATTTGAGCCTTCGACAGTTTATTCTTGAAATCCCTTGAGAATGACCAAGTGGTTTGGCCGAAACTGTCGGGAAGTTTTCAACATTGTTTTAAAGGTCATGTATATTTTATTTCCCATGATACATTGATATAGCATATATATTGCACATTAGGGTGGGTTGAAAAGATCGAAATATTTTTAATTGAAATGTAATAGCACGGGAAAGTTTCCTCTTGTAAAAAAGAATAAATACGTAAAATATTACATCAATGGGTTAGTATCTTTTACCACAGCAATGGGGCCAAAGTTCGGAAAAATCACAAAAAACATACTTTTTGCAGTTTTTTTTTTTTAAATTATTAAAACATATCACTTCAATTTCTAACAGAACACAATAGCCACACCAAGATATTAGTAATGTAGCAGTAAAATTTCATTTTGGTGACATAATTTCTTTTACTGGTGCAACAGGGCAAAAGTTCCTAAAAAATGTTAAAAATTTAAATTTTTTGTTTTTTAAATTTTCATATTTCCAGATTTTTTTTTGTTAATTTCAAGAACATTATTAACCTTGATCACTGTAATCCTATCGAAAAAATCTACTCAATGATAGAAACACCCTCAGCTGGTTGCACCTAAAATTATTTTCTAGCTGTTAGAGGGCCATATTTCACTTGGCTCATCTTTTTTTGTAATATACTGCTTTTGCTCTATACTTTGATAGCCCTAAAGATAGAAATTTCTGCCAGGTTAAAGAGGGGGCAAAGTTTCATCTTTGCGAAGTCAATAAAGAACATATCTGTTTTTGATACTAGAATCATATCTCTAATATTTTGGTCATTTGATTACATCATCTGGCAAGGTGACTTCTATATGCAATGACATTATAGATTTTTTGAAGAAAAAATGAAATGTAAACTGTAAAAATAATTGCAATCGGATGTGGTGGAACTGTCCTAAACACAGGCAGCAAAAGTGGTGGTATATGATTACTTGAGAACAAGTTTAAAAAAACCCACTTTAGTGGCTTCCTTGCCCTCACTTCAGTGAGATTCCGCTGAAACATCTTGATGACAAAAGATAAGTCCTCTGTCATATTGTGGCCCAATTTGTTGATCTCTTGCGATTCGCAAATCATTACCAATTGCAAAGTTTAAGCCAATTTAATCTGATCACTTAGCTGTTGCTAAAGATGATTTGTCAACTGACCAGAAGTATATGTCTGAAATACTGAAAGCTCTTTCAACAGGTGTGTGTTCAATTGACCATTTTTTGCCGAGTCCCTGGGCCAATATCTCACGCAAGGTGGATCACTACTGCTAATCGAATTTTGAGATTCTATGTTGGAACAGAGAAATCTTCTTAACCTGTCATACTGTCTGAGTACATCCTGAATGTGTAGTGCAGCAGTTGGTTCACAATTAAAATGAGTCCATCAAGTTTTCTAGAATCTGTGCACTATAGTTAGTAACACCCATTACTTGCCAGATCATCTACGAATGATTATAGTTCCTGTAATTTCACTAAATGCCTATTTTGCAAATCATGAAAATAGCCTCATTGGAATGATAGCATATAAAGGAGAAAACATCAGGACTTCAGCCATGAAGAAAATTGCCAAAGTACGAAGTTCTGTGAACTCGAATAGTGCCATCCGTCACTTCATCATTTCAGACTTAAACTTTGAAGCTTAAAATTGTATAGATTTAGCCGATGGACAAAAGTGCAAACTAACAGAACCACCTGTTATGGTTTCTCTATCGACTGACAATCCAACAACTCTGATGAGTTTAGAATGTTCGACAAAAGATACCAGCTATTATAGCTTTCCTTGTCCCACTCAATAGTAGAAAGATGCGTGAAAAGTCACTGAAGTGCTGATAAAGTTTGTGGGCCAGGACACAAGGAGGATCACATCTGATCAATTTCGACCTCTTGAGGAATAATATCTTCATTAGAAAGCAAGTCGTAACATAAAATTCATTTATGTTAAATACTTCTTCATTTTAAGTTTATTTAACCCGTTTCGGTTAAACATCTCTGCATTTAACATAATAAAATACTAAAATACTTTGTTCATTTTATATCATTTTTGTGATTTGTGGTGCATGGACTGCTGATATGCAGTAAAACAGCAGTAGATGAAGCGAACGTCAAGAAAAATGAATGATTACCTTTTTGATTTTTCAGTCTGTTACAAATAGTTAACAAACTTTATGACATATTAATAGATGTAAAGCAAATTTATTTACGCCTAGACATATTATAGAAATTATAAAAATTTAGAATATGTGAAAAATTGTAATTTTTAAAAAAATATGGCCCTTTTGTGGCAGTAAAATATGATTTCATCATAATGAACATTTACTGGAACATTTCTCAAATCTTCATGCAGCTATTGTGTCCTATTAGAAATTGTTTTAGTAAGTTTGGATAATTTAAGAAAAAAAATTGTAAAAAAAAAACCCATGTTTTTTGTGATTTTTTGAAATTTTGGCCCCTTTGCGGCTGTAAAAGATATTAACTGACCGGTGTAATATTTTACGAATTTATTCGCTATTACAAAAGGCAACTTTTCACCCTGTTACATTTCGATTATAAATATTTTGGTTTTGTCGATCCACCCTATTGTACATATTTCTGAGGGTTTTTTAGCTAATTATTCACATATTACTCAAAGTGTAAAGTCCACTTTTAAATTTATTGAATACTAACATCTATTAATATAAATATAAACAAACGCCTACAAGAATTTAAATTTTAAAAACAAAACATCTGTAATTTCACAAACATAAGAATTTCTTAGAATATTATTTTTGTTTTATTACTTTTAAAAAGTGCAAATAAAATCAAAATGTTTTCTGTGTACCAACAAAATTTTCTTGCAGACCAACGGTTGACAACCTCTGACTTATGTAACTTGTTTTCAACAAAATTTTGCCACAAAATTGCTTATTTGTTTATTTTTGTCATTTAAAAAATAGATATATATTATTCTGGTTATTTGGAACACCGTTTAGTTGGGAAAAAATATCAAAATGTATCATTAACTTCACTTCTGATAATTGAGATAGTTGCTTTATCAGAAAAAATCATGCCTAGTGTATGGATGTGTCTCAATTAAGAAGAATCTACTGCATATATACACTCATGTCGAAAATTATCTTTATATGTATAGAATCACGAATTTCACAGAAATAATGAACTATAATTTTATGAATTTCTGTAGAATTATACGTAACATCATAACACATGAATACAGGGGAAAAAAATTAACATCACTGCTTATGATATAAAACTGTAGCATGAAACAATTAAAATGACAAAAATAAGTGACAAGGAGAGTGCAGAAAAACAGGAATAACTCAGAAAAAACTGGAGGCTTATGATTTTAATACGGAATGTGATCCCCTCTATATGTGAACACACATATAGAGGTGTTTTCACACACAATGTGTTTTCATGCTGGCAATAACGTTGGTAACCACAGTTTGAGGAATTAAGTTCCACTCTTCCAGCAATGCGGTCTTCAGTACATTTCCGTCTCTAGGAGGAGGATGTCTCCGTGCAATTGCTTTCCCAAGGTGGTCCCGTAAGTTCTCTATTGGGTTGAGATCAGGAGATTTTGCTGGCCATGATATTCGCTAAATGGCTTAACTTTCAAGATAGTCATCAATGAAGTGCGCTCGATGCAGACGAGCATTATCGTCCATAAATAAAAAGTCAGATCCATAAGCACCTCTAAAAAATTGGACATAAGGTTCTAAGAACTCATCCCGATATCGCTGTCCGGTCACAGATCCGCTGTTGAAAATGTGTAGGGGCGTAAGTCCATCGATCATTATTCCACCCCATACCATCACACCTGCACTGCTGAAACGGTCACATTCAATCATGTTCGAAGGATAATTTCATGTTCTTCACTCCCTCCAGATGTAAACACATTTAAGATTCGATCTTAAACTAAATCTTGATTCATCAGTAAAATGAACATGGCTCCATTGGCTTTCGCTCCAGTTATGATGTTCTTTGCACCAATTCAAGCGGTCCCTCTTGTGCTGTGCCAACAATGGCACACATATCCTTGGCTTTCTGGCATAAAGGCCTTTTTAATTAACCCTTCTGTACACAGTTTGCCGGGATACGACTGTTCCAGCACTGGCTGCAAGCTCTGAGCTTAACTGCCGAGCAGTAGACTGTTTGTTACGATGTGTAGTTATTGCCAAATATTGGTCTTCGAAAGCAGTTGTTTTTCGTTTACAACCTTGTCCAAGTCGCCTGACAACAGAGCCAGAGTTCTGAAATCTTTTATATAACATAGAGACTGTCTGCCTTGAAATATTCACACATTTCGCTACTTCTGTGATTATCTGACCTGCTTCTAAACAGCTGATAATTCGCCAATTCATAGATTCTTCCAAATGATACTGTGAAGTTCTAGCAAATAGTTTTCAGTCCTTACACACTGAAATTAAATGCTGTATTGCCGAAATTCACCCCGATATTAACTTTGTGCATCCTTCTCCGTCGCGTGACGTAACGTCTTCATTTGTATATCAGAAACCATTTGATCACTTTTGATTGGATAATGCTAATTAGGCTTGTATTTTACACATTCCCTACAAAAATGGCTTACATCGATTGGATATTTCATGAAATATCATTATTTTTGTTTATGTAAAGATAAATTTGGACATGAGTGTATTTGTGATTTACTTATATTGTGGGAAGCCTAGTAGCTTAGTGTTTACTGCAGCACAATACAACACTAAAGATCTAGAGTTCGACTTTGGACTTGGACAAGGTGTATACACTTAGGCGTTTAACCCTTCTGGCTTGATAAAATGAGCATCAAATTTGCATGGGAACTAAACACTGAGGGTTCTGCATTGGGAACCCTGACTGGGACATAAGCTGTATAGCATCTCAGGACAAATGATCTAGTAAATAGCATTAGGCGCTGTAGGCAAAAAATTCTTAATGGATCACCCACAGCAGAGATTAGATTTTTTTTTACTTATATTGTGGAATATTTCAGCGATAAAGTGTTTAACAATGCACATTTTGATTTTTAGTCTCCTTTTTCTTTTTTCTTTAAATCAGTGCATTTAGCAATATTGTGTATATATTTCCTTTATTCTTATTATTTATTAATTTATATTGTGTCGATTATTTTGTGAATTAATAGTTACATTTATTGCAATACATTTTATTATATACACTAGAAAGATAGCCGGAAAATGAGATATAAAGATATATACAACACATGTGCAAGAATACGAATAGTTTTTCTTGCTTGTTTCGCAGTGAGATGAAAATCAAACGATGACTCAAACGATGCTGACAAAATTTTGTATTATACCGTTTCTGGGCATGAGCAGACCATTGGGCTAAGTCACATGTTCAAGAAAATTCGATACGTTATTTTTGGTTCACTGTGGGTCAAGCTAAATTTATCTAGAATAAAGTTGCAACGATTCTGACTCAATTTTGTATTCTATTGTTTTCTGGCTCGAGAAGTCCATTGGACTAGGTCACATGTTCAAGAAAATTTGATTAGTGGGCCATTTTGGGTCACAATGGGTCCGGGTCAAGCTAATTGTATCTAAAACACAGTTCAAACCATTTAGACAAAACTTTGTATTATACTGTTTCTGGACATAAGACCATGGGGCTAGGTCACATGCTCAAGAAAATTCAATCAGTGTGTCATTTTGAGTCCTAATGGATCAGAATCAAGTGAGCTGTATCTAAAAATCGGCTCAAACGATTTTGACAAAACTTTGTATTATATCGTTTCTGGGCACAAGAAAACCATTGGGCTAGGTCGGGTGCTCTAGAAAATTCTATTAATGGATCATTTTGGGTCATAATTGGTCAGGGTCAAGCTAACTGTATCTCAAAAAGGTTCAAACCATTTTGACAATTTTTTTTATTATACCGCTTCTCAGTACATGAAGACCATTGGAATATGTCACATGTTCGATAAATTTCGATTAGTGGGTCATTTTTGAATGAATGCTGGTCAAGCTAATTTTATCTAGAAAATGACTAACGATTTTCACTAAATTTTGTATTCCATCGTATTCAGGCTGGAGAAGAGTATTGGGTTAGGTCGCATGTTCGAAAAAATTCGATCAGTGGGTCATTTTGGGTAAACAGCAAGAATGATTCAGTGGGAATAATACATCGAGAGAAACACAAAGCTAAATTTGACCGAGCTTAGCTCGGTCATTAAATATAACTTCTTTAAATACTAAATTAATATATAAATATATATATACTCACCATTAGAACGAGAAAGATATCCAGAATAAGTGTGTGTGTGTGTGTGGGGGGGGGGGGGGGGGGGTTGTGTGTATTTTTTCCAAGAAAGCAAATGTAACAGTTTCAAATTACGGAAAAACAGAAAACTGATGTGAATCATGATACAGTAAAAATGTTTTTGAAATAGTAAACATTAATATTTTTTTTTTAAATGAAAGATAAAAGTTGAAACCAGGAATGGTAGAAATTTTTTTAAAAGTTTTTCTACATTTTATGACTCAACAGGAGGACCAGCAATCGCAAATTCAATATGCAAAAAAATTGTCATCATTTTTCGATATTCATTATGGTTTTTAATTAATATATGGCTAATTATCAGAAAATGAAGATCTGAGTCTCAGGTACATTTGGACATTTCTTTGTCTAACCTCATGTGAATTTTCATACTTTTCTTGTGCCGTAGATTTATCTAGCCATTCGTGACAGACAGACAAACATCTTTTCTTTTTTTTTAAATATCGATAGCAATATAAAAAAATTTAAATATTTAATGAAAAAAATCAAACAAAAAGTATAAATTACATAGGATTAGATAACAAGGTAGGACAAGAAAAAAAAAAAAGTAATAAATAAATGCAGGAAATGATTAATTGTCAGAAATGAAATAAGGAGCATAAAATAAAGCAGTTCATTCTGATGATTCAAAAACAAAATTTTACTCAATGAATAATGGTGCCACCACTATTATTATCAGCAAAAAAAAAAAAAAAAAAAAAAAAAAAAAGTTTTTTTAGAACTGCATTATAGAAAATTCAAAGTAACTTTTTTAATCACATTCCTTCAAATGGATATATATTTTCAGAGAATAGGGAAACATAGAATTATGTTATATCATAAATCCAGCTGAAATTTAAATGAATTACAACAGAATCAAATTTTATATTAATACCAGTGCACTAATTTATAAATTCTAATTAAAAGCTAATCTAAACAAATCCATAAATCATGCAACCAGACAAGTGCTAATTTTTGAGAGTACATCTCTTAATGATTTCTTGTTTTCAGCCTCTACTTTCCTCCTTACCTACAAGGCCATTTATTGACAAAATTAGTAGCATTTTTAATCAATTAAAAAATAAATAAAAATCTGTGCCCAGTGGTCCTTTTTCAAACATTCTAGCCCCATGAATTATTATTATTATTTTTAAATCTGTTGTAACTTATAAATATATTAATGGAAATTGATTTCTAAAAATTTTAAATATACAAATTCAGGATTTCAGCTCATTATTTCACCAAATAATTTTGGAGTTAAAAAAGTACCTCATAGCAATCTGTTTTTGAACAATTAAAAAATAATTTAAAATTAGAAGCTCAAAACTTTTCATACACGTAATTCCTAAAATATTATTATGTTATCAAATTTTTTATTCATTATCATCTATCCACGTATTGTTTGGATGTGAATTACTGTACTAGAATACATAAGCATACGCAAATTTCCCTTAGGGCTTTCCAATAGATCTCTGACCTTTAATTACTTAGACTGAATTTCAAAGATTGAGCAATGTCATTAACTCTGCTTTACTAAGATCTATATTTGTTGCAAATTACAGTAATAAACTACACTATTTCTGAGAAATCTTGTCCATTTTATTGTCAGATGAAATTCAAAACATAGGAAGCATCACTTGCCTTTGGCTAGCCGCACTTCAATGATAACTTTAAATTCAGAGATATACAAATTATACAAAGCATTAACCAATTACATAAATGATTTAAAAATACATACCTCTTTTGATATATACATTCTTGAATCTTCTAATGTATTATACAATGTATAAAACTGTTTTGTTTCCTTGTGCTTTGCAGCAACTAAAATTAATTGAAGCACATTAAAACTTCAAAAAGACCTTCAAACGAAGATTTATTTATTTTTTACTTCTAATTTAAAACATTTAATATACCCTTTATTAACTTAATATGTGATACTAATTATTTAAAAATATGATGGATAGAACAATTAAGGAAACATGCATTAAACATAAAAAAGGACATTTTGATTTTCACAAACACTCTATTCTGTCCATTTGCATATACAGCATAGAACCACTTATTAGGAATGGTCGAGTTAGATGTATTCCAGATAATTGGTTTTTCTAAATAACTGGTTGGGCATTAAAGCAACATCCATTTGATCAGATTGGTAGAATATATGTGGCTGTGGGTATTGATTCTGATTTAAAATTGACTATTAGATTACACAAATTAAAATTCAGTCCAAACATGATCAAAAGTTAGTTTGAGTTCGAAAAAAGACAATTTATGGGAAATTTTGAAAACAAAAATTCTTGTTTCCCTTGCATAAAAATCAGTATGTCAAATATCTAACTAAATATGCCTCTATTTTAAGTATTAGATGTTTGCATCAAGTTATAAAATGCATACTGTATTGTATCAAGCAATGCACATGTCAAACTGGCACTGTATAACACTTTTTTTCTGAAAAGATTCTGAAATCTATGAATTGGAAATATCATTCTGTCCAACTGGTTTCCGGATAACTGGTTCCAAACTGTACTATAAAAATCAATATCTATTTAAACACATCTTTTTTTTTTTTTTTTTTTTCAAAATTATGAACTTTTTTGCAAACATAACAGGGATGTTTATGATCTTGCTTTAAAAAAATTCAAATTACATTAAAAAAAATATTGGGGGATATAATTAAAATCTGAATAAGCAACTTTGACTGTAATATATATATTTTTAACATTAAAAGAACTATTAAATTGCAAAAGATACTTCCTAAATTTAAAACAGATAATGTTTACTCTTTCTTAACAGCCATTGGAAGATAAATAAATAAATTTCTGAAATCATGAGAAATTCTTCTGAAAAAATACTTTTGGCACAAATTTCTATAAAATATCATAAAATTCACTTTATGACACAAATTGACCAATAAAATATAGCAACAAAGTACAAACGTAACCCATGAATTTTTGAGTTATGATTATAATTTTGATAAAAGGTCTGACACAATGGTCTGAATAATATACTCAAGATCCATATGAAAATAATAATTATTGAGGAAGCTTCAACCATAGCAAACATAAAAAAAAATTAAATAAATAAATTATTTAATTTATTTAATTTTAAATTAAAAAAATATAGAAATAAAAATTTTAAGGATGAATTTTTAAAAATTAAGAGCTGCAGTAAAGAAAAAAAAAATGACATATATATTGGTAGGAAGATTATATATGTAAAATGTTAATTTATAGATGACTTGAATAGCTAGACGTTGGAATAACAACACATACACTTCTATAAAGATAATGTTACACCACTTCGTTGATACCTTCTTTATATACAGCACATTTCTTACTTAAAACCTATAATATACTACTTTCGAACAATTTGATTAGGCCTAACAGTGCCTTCCTTGGCATGTCATAAGCTGATGCTTTGTGAACAATATAATTTTATAGACTGACTCTTTTCTAATTTTGAATATGTCCAAACCTTGATCTCGTAATCGTGAATTTTCATAATTTGTGCTTTCAAATCATGGATAATAAAAATACCAGAGCGTCAGTTAATTTGCTGATCATGCACATCAAAAGAAAATAAAGTATGTTTAAATTCAAATCCTACACATATATATATAATGAAATTAATGGTAATACGATGACTGCAAGTAAGTTTAAGAAATTGCTTTTTACACACTTTTTAAAGTTTGAAATTTCTTTCTACTTTCCCAATGGACCTTAATCAGAGTGAAATTAATACTAATGAAATTAATAATGTGCTAAAAGCAGTAAACAGGGAAAATTATGTCATAAAAAATGAAATTACACATGAAAAGAGAAGAAAACTTTAAAACAATAATAAAGTTATTACGCATTAAAAGCAGTAAATGGAGAAAATTATACAATATTTAAAATACCCAAATTTGCCAGACAGTTTTAATTTAAAAATATATTTACACAAAAGATTTATTTAATATTTTTAAAGTCTTTTTACTTATTGTTGCCAATTTAAAATCAGTGCAAATAATAATATTTCTTTTCAATTAAAAAATGTATTTTCCCGAGAACATTTAAAACAGAAAGAAAACTTTGGTGAAAATACATTGTATTTAAAATGTCTTATTTAGAATACTTTTCTTATAGAAACATTATAAAATTCTGGGAGGCAGTAACATTGTTTACTTAGCCATTTTACACAAATTGATTTTCAAATGTTTAATTAATCTTATTCAATAAATAGCAAAAAAAAAAAAGTCATTAGCTGTCGCGATAGCAGTTGATTCAGCTTTAAAGTCCCCCAGTCAAATGGAAATTAATCGCAACCTGATTACAGAGGATTGCCACTGATCAATTAATTATATTTCTCTCTTCCATAACCTTTTTAAAAAGAGCAAATTAATGCATTTTTAGAGCCTGCAAAGTCTGAATTGGGGTTGATGAGCGTAACTCAAAGGTGGCAGGAACAAAAAAATGGTTATAAATATCTAACGTATGCAGAAAAGTTTAGAATAAAAATTTGTAATACAAAATTCAAGAAACTTGACAACACACACAAAGTCATATGAACGAATAAGAACATTTTTTGCAACTTAGAATCAAAATAATTGCTTTTTGTCTAAATTTTTATGAGCTGACATAAAAAATAATGAAACAAAAATTAATCATTTACAAATTGACCATTAAACACACCAACCTAAACAGTCAGTGCAATTATCTATGCAGCATCTGAAATGCTACATGAGGGAAACAGCATTGATTAATTCTTAAATATCAGTAAAATGAACAAATAAAAATTGCAATATATATATAAATAAAATAATAATAATAAAGTAAATATAGAAACAAAATAAAGTCTATGCAAATTTGAATAAACTAATTTTACTATAAAAAGTATTATAATTAAATAGAAAATATTTCATAAAATGTAAAAAAAACTAAATTAATCTTTTAAATCATACCTTGATTATAAAGTTCCACAAACCGCTTTTGATATTGACTAAGTTCTGCTCTGGAAGGAACTTCATCAAATTTTCGTTGTAAAGAAGCTATCTCTCTATTTTTCTTAGCCTAAATTTAAAGTAAGAAAATATCATGCACATAAATATAAATAAATATTAATTATAAAATACTAAACTATAAAAGTAACAAAAATTATAATTTTTCGTTCAAAAATAATGAAAGCACTAACCAGAAGCATTCGTATTTTCTGAAGTTTTCCTTTGTGTAATTCATATTGTTTTTCTACCATTTCACGATATTCCTAAAAAAGAAAAAGTTTAAAGATATGATAGTTAAAAATAGTAAATTATCACAATCTCAAAGTTATGTAAATTAAGATTCAACATTCTCATGTATAAAATATTTTTTAAATGTATTAAAAATATTTTTTGTGTTTAAATGTATTAAAAATTTTTGTATTGAAAAAAGATTTAAAATGGATTATTGGGAAATAATGGTGATTTTTCTTTTAATCTTACATTTATTACAAAATTAAAAACAAACTTGATGTAACATTTATGAGCACTAAAAAATAATTATAAGAGTTATAAACAGGTTTTGTGCTATTAATTTAAATTTCGGACACCTTACCACCAATAAAAAGCTAAAATATTTTTTTAGACCTGTTCTTGTTTAGATCTAAGAACATAAATAATCTGTGAAAATATTCTCTGGTGCAGAATAGAAGTAAAATTGCCAAAGGCAAATTTTCTAACTGAATATTCAAAAATGAAATAACTTTGCTACTATTGCTGTATTTTGCAAGCATTTTAGAACTTTATATAAGGTTTATATGAAAGTGATACAGGAATAAAAATGAAATATACACAGTTCAGTGGGAGTTGTTTTTCAATACAACCTAATACGAAGATTCCAAGCATAAGAAGGCGAAGGAAATCATAGTAATCATGTAAAATCATAGATGAAAAGAAAAAAAAAAGTTAAAGGTTTCATTCAGCTGGTATCATTATGAATTCTTACAAAAAGAGAAAAGGAGAGACAAAATAAATATGCTGTCTCAAAATTAGGAGAAAACGAGTACTTCTCTATTTATATATTCTATTTCTCTATTTATATCTCTTCTCTAAAAATATTTCCTCTATCATAAAATAAATAAAATGAAACAAAAATAACAAAGACTGCAATTAAAGGAGCAGATTCTAAAAATTTTACATATTTACACTTTGTTTAAAATTCCATATTTAAAATCCATATTTTAAACTCAATATCTAACTTGTTGGAAGTGTCATTCTCAAAACTTTCTTCTATTTCATACATGTTAATGCTTCAAAATTCGCTATCAAACTTCCAAAATGAATTACAATCTATGATAATCATGAGGATTCAAAAGATACGAAATTTTGTGCATTAGTTCTTTAGATATGACTATCGCTAAACTTGTGTAAATCCAGTAAAATGCAGCATAACAGTGCCACCTGTTGGGTGATTTATACCAAATCAGCAACAACTTATGTCAACATCAAAATGAATCTGAAGTTAGATAAAAATTCATACATTAGTTCTCATTGATAGAGATATTGCGGAAATCGCGAAAAATACAGCATAGCAGCACCACCTATTGGGAGATCAACATCAAAACTTAATCAGCAACAACTTATGTCAACGTCTAACTGAAGCTGAAGATTGATGAAAATCTATGCATTAGTTCTTAACCCTTAAATGCCGGGTGTTGCCTTTCGGCAACATACCCAATTTAGGCTTATAAATAATATTAGAATAATATTGAAGCTATAATGCCTAATGTTGCCAATAAAATGCATCCTGAAAATATTATTAAATTGATTTTCAACATTTAGATGTCAACACTTGTGCTGTTTAAGAATAAAGATAGATTTATTTTTCAATTGTTGATACATTTTCTTTTTGTTTTTTTGGAAGCTTACGAAATACTTTATTTTGTTCTGCAGTGAGCAAGTAAAATTTATTTCTTATCATAGTTCTTGAAATTCTTGTGTTTTTAATATTATAGAATTTTATCAAGGAAAGTTATTTTTTCAAATAAACACCAGTATTGCCGATTAATAACAAACAGTTTTTTAGCCGTAAACCATACGTAAAACAAAATGATTTTTTAAAAGTATTTTTCCCATGATTTATTTTAAAAAAGAAAGCCGAAAAACATTTTAAAAATGATTTTTGAAAACTCAGGCATTTAAGGGTTAAGATAGACCTATTGCGGAAATCATGAAAAACGCAGCATAATAGTGTCACCTGTTGAACAATTCACACCAAAAACTAATCAGCACCAATTTATATCAGGGACTAACTGAATATAAATTTTTATTAAATTCTGTGCGTTAGTTCTTAATGTAGAGTGCCCACAAAATTTGTGTCACTGACAGACACACAGACAGACATTTTCTAAAAATAGTCAAATCGTTTTCAAGACCTTTGAAAACCTATAAATCCATTGAAAATCAGAAGTTGAAAAATTTTATGAATCCAATACTTTCTTCTTGTAAAGATAGAAGAAAGTAAAAATCATAGATAAGCTAGAGTTCATTTTTTTTTTTTTAAACTTAAATCTAAAGTTATACATGATATAAATTGTTATTGTAAACAATATGAAAAAAAAGTGGTATTTTAATTACAAAAAAATTAAAGGAATTAATTTAATTTTTTTTTTCAATCCAACATACCACAGACCTAATAATAAAATAAGAAGTTTGTCTGTAAATAACATAGTGCTATGACTAAAATATATTATTTATTTATTTTTTATAATGAAGGTAGATTGTTAAAAGATTATCTGTTTCCTGTTTTTATTGTTCTTACAGAACTGAACAAGCATACGATTATTTGAATAATATGCATAGCTATTTTTTACTATCCAATATTGTTTGCATGATATACTTTTGTTTATCAAATAAAAATAAAAATTTATAAAAAATGCAGTTACATTACTGAGCAGGCATGAGTGTGATGTCAAGTCATCAGATTAATTGAAAAGGCACAGTATTTTCATTGCTTTAAAGCAATCATTCTCAAACTTTTATGTATCAAATACATCTCAAAGAATTATACATGCTTGATGTATACCAGATTTTTTTTTCTTTCTTTCTTTTCTTTTTTTTTTTTTTAAGTTATGAACAATATAGTGACTTTTATTTGTGATCTAATGCATGCTTTACAGAAGCAAGTTTTGTAAAGTGATGAGTGTGTCAGTTTACTCTTGCATATATATTGAATAATTGATGTTAATTTGCTAAGGTAGAGTCATCTTTAGTATCTATCGTGCATTTATATTTTATTTTTAAAGCAGTTGCAGAAGCAAAACCTTTTTATTATCTCATTTAGTCATTCGCGCTAGAATCTTTCCACACACTCCATTTTGAGAACACATCTTTAAAGAATTGGACAATTTATCCATTTTGAATTTAGCCTATTAAATTTCAAAATGATCATCCTAAAAATAAATTTTTTATAATCATAAAATAAAATAGCTATTTATATAAAAAAAATTCCTTATAGTATCAAGAACACTGAGAAATAAACAAGAAAAATAATCATTAATTCACAGAATAAAATGTTCAACACACTGATTCATTGTTACATATCATATAGTAAACTTATAATTAATATTTTATGATTTTTTCGAAGAAATTCTTCATCTGAATCAAAAGCAGTAAAAAATACAAAACATAACTCTAAGATTTAATGATTTTTGCTACTCTGGGGATTACTTAAATAGGAAAAGTTATCAAAAAATCACTTATAAGTATCCACATTTTGTTATTTTAATGGTATCTGAATATAAAATTTAATTCAGGGGTCACACTCACTCGAGATAATTTGTAGCAGAAAAAATTGAATTTTGGAGCAGCGAAAATCGAATTTTGTAGCAGCAAAACACAAATTTTGTAGCAGGTAAAAAAAACAGTTTTTGTACCTGCACTCACTCGGACAAAAAATGGTTTTGCAAGGAGAAAAACATTTTATAGCAAGCTAAAATAAGCAACACAAGGAAAACATTTACTTTTATAGCAGAACAAATTTGCCTTAAGATACATAAACTGTAGAAAAAGGTGTAAAGGGATAAAACATAAAATCAGATTAAAGGAAAAATCACCATCGCCATTTTATTCAATGCTATTTTATTTGAATTTGACGCATTCTATCAGTTGTTTTCGGAGAACTTAACACTCAAAAATCTGTATTCACATTGACTCACACCAGTTTTGCTTAACTTTCTGCAACAGAACAATGTTTGACCATTTCATAGGAAAAACATAGAGAATGAAAATGTGAGTGAACCCAGGGGTGATTCAAAGTTTTAAAAAAAATTCTGAAATTCATAGCAAGAGACCACTGCATTTTTTTCGCCATCCTTTGATGAAATTAGAGTTTTTTAGGCGACCCTTTGACGAAATTCCGCATTTTTTTTCCGCAATCTTTTAACAAATTTCGCGGCCCATTGACGAAATTTGCATTTTTCCCGCGATCCTTCGACAAAATTTTTTTCGCCGACAATTTGATAAAATTCGCGATGTTTTTTCGTGATAATGGCACAAAGAAATCAAATTTGGGAGCAGAAAGGGGAAACGAAATGGCTGTTTCAGAGCAGACACAGTCAAAATAACCCATTTGTAGCAGATTGTTGTAGATAGCTTCGTTTGGAGCAGTTTGGTGCAATTGGAGCAGGTGTGTGACCCCTGCTTAATTCTCAATAGAGAGAGAGAGAAAAAAAAAGACAAAATAAATTTGTTGAAACATATATAGAAGTGAAAATAGTTATAATATAATAAACTAGAAAATGTAACAGAAAAAAAAAGCATAAATGAAGAAAGATATACTGAAAAAGTAAAAAAAGTAAGCAAATACAGAAAATCATACATTTATGCAAAACTTTCACTTCTGTATAAGGTTATATACATTTTAGGAATATACAATCAATAAATAGATTTCTAAATAATAAGTTTAAAAGGAGTAAAATGAATAAACAAATGCCTCAAATAACTGAACCAATATAATAATAATAATAATAATAATGAACAAATAAATAATATAAAATTAATTTCAAGCAATAAAATGTTGCATGAAATAAAATGTTAAATTAAATACATACATTATCTTCTGAAGAGCCTTCTTCAGAGGATGCTTTTAACTCGGCAATTTGTGATTTCAACTTGGCAAGTTCTTCTTTACAATGATTACGGAAGTCCTGTTCTTGTTTCTTCAACAATTCATTAGTAGCAACAAGAGAACGAAGATTTTCCAGTACACTAATAAATGGATAATATTATTTTTAGACCACAGTAAAAAAATCAGCAGAATTATACAAAAATGTAGAAAACAAACCGTAAATATGTAAAAAGATATCTATAAAAACATAATAATAAATGGAAAATTTAGATTTTAAATAAACTAAAGAACCCAATCTTGGCTATAGAACATATGTACAGAACAAAGTGAAAATCGTTTTTAACTGGGCACTGTAAATGATTTTTTTTTTACATTTAATATATATATTTTTTCAAACTGCCCACCATTTACATAAAAAAAGTTTTTTTTTTAAAGAAAGTAGGGTGGCACATTTTTGATAGAGGTGGAAAAAACTAGTAAAAACTGTCCTGGCAAAAATAGGTTTTTGCCACTTTTGCAAAAGTCACAAAAATAGGTAGATGTTTTATTTACGGAAATGTAATAGAGTTATTTTATTTGTACTAATTTTAACTCTAACAATATGTAACTTTGAATTTTTAACTTAGAATATTCAAGGAATAATTTAAACAGCAATCTAAATGCTATTAAATTTCTATTGTTTTTACCAAAATACTTTTTTTAGTTTATATCATAGATGCAGAGGATGGGAAATGAGGTGTAAATAATAATAAAATAACTCCTTAGTTTCGAGTTAAACAATTATACCTACTAGTTTTTATGCTTCAGTTGATCCTCAAGAAAGTCACCCAGATATAACTCACTTTACTGTGTTACCAAAATAATCGTAATTTGAAGATAATATATAATATACATAACTATACATTTTAAAAGCACTGAGGATGGTACACTAAACGCTACCGAAACTAGTCTGCAAAATTTTTTGTTTATTCTGCCATTTTTAACGTTGCTTTTAAAATGTATATCATTCTGCGCCATGTAGCATCTTAATAATTATACATAACTATTCAAGATTATTATCAAAACATTACTATACAAAAAGTGAGGAATAAAGAAAATATAGTTTTTATTTTCATCAAGCATATAAATTTATTTACAAAGTAGATAATTTTATTTGTACTTCAATCAATTAACATTGTTATAAAGTAATCAAATTAACATCAATGAAATGCTAAATTAATATTTGATTATTGACATTATTTTGAAGAAAAAAAATGCTTATTATTAAGACAGATGCTTAAAATAGATCATGCATGTCGTGCACAAAAATGTTTTAAAATTTTAAAAAAGCATTAAATTGAGTTACAGTTTTCAAATAATTTTTATTGATAGTATATTTTTTATTCTATTTGATGGTATAAAAATTGAAATTATGTGGTATTTAGAAGTGAATATGCATGTAGCATAAGTAATTTCATAGTTATAACTTTCATACAGTTGTGCTGTAAAAACTTTATTACCACCACTGTATCAGTGTTACTGACATACATGTTTTTTTCTTTATAGTGTAGATAATACATATAAATCATTTAATACAACAAAGATAAATGGCAATGGTAACAGATTTCAAAAAGATGCAAAGATGTAAAAAGGATCCCTTTTGCTCATTAAAGTAAATCTTTGTGAAATTAAATAAATAAAAAAAAAAATGCTTGAAATTTTGTTAAATATATAATGAATGCATGGTACCCTTTATTCTCATCATTTTCAGCTTCTTCTAATACTTTCATTTCTTTTTCCAATTCACTGCATGTATCAATCAGCTAAATAAAATAAGTAGTACAAGAGGAAATTTAGCACATAAAGAAATACACACATTGAGTAAAAATGAAAATGATAAGCATAAAGAAACAGCAAAAGAATAAAATAAAATAAATAAATAATAATAATAACCTGCTTGAGTGTAGCTTGGGATTCTTGATAAGAATCTCTCAATCCTGCATTTTTTGCTTCGATCTAGAAGGGATATGAAAATAAAACACATAAAAATTATACACTTTATAAAAATTGAATCTATATATTTAAAAATATATAAAATACGATATTATTTCCACTAAAGAGAGAGAGGTACTTTTCAGAAACTATATTAATTGAGACAGCAACTGCAAATTATTTTTTAAACTAGCTGATCTGCTCGGCGTTGCCCAAGCCCGTGATGAATGACCCTTAAATGAACCTCAAATTTGTATGATTTTATATCTTTAACTCCACTTTGTCTAAATTTATATTTTTAAATGAACAAAATCGTGAAAAAATATTGAATTGAAAGTACATGCTATTCTGTGTAATTTGACTTTTGGAGTCTATGCATACTGAAAGCGAGCGAAACCACAACAAAACAGTCAGGCTTTTACTGATTTCATAGACATTTTCAAACATTTTATTTTGTAAAAAACATTTCTACCAGTCAGAACGTTTAAAATTTTTTGTAGGAGATGTGAATCTGGTCTATTTAGATGCTCCAAAAAGATTGTGTTAAAAAGAGGATGTTGATTAAAATAAGAAATTATGAAATTTGCTTAAATTACTATTCGAAAATAATGGTTAGTTCAACCTTCCACTGCTGGGGAGCACAGTTTGCTCTATACAAACATTACACTATGAAACAGTGGTCAAAGGGTTGTTATAAACTATCTGAAAGTTTCAAATTGATCGGTTAGTTCATTCATTCTCCATTCATTCAAAAAAGCATTTCCTTTTCTTTTTAAAAATTGATTTTTTTTATAAAACAAAAAGCTCTGAATGAAATTTTTTGAAATTACATATTCTTAATTAGCATCCAAAGATAGACCTAATTTTAAAAATTTGATACTGTGCAAAAGAATGCTAGTCTAAAAAGTATCTGTGCTTTTTCATTTGGGATCATGTGTTACAAACACCTGCACTGTCTGAGAACTATTTCTACAAAATCTGTATTTTTTTTCTAAGGAAATAAAAGTAGTTTTTATAAATAGATTTTTCGTCAATTTTTTTACATTTTGTAACAATGCAGAAATAATTTTTAGAATTTCTGAAAGTAGATTATTTTTTTTTTTGCATCTGGTTGTGCAGTTTTAGAGTTTTTAGGCACGATAGAATTTAAGATATGACCCTTTTTAAAAAGGCTCAGTACATTTATCGCCCTAGCAGTGCTGTAGTTCTATTAACCCCTCCTCCTTCCTTCGAAAAGGGATTCGATAAAAATCTATGCTTTTGTTGAATTATGAATGCTTTTCCATTCCTTTAATTTGGGATTTTTAATTAATTTCTCAACTAATTATTAGAAATTTAAAATTCTGAATATCAGGTTCATCATGAGACCCTTTGGGCTGGTTTCACAAAAATTTCGAGCCTCGTATGTGCCGTAGATTTTGCTAGCCATCGCAGACACACACACACAGACAGACACACAGAGTGAAATTTTCTTTTATTAATATAGGTTACATGTTATAACCTTCACAGTGATTAATCAATATGGTTCTTTAACTTTACACAAAATAAAAGAAATTATGAAAAAAGAGAAATATTATCAAATATAAAATATTTTCTAAATGATAAATACCATTAAAAATTAATGACTTTGTGTTAGGGAGGGGACAAAGGGAGGAAGCACAAGTTTCACAATAGGAATGAGGGAATTTATATAATTATTTACTGTTACTGCAAAATTACTGACAAATAAGGGCTGAAAAACAAAAGTTTTTAAGTTGATAAACTTTATATATTAAAGAAAAAGTAGAAATTTGAAAGGTGTTTGTATGTGTGTAAGAAAGGGGATGATATAGACGGTTATTTGTTTATCCTTTACAGAAAAGCAACAAAAATAACATATATAATTAAAGATTTTTAAACTTTGTGTGTTGGAAATTAATGCTCCAGGATAAGAGGAAAAATTTAGATGAAGAAAAATAAAATCCATAGTTTTATGAAATATTCTCACTCCCAATATAGTTAATATTAGTTCCATTTACATAAATATTCAGGAAGCTTATGTGTAATGCGTATACATAACAATTTTACCATGGTTAAAACACTTTTGAAATTAATTTTCAAGTCATTGAAAAGGTCTAAACTAGAGGTGCACAACCTTTTTAAGAGAAGGGCCACTTACAAAAATGTCTAGGTTGTCTAGGGCCACATTAGAAACACGGAGAGAATTCTATTTCGAGGAGGTGATCTGTGGCCTATTATGAGATAAAAAATATGGATTTAGATGGGGGGGGGGGGGGGTTTACTATCTATGTTTCCCTACCCTGTCAACATATCCAATTCAGTTGGTAAGGATATATCAACAGTGTTTACGTTTGTATACATAACAGATATAGCAAGGATTATTTTCAAGAAGTGATAGTATTCATTGACTTAATTCGGGAGAGTAAAATTTGTTTTATTGAAAGGGCTAAAAAACAAACATGCGCATGAAAGTGCTTAGTGCCGAAAAAAATGTGAACTTTATGAACGAACGAGGTAGGAGTAGCCGATCAACGAAATTTGCTATTTTTTTTTTCCGCGACTGATCAACAAAATTCACATTTTTTCCATAGCCAATCGACGAAATTCGTTTTTTTTCCAAGCCTGATCTACAAACTTTGATATTTTTTTGCATGTGATCTACAAAATCCCCGACCAACGAAATTCTCGCATTTTCGGAGCCTAATCAACAAAACTCACAATTTTTCCCTGCCTGATCGATGAAATTTTTGATTTTTCTGCCCCTGATCGACAAAATTTTCGATTTTTCGACGAAGTTCGCAATTTTTAAGTGACTCTGACGAAATTCGCAATTTTTTCCTGCAGCAAATTGACGAAATTCGCAATTTTTTCTCGCGATAAACTGACGAAATTCACGATTGTTCCGCAGCCGATCAACAAAATTTGTAATTTTTCGGAGCTTGATCGACAAAATTCGTGATTTTTTTCGTGCTCGACCAACGAAATTCGCAATTTTTTGAAGCCCCGATCGACAATACTCGCGATTTTTGTGTACCCGATAAACAAAATTTGCGATTTTTCTGCACTTGATAGATGAAATTTACGATTTTTCTTCGGCTAATCGACAAAATTTACGATTATTCCGCGCCCGATCAAGGAAATTTGTGTTTTTTTCTCGCGATAAACAGACGACATAGACGATTTTTCCACAGCCGATCAACAAAATTTATAATTTTTCCACACATTATCAACAAATATGACGAATTTTGATAAGAGTAAATACCTTATTTCCTGTCTTGACACTGTCCAGATATATCTCCTCTGCATTCCTTTATATTTATTTAACATTGCATATTTCCTTTATGTTTATTTAACACTTAAAGTATTTCCTTTATTAAAATATATTTCTTTTATTAATATATATCTCCTTTATTAAAATATATTTCCTTTATATATATTTCTTTTATTAACAATATACAAAGTCATTTCACTTACCTTTTTATTCATTCCTGTTAATCTATCTTTAATTCCTTTTTACGATGTTTATCTTTCTTTGCCGTTCATATTCACGTTTTTCAATTGTCTGCTTCCGTGCAAACATGAGCACGCATTTCGTTTGAATGATGATCATAGATTAGTTTCTCGATCGCCGCCAGATGGCGTCGCTCGTTTGAGTTTACGACACATCGGCTCTGCGTTCCTTCGTCATGGTGATCTCATTCTGGAACTGTCTGCAACTGCTCCTTGCATTGCGTAATGAGGCGTTATTCGAACGCCCGGCTGATATAAATTGAAATACGTTTCTCTCCTTCTCTGCTCACCTGCCTGTCTGTCTGCACTCGCTGCTTTCTTGTCCTGTGTTTGTCTACGTGTTTCGTCTCGTCCTTTTACTAACAGTGTTGGTTTTTCACGACATTTTAATGGTGCTATTATGGCTGGAGATGTCTTCTTGAGTTGCTGTGTGCTTTTAATAAATTGATGTTTTTACTTATTTCCTACTTCATCGTTCGTCGGCCATTTTATAAGATGATTGTTATGAGTTCGATAGTTTATGACTTCGTCTCTGCTCTTTAAAGATGGACTCTGCGTACGTCGTGTTTAAATGGTTACACTGATGTGTGAGTCAAGATGGCTATTGTTATGATGAAGTTAGAGATGTTTTACTCGCTATTTATTATCGGCATCTATATTTTGACGTTTCACCTAATGGCTGTTTACTATGCATCTTCATCTATAAAGAAGTTTTTTTCCCGGAGTTGTTTCGGCACGGATGTATGATTCGCTGTACTTCAGTTTAATATTCATCGGCGTATTAGATGTTTGTGAACAACATGGAACTTTGAGGAGGACCGGTCATTCTGTGATCTTTTCATTTCTTTATTGTTATGAGTTCAGTTTTCTTTTATTGTCAAATGGTTTTCTGGATATTTAATTTGACAGCTTAAATGTATTTATTGAATTTAAAGATTTGATTTATTGTTTGAATTATATTTAAACTTATTTTATATTTTAGTTAATAAACGTTAGTTTGTTTTTAAACTTACTTTGTTTTTATTTCGCCACCATATGTTTCTTTTCTTTTTCATAAACTATTTAATACTTTATTGGGACTATTAGCGTTAGTTTTCATTGTGCTTTTAATTAAACTCTGCTAATCTATTTTAATTTAATCCTTGTCATTAATTTAATGACATCAAATTTTTCATGCCCTATCGACGAAATTTGCGATTTTTCCGCGCTTGATTGAAAAATTCGTGATTTTCCCCTGCCCGACAAAGGAAATTCGCGATTTTTTTCGCTCCTCATCAACAAATTTCGCAATTTTTCCATACCCGATGAACAAAATTCTAGATTTTTGCGAGCCTCATTGACAAAATTCGCTATTTGCCCGCACCTGATCAATGAAAGTCGTGATTTTTCCATGCCCAATCAACAAAATTCGCAATTCTTAACTGACTGGCGAAATTTTCAATTTTCCCGCGGAAAATTGACGAAATTCATGATTTTTTCCTGCGACTTATGGACAAAAATTTCAATTTTTTGCAGTTATAAATTTACAAAACTTCGCGGGCCACACGTTAGCCCATCGCGGGCCACACGTTAGCCCATCGCGGGCCACAGGTTGTGCATCCCTAGTCTAAACAAACCAAAATGTAGAAAGATGGATTAAAATGAACTTGAACATAAAAAATGAACTTTAAGAGGAAAGCAGGATTGTTTGAGAGCTCCACATTGGAAAATAATAAGAGAGTGAAATTAAGGATTTTTTTTCAGATTTTACCTAAAAATAAGAGCTTTGTAAACCAAAAACAGTTTTTCAAAAAAGTAAACACTTGCAATGATTTTTAAGGACTGTACAAAATCTGAAGCATAATAAAAGTTGCACAGTTCCTGAAGAAAAGTAAAAAAAAAAAAAAAAAATCTAAAATTTGACCATTCCATTTGACACTTTTAACAATTACAAGAGAGTGAGCTAAACAAGTTACAAACACATTAAGTAGATTTAAAGCCTTGATTGTAATAGTAATCCATTATATTTGCCATTCATATTACTGGCATTGTCATAATTTTGACCAAAACAATAAACAAAGCTTAAACCTTTATCTTGCATTTTAGACAGGTTTCCAACTTAAGAGGTATGCTATCTATCATAACTGTATGACATTCTTTTCACTGAGACCACAGATTTTCTGTTTAATGTGAGAATTTATTGAATACAATTTCTGTAACTTTTCAATAACTTTTATTAATATAATAGATTATATTTATGAAATTTTCTTCATAAAGTTTTGATTATTCATTACTTATAAATACATACTGTTTCTAATTTTTAAATATGTTGATCCTTACACTAATTACAAAGCCAAGATTTCTCTGATCTACATTCAATATTGTGACATTCAATGCATTTTTTTTTTTTTTTTTGAGAAACACAGAGATACATATGCATCTCTAAACATCTTGGATTAAAATATTGGATTAAATTTGGAATTCAAGCTAAAACAGCTTCAAAGATACTGAGAATATTTATGCAATATGTTGTGTTTTATCAATATTTTGTAGACAGCAAAAATGTTTATATTTAAACTTACAATGAGTGTTGTTTCTATTTTAAAAAATGGAACAGATTTTAACATTGAACATGCCACCAAGTTTTTTTGCATAATCTGCGATTGTTTGAATGAAGAAAAATACAAACAAGTCTACAGCTACACAAAGCTTAAATCACTCAAAAAGAGATTCCTAAAATGATTTTCTTAAGCCAAATAGGAATACCCCTATTTTTTCCCTTAAAACAACTTTATGGTCAAGCCCTCTAAGAGGTTTGCACATATTTTTCTGTTTTCCCAAAACAACTTAAATTGTCTGTAGATAAAAATATTTTTACCAGAATTTTATTTTAAGATATATAAAGAAATATGAAATGGAATTTATAAGCAAATAGAAACTTAAAAAAAAAATTAACATTAGTTTTTATAAAAATGCAGGAAATCCACCAGATGCATGGAGAATTAAAGAAGAAACACCCAGTTGATATTTATATAAGTCGAATCAATATACTGAAAATAACGTTTTATTGCTGGAAGAATGAATTTATATCTTCATTTTTTTTTCATTATGTAATGACCTAAACTGGTTAATACAACAAAAAGATTTTGTCTGAGAAAATTAATCATTTCTTTCTGACAATATTTTATTTTGTGGCTGGAATAGGAGATTCATTATGATAATAGGAAACAACTAACTTTTCTTTTACAATCAAAATTATAAAAAGAAAAATATTTTTTTATAGAGATTCTGCAACAAGAAATCATTTTTTCCTCTTTGTTCAGAATAATGGAACTTATATAAATCTAATAAATTAGATCAGCAGCTATTTTTTTTTTATATAATACTAGGGGACTTTGTCCCCTACAAGCTACGCTCGTCAACCCCCATTCAGACATCACAGTCTCTAAAGACACGCAAATTTGATCAGCTTTAAAAAGATTATGGAAGGTTGAATTATAATTAAAAAATCAGTAGTAATCTCCCAGTAAACAGGTTTCCGTTCATTTCCGTTTGATTCTTTGATTGGAGAATTTTAAGGCTGAATCAGCTGCTGTTCCAATGGCTGTTTCCATCATTGATTAAATAAGGTCAGTTAAACATTTGAAAATAAGCTAATATAAAATGAGTCTTTGTCTTCCGGTATTTTTTAATAATGCTATAAGAAAATTGTTTTAAATAAGACATTTTAGATGTATCATTTAAAATCTGACATAATTTTCTCCAATGTTTTATTTCTCTTTTTAATATTCACATAAAAACACTTTTGTTGTTAGAAAGGAAATATTATTTGCGTTGTCTTAGAACTCACAACAATAGTTAAAAAGATCAGCTCAAAATATGAAATAAATGTCTCTTGTAAATATATTTCAAAATTTAATCTGTTTTGCAATATTATTATTTGGTCATTTTAAATATGATGTAATTTCTCGTATTTACTGGTTTTAAAGCATATTAAATTTATTACTTGAAAGTTTTTTTTCTCTTTTTAATATTCGTGGGAAAATACTTTTGTTGCTAGAAAGGAAATATTTTTATTTGCGCCGCGTTAGAATAGACAACAACAGTTTGAAAGATCATCTAGAAATGTGAAATAAATGTGTTGTGTAAATATATTTTTTAATTTAAACTGTTTGGCAACATCATTATTTGGCCCTTTTAAATATGACGTAATTTCCTCCATTTATGACTTTTAATGCATATTAATGTAGTTATTATTTTAAAATTCATGTTTACATACAGTTTTTATGACTTAATTTTCCATATTTTCCTGCCTTTAATATGTAATCATTTAATTCTAATTTGAAGGGGTTTTTTTCTGTTTAGTCACGTGTAAATAAATTTTTAATTCAAAGTAAATATTACTCTTTGTGCTGTTTTTATATTTGGCAACAATTTAAAATGGAAATAAACCCTCAGAAAATGAGTCAAATAAAAAAAAATAAATGCAGCCTGCACACCAGGAGCTTCTAATGTATATCCTTAGAAAAAATGATTAAATTCCTGTGTGTAGTTTTTACTCCTACAAAACTTTCTTTATGGAACGATTTTGACCAACTTTAACATTAAGTATATCCTAAAATAGTTCTTTGATTTAAAAACTGTCTGCATCAGCGTGTTTATCAAATATTTCTCTAGAATACTGCCCATTATCATATTTTTGTATGTAGTAGTTTTGTTAATATTAATGAAGAAAGACCCCCGGTTACAAAAAATTCATTTACAGTGGCTGTGACAGTGTTTTTTTTTTTTTTTTTTTTTTTTTTTAGAATAGGACATGACCAAAATTGTAGAGGCCTGTAATATTAACTTTAAGTATACCTAAAATCAGTATTGAATGATCTTATATTTTTAGATGAAAATCTTTCCAAACAAACCTAATGTTGGGGCTCCACTGACTTCAGTAGCATACTCTCTTGAATTTGTATGGTTTTATGTTTTTATGAAAATTTTACAAAACAAACCTAGAGTTGGGGGCTTCACTGCCTTTGGCAGTGTATTATGCATACTATGGTCTGTTTTGATTACATATTTTTAAATAAAAATCTATCCAAACAAACTAACTGGACTAATTGTAATATTTAGATATATCAAACCTTCAACACTGAGCAAAAGTTCAAGAGAAAACCTAAATAATATAAAATGCCCTCCCCTCTACCTCTTTTACAAGCGAATGCAATAAAGTTGCAAGATGCATTTCTGATGCAACACGATCGATATCTGGGAAGGTTCTGAAAAAAAGAAAAAAGTCTGGCAAATTCGTGAAAGGACTTCATTGAATTATTTTTTTAAAAAGTAATATTAGTTTTTTTCAAAACCCATGGCATTGCAGAAAAGATTAAAAACACGGAATTAGCATTTGGAAAATATTTTTTTAGAAGCGGTAAATACTTTTTTAATTGAAGACATCATTAAAACAGGAAAAGTACCATCAATAAGCGTTTTTATTTTATTTCAACCCAAAAAGCAGATGCAGATGATTAGAAATACAGAATAAATGAAAGACCTGAAATCAGCATATGGAAAATATTTTTTTGAAACAGTAAAAAAATATATACTTTTTAAACAAAGACATCATTTGAAAGCCAAAGGTACCATTAATAAGTAGGTATTTTTTTATTTTCATATTTTGTTCTGCAAAACAAATGTCGCAGTTTCAGAATGTGAAAAAAAAGATGCTTTTTTTCTTCTCTACCTCAAGAAACTCGAAAATGCCATGTGGGCACAGACAACTGACACAGTATGCCATTTTACAATGTTCATTATGATTTTTAATTAATATCTTGGCTAATAATTAAAAAAAAAATGAAAAATCTGACCCTCAGGTGAATTTGAACCTACCTCTGTCTATCACCCTCTAAAATTTCAAACCTCTACATGTGCTAAATTTCTCTAGCCACTGACAACAGACAGACTCACACATATAGAGACAAACATCTTTCTTTTATTAATATAGTTACAAAAATATACAAAATATAATAATATAATCTAAAAACAAGCTAACTTACTTCACTTAATTTTTCTTCTTTTTCTTTAATTTGCCGGCTAAGAGAGGCAATGGTTTTTTTGTGATACTGCATTCCACCTAATCCTCTTTCAGCACCTTCACTAGCTAATTCAGCTTGCTGAAAGGGTAGTCAGTTTTAGAATAGAATGGAATAAAACAGACAAGAACAAAAAAATACAATAGAGAAAACTTTTAGAGGAAATCATTTAAAGTTTGATACTTATAGATATTAAAATATTGTCTGTATTTTCATGATTTTTTAAAATCAAAGCAAACTTATTCATTAACTTTTAGGAAGTTAAGATTGACTTTTCATTAGAAATATTATATTTTTTACAAATACAGTATCCAATTTTGTAATATAGTGAAACCTGTGTATAATGGTACTGTCTATAACAATATTTTCTTTTGGTACAGGGGAAATTTCAATTTACTCAATGTATTTTGAACCTGTGTACAGCGATAATCACTTTTTAGCTGCACCTGTCTATAACGACAATTTTTCCTCTTTAGAAAGCTGATAGTACATATAACATGATTTTTTTTCTTGGAAAACGACACTTCGTCACCTAAAATGTGAGATTTAAAAAAAAAGAAAAAGTGTTGGCCTCCGTGTCCCGGTGTTGACTCTTTCATTGTTTTGATCCTTCTGTAGTAGGGGGATATAGATTGAAAAAAAAAAAGAAAGTTCCTGTTTTTATCTCCCAAGATTTTCACAGGTGTCTAGGAAAATTCCATTTCTTTTTTCATTCTAAATTTCTATAATAATCAAATTTTGAAGGTTATCATAAAGTCAGATTATTCAATAAGCTTTACATAGAATTAGAAAAAAAAAAAAACAAAAAAAAAACAATCATGTACTGTAAAAACAAAGTGAAATCAGTACATTTTGTCAACATAAAAAAAGAAAAGAAAAGAAAAAAAGAATCTTTTTCATTTTAAGTCAATTAAGGCAAAATAATTGATTCATCAGATGATCTATTGTTGAGATAAAAACTCAACATTTTAAGAATAATTTAGAAATAGATGAATTATTTAATGAATATTATTTCAAAAAAAGGATGTCACATTTTGCCTACGTTAACAAAAATTTGTAAACTAATAGACAAAACAAAACTATTAAAGAAACCTTAGGTAACTTTAACATAAAATATTTGCTAAAATTTGACAATTTTATGTAATAAAATTTTAATTGTCAGAAAGGAACATTCAATTACATATATATTCAAATATGATAAAAAATCAGCTATTACTTATTAAAATATTAATAATAGTTCTGAAAAAACAAAATCATTAATTAATTTATATTTATTAAATTATTAATTCATTTATTTTGAATCTTATTGGTGTGTCACATTGAATAACAGTACCAGTGAAAGTGAAAATGTTTTCAATAACAATGCTTTTTTTCAACATTGAAATAATATTAAGAAAATCCAGAATCAGTTCTCATGTTTTACATAATTTTTAATAAATGATAGGGAAAAGAAGATCTTTATGGATTTCAGTTTTTTATCATTAAAGAAAATATTTTTTTTTTAAATGTCTTTGAAAAATCTTGCAGTTATTTACTACATAATTAATTTAAATGTGGTTTTATTATGGGGTGGAGGATCACATTATCACCATATGCCACCAACAAATACCTCATTCTCAAATCTATTTAATCCATTGGTCACTGACATGTATACAATGAAAATTGCAATTGACAGTTATGTTCATAGAAGATATAAAACTGATGACTTTATAAATTTAAATTTTCTTAAGAGTTAAAAATAATGAATGCTTCATATTATTCACTAAATAATAATTTTGATTAAGAAAGAAAATTAAAATGTTAAAAATGCTATTTTGATTTTAAGTTATGAATTGATTAAAAGAATTGAAGAAAGAAATCTGTAACAATAGCTGACTTGTTTTTCATAAAATTTAAAAACAAAATTATACAGTTCTGTAACCTACAAAGCTTTTGGTCTCAAACTGTATAGATTTTACAGAGTTTAATGTAAATGCTCAAACAAACAATAATGCTAATTAAGACATTGAACAATATATATTTTTTAAATTATTTCAAGGAATGTTGTAAGCTATCTGAAAAATTATATTGCTGACACAATGAAAAGCTATCAAATCTGGGAAAAAAAAAACTATCTTTTCAGTTTTGTTAGCTTACTTAGTGATCATCTTTATGCTTTTAATGAGTAGCAATGTTTTTTAAACATGAAGTCTAACTTTTAAATTATCTTGGATAAAAAATTCAATACAATTTTGCATTTTACTTTAAAAGCATTTAAAAAAAAATTATTATTCCAGGGATATAAGAGATGTTCATATTCGGCAGTTTTGCATTGTAGTGATACATTATGTGTGCATAACAATTCTTTCAGTGGATATAAAGTAAAATAATACATACTAATGCACACTTAATTAATGTTTTTGAAGTGAATTAGATATTCAAGAAAATAACAATAGTAAAGCCACTATAAAAATACAGATTTGATGAAATTTATTAAATTCAATTAATCATATACAACATTAAATTATTATACCTTTTCTGCAAATTCTGAAGCTATCTGTTGAATTTCTCCAGACTGTAAGCCAACAATAGTACCAACTTGACTAGCTGATAACTTCCCCTATTTATGCAAAATAAATTTATACATATAATGAAAAACTTAGAAGAAAAATAACTGGGGGTGTATAGCATTAAAAATACAGAACAATATTTCAGTAACTAATTACATTGTTACATTAAGCGGGCCAGAAAGATTAGAAGTGAAGAAAAAATGTAATTTTTATTATTTTCTTTAATAATATTTGAGCCTGCAAGAATGTTGCACAGCTGGTCCAATAAGAAAATATCTAAAATTACAGTCATATGAGCTATAAATGTTGCAGTGCAGATCAGCAATAACTGCAAAAGCAAAACTTTAAATTCAAACCTGAAACACTGTTTTTCAGCAGTTTTGCTACGATAACTTTGGAACAATTTAACAGATTTACATATGTGCCTTATTTTATTTTATTATTATTAATTTTTAAATACAGAAAATTAAATTCGGTACAAACTACCATAATTTCGCACGTAAGCGCCATGGCGCATACGTAAAAAAAGTTTTTAAAATGCTGGGAGCGGCGCTTACGCTGATGCGGCATATACGCCGATTTCACATTTTAAAATCTTCTTTTTATCTTATGCCAAGTTTTTGACTATTTTTGGAAAAGCATTTATAAACATTCAATAAAAGATTTATAAACATTAAAAGACTAATTTAATCATATTTTGATGACTATCTTATTTCCTGCTACACAGCGTCGCACATGTACATAGAATTAAACAATCATTGATTGTTGCCTAATTCAACCAATTAAACTTATGAATACAGGAAACATATATGCAGTGTGAGAAATATACAGTTAACAGTTAAAGAAAATGATTTTAAAGTTTAATTGACTTAAAATAAATTTTGGTATGAAGTAAATTGCATTAATCACAGGTGCGATCGCAATAAATTTATTGCTGAATGTCGCAGATAAATAGCGCTACAATCAAACAACTCTACCGAGCAACTAGCAAATCAAAACAAACGGAGAATTGGCGGCATGGTGATTGGCAGTTTGCATGTTGAAAAAAGGATGCGGGTGAAAAAAACGTTGCATGGGAATCTAGGACAAAAATTACAAGATAAATTAAAATCTGTCGATATTTAGAAATTGCAAACATTACATGAATCATATTTCTTGTAAGATGTTATCAATATTTTTTGTTAATTTTAATCAGATTTTGCTAATACTTTTTTGCCTTGCTGTTTATGCAGCTATTTTGTTTTTTTTAACCCATTTTTCGACAGTGCGGCGCTACTGCCGAATTTTTAAAAAAATTAATGTATTTTCAGCGGCACAGCGCTTACGGTGTGTGCGGCGTGTACGTGCGAAATTACGGTATACTTAAAAATATATATATATATATATATATATATATATTTCCTAAGATATAAAAAATATAAATTTTTACAGATTTTTATTTTTCTATAATTTTTTTTTTTTTTTTTTTTTTATCAGATATAATCAAGAGACAATGTATTAAACAGTATAAAACACAAATTATGACTAAAAAATATGGAAATGGACTTCAAAATCATGGCAAACCTCATTTAACAAGATTAATTTCGTCATACAGTTTATAATTTAACAAATATTTATTTCTATAAAATAACAACATGTTAAATGTAAAATGAATGAGGAATTCTTTTTTAAATTAATAAATTGTTTATTTTCAAAATATAATAAATTGTAATACATGTAAATGCTTATTAGAGCAATAGTACACAATAATTAATCTTATAAATAAAGAAGTATATCTAACTAATAGATATGCTATATGTAAGTATGTAAATAACAAACTAATTATTTTAGAAATGAAAAATAATATTTAGTTTAAACACAATACATTTGTTTAACACTCAAAAGATAAAAATAGAGAAACATTTCATTCAGCAAAATACAGTTTGTCAAACATAGCGAAATTTATTCAAATCATATTTCTGTTTTACTTGTAATAATCCAATGATATAAACCTTTTTTTAAATAATAAAAAACTTTCAACAGTGTAACAATAACGATGCCTCAAAGTAATAAATGTACAAATAAAAAATATATTGACACCAATAACAAAATAAATAAAACTGTTAGATTGCACATACAGTATAATGCTGTACAAATCAATAGTCTTACACTTTTAAGAAAAATGCATATAAAATATTCAAAATTAACAAAGTCTGTAAATTAAATAAAAGCATGTGTGAATCAGATGCTTTTGCAATTGCTGTTGATTGCCTAGCTACAATTAATAATGTCAAGGACAAGGAGACAATCATTGGTTTGCTATACAAAAAATAGTCTTTATATTGTTTAAAATGGATAAAGAAAGCAAAAAAAAAAAAAAAAAAAAAAGTGTGTTAATTATTTATTAATTTTTTAAAGTTTCTTTAGGAAAACAAATATTTATTTATACAATTTATTTATTTATAAAATTAATTAATCAGTGATAAAAATGCAAAACAAACTCCCTAATCTAAATTTGCAACCTTACGTTGACCTAAAGTCTCTCTCTACCTTGAATGCAAAATAGGAAATTAGCAAAACATATATCATCAAACATGAATATTAAATAAAGAAAAATAACACTTAAATGCATTTTTTTATTCACAAGATAAAATTTCCTCACACCATACTTTGATTTATTTCATGCTAATCTAAATGCATTTAAGCTTGTCAAAAACTATACAATTCTTGGAGCAAGGACATAGTAGAAATATTATAAACCATAATTATCTAAAGCGTTTTTCCTTCAAACTGTGCAAGATTATAAATATTTGGAAATTTTAAATACCTACATTATTAAAATATATAATAATATAATATTCATAATCAATATTTATTGTAAAATGCACTCATGCAAAACCATGCAAATCCCATAAAACCACAGAATTTCAAAACTATAATATTTCAACTTTTATACAGATATGATCACAGCAAATTTTATTGCTTTTGCATGCATGCAATTCAAATAGTTATGCACATGCAACAAACTAAACCATCTGTAGTAACATATTGACACTCAACAGATATCCTGATGATCATCTAAAAATATACATATTTAATATGCTTTAAAATAGAAAAATAAAAATGAGCATTACAATGTAGAAAAGAAACAGTTGAGGTCAACCAATAAAACATTATTTTCTTTAGTTTGCATTTTCCTTCTCCCAAAATGAGTACAAATCTATAGTAGCAAGTCAGCACTATTTATTTATATCTCACATGCTATAACTACGTAATAAAAAAGAACAAAAACAGTCAAGGTGAGTATTACTCACACTCAGAAGGTTCAGTACACTAAATATATGAATTATTAACTGTATAAGTTGCAACGCCACCTTGGTCCATGCCGCGTTTTTCCAGACAGGTTTTTAATTGACTTTTAAAAATATGGGAGGCGTATTGAGAGATCCACTCAATGCAAACTAGTCGCGAATCCCATAGAATTTGCATGATTAATTTTTATTAAATTAGTCTGTTTTTAACAATTTGATATTTATTGCTTTTATACTGCTACTGGGTATTGCATTACACAAATATACCATTAAAAGTTGTTATCTAGGCTTTAAAAACCGGTGGTACATAGAGTGTGCCACCCCTGTCATTATTTAAGTCTAAACCGTCCGCATCTTTAAGGGTTAATATCTTGGCTAATTACCGACGATTTTTTTCGAAAATCATTATCAACAACAATACGTTTATACTTCTGCTACGATAGGTACCTCTTGCGCTCCTTAACACCTTCATTGAATGTCTGCAAATCGAAATTTGTGTGTAAAGGAAAAATGTACTTTTCTCAAAAAATGTGACCTAGGGTAATTGCTATAGTTTTCCTGCAAGGTTTAAATTAAAGTCTACTACTTCTAATTTTTTCATAATTTTAGTTTCAGTAGATTTAGAAAGAGGGAGGAACATATTTTTGCACTACATTTTCGACAATATGTCTGAAAATATAATACCTAAAATTAAAATAAATGTATTTTTGAGTTTAGTGTTACTAAAGCTTTCACATGATACCCTACACAATATACAAAGAAAAGATTTTATTTATCAAGTAACTTAATTAGCCCCTCCACATTTCTCCTAAATATATTTGTGAATGTTTAATAATCTGTAAATATGTGGGTCAATAGTCTTTATTACTTCCCCCAATTTGAACTTTACAGACGAACAGACAGACACAGGAGTGATATTAGAATGGTTCTGTTTTTACTTTTTAAATACAGAACCCTTAAAAAAAGGGGGGGGGGGGCATTACTGTGACAACAATATAACTAAAACTTATAATCATAAACATGAAATAAGAATTTTTTTATCAGAACCTCCAAGGCAAGACAATTTTTAAACATGTCAGCAAAAACAGCAATATAGAAATTTATCAATTCAAAAATACTAAATATTCAGAAATAAGTTTCTACCAGCCTTTTTTAAAATGATGACTTTTTTCCATTAGCAACAGAACCCACTGTTTAAGATAAATTTTAAACATACGAACACAGAAAAACAGCATTAAAAATTGTCTTCCGGGCAGAGCCTCTTTAGGAAAAAAAAAGTTTTGTTCTTCTAGCTCTTAGTATTTAATTACTTAGGAAGAATAAATTTTACAATTATTTTTTAAATCATCAGTGAAAATGAAAACTTAGTTAATTAAATTTTAAACACAAAAGGGAGGTGCAGTTGAATCCCCCTCTCTCTTGCCAACATCTAAGGAATAAATTAGTTAAGCAGTTAAATATTTATTTATTTATTTATTTTATTTTATTTTTTAATTTACTTATAAATTAATGAATCATAATTTTAATACTAACCTCATTTTCAGTTGCAAGAGACATGCTTTTCATTAAATTTGCAATTTGGTGCTAAAAGAAAAAAATAAATACAAAACAGCATGCAGATTTAGCTTAAAAAACAAAACAAAAAAAAAAACATTTAAAAAATGCAATATATATCTTCAATGCATGTGTAACAGCATACATGCTTTCATGCAAAAATAAAAAGCAATTATCAATAAATACCTCTTCCTCAGCAGCTTTTTGTATTACTTCTTGAGTTTCTTCTGATTTACTACTTTCCTAGACAAAAGCAGAATGAGAGGAAATTTTTATTTTATTTAATACAAACTAAAAGTAAAAACAGTTTAAAAAATATATTCTTTTATAAGCATTCAATGTTTATCTTAAAAAATCTCCCAATTTCATGACTGCAACTCATGTTGTTCCAAAAAATTTTTGTTACAATATCTTCATTCGGTGTGGGCCCTGAATATTGAAAATTCACCACTTTGATTTATGCTTGTTAGAATGCACAAAGTAGAGAATTTATTTTAAAAATTATAATTTTTTCTTTTAAAAGATATGCCAATAAGAAAGAAAGAAAGGGAAAAAAACCCAATTGTTTAAACTATCTACTCAGGATTTCTAAATTGTTTTTTCCATGTATAATCAAAATTTAATTAATACAAAAATTATTTTAAAGAAATATTACACTTTTTTTTTTTTTTTTTTTTTTTTTTTTTTTTTTTATTGGTCTTTTATACTTTTTAGTGTTTAAAATATTTTGTTATTGCAGTCATCAGCAAAAACAGCTAATTGGCTTTCAGGTTCTTTAGAGATAATGTTGGTATGGAGTTGGTAATAGATGCTGGTTGGAGCACATAGTGGGAAGTTTTGAAAACTTGAAATAAAATTATTAATAGCATACCGTTTAATATATTGCAATAGTTATAGTTCTATGCAAGTTGGGTTTTTCCACTTAGAAAATGCCAAAAAAAGGAGAAATTATACATGAAATAAAATGTAAAATATTTTTTGCATCATTTACATATGAATTCTATATACTATATTGTATGGAATATAAAACACAATGACAAATTTGTTAAATTATAATCAGTTTTTTAATAATATTTTTTCTATTGCAAATATATTACATAAGAGGGATGTTTACTCACAAACAAAAATAATTAAACATTTAAATAGTTTTATCCAATAAACCTGCACATAACATTACAAATAAATGCCAAAATCAAATATTTTTGTAGAATTCAAGTTTATTCAACATAAAATTTAAAATGTTAAATTAGTAAAAAATTAAATTATTGTATTTAAAAAAAGATAATTAAATAAAAAAAAATTAGTTTTAATTCTCAAATTCAGTATTTTTTATATTCAATTTAAATATATAAAGTAACTTAAAAAACATTCATTCTTTATTTCCAGCATTTGCTTGTAAGAACATATAACATATATTTGATGATTAAGACACAAGGCCTCGTGATAGGGCAGTTAGGTGCATCAGTGATCCCAAATTTTGGAACTAGAAATTAAACCAATATCAGGTCCTAAGGAAATAAAGTTTTCTGCACTACCAGCTAACGCATGACAGTGCTGTTGCAGGCTTTAGTCACAGTGCTTTACTTATTTATTCCCCTTGATGTGTGATTCTGTAGATTGACAAAAAGAGATGAAAAAGCAGAAGCCTGAAAATCTGTGAGAAAGTGGTATCCCTTTAAACTGTTTTAAAAAACACAAATGGCTATATGATTCTCATGCTCTCATAAGAACTATATTTTCATAATAAAATACACATTTAGACTAGGCAAAATAAAGAAGAGATCCTTGTTAGAAACATTGAGATGAATGGTAAATTTCTGTATGAGAAAAATGCTGCTTAAATGTAGATAGTATATATAAAACGTATTGAAAAAAAAAAAAAAATATTTTTTAAAAAAAGCATCTTATTTCACAACTATGATATATAAAGTTAAAAGGACAGTTAAATATCAAACACAGAGCCTAATTTTTGTGAGTCTATTTATATCATACTAGCTGACCCAGCACTACTCAGGCCCATGATTATAGTACTTTTACATAAACTTAAAATAATTGTTGAATGATATTATATTTTAAAACCAAAAGATAAGTAAAAAGGGCTTCTTGGAAGAAGCATTCTTCTTTTACTTTTTATTTTTTATCACTTACTATCAAATACATTTAAACTTAAAAAAAAAAAATATATATATATATATTTCTTTCTGTTTAAACTCTGAAATTTTTATGAGTTATAAATAAGTTTTCAAAGCCCGTGTATAATTTTCATGCTAAAATATTGATATTTAGTTGTAAAAAAGCAGTGATTTTCTTCTCACTCTCTCTCTCTATTCCCCCCCCCCCCCCCATCAAAATCCAATGGGGGAGAAAAAGAAATTCGCCAAATGTGACTTTCGGAAATGAATTTTTCTAAAAGGTTAATATTCGTATTTTTGGAGAAAGATTGCACCTCTGGAAAAAGAAATGAACGTGCATGTGGTTTGGTATATTTTTTTTCATTTGTATTTCCCAAGCCAATACATAATTTTGAAGTACACCGAAAAAACAGATGGAGAGAGGTCATACGTTAAATGTTGAAAAAAAAGTCATCATTGTCCAAACTCTGAAAATTTTATGAGTTAAAAATATAATGTTTCCATAGCTTGTGTAAAAAATTTGAGACAAAATATTGATATAGAGGTAATGGTGTTTGTAAGTAGACATTCTTCTTGTCTGAAAAAAAAAGTGTTTTCTTCTTGCTTTTATCTTATTTTTGTTTTGTGTTGGTTCTTAAAAAAAAAAAAAAAAAGTTCTTACTGTCCAAACTCTTTTAATTTTTATCAGTTATAAAAATAACGGTTTTGAAGCCTATGTAAAAGTTTCACACAACATTTCGGATATTTAGTCTATATAGATATTTCTATCTGTATGGATATTTAGTATTTGTATCTGCTAGTCATAAAAACATAAGTTGAAGTTACCCATGTGTTCAAATTCTGAGCGAATATTTTGTAGATATTTTTAAAAATTAACTTCTATTATACTTCTAGTTGTCCAAAAGTTTCGAGATTTTTTACAGGCACCGTAAATCAAGTCTACTAAGATTGTGTCAAAATACTGATGTTTAGTTACTTTTAGCGTAGAAAAAAAGAGTGTCTCCAGGAGGGATGTAGTGACCTCCAGTCATGAATTTTTTTAAATGGTTAATATTTGTATTTTTGAACAGAAATTGCACTATGATAGAGAAGAAGGTGGTTACTTATATTTTTTGTGTATATGCCTATCTGAAATTGAGACCAATGCAAGTTTCGATAAAAGGGAGACCTCCCTCTCCCCACAAAATTGAACTTTTTTGAAAGTATTAACAACAATATTTTTCAAATGAACTGTGCCATTTTGAAACTAAAAATACATATTTAATTCAGTGTGATCGTTTTTTTTTTTTTTTTCAATATTTGCTAAAGGTTTGAATGAAGCACATTTAGAAAAACCAAAACCAAAAAGCTGTAATTCCATTCTGGGTTCTTCTTTACTTCGGTGCTTTGTAACAGCGTATCCGGACACAACTTGCTACGTTTTTGTCAGCAAATGCTTTTAAATTGTGGGTTTTAATTATTATCTCAACTAATAATAAAAAAAAAATGAAAAATCTGAGCCTCAGGTGCATTAAGATTATAAGACTATAAGACGATTAAGACCTTGGACTATATTCATCCAAATTTTTAGATCTCTATGCATGGTAAAGTTTCCTAGCCATCTCATACTGAAAAACGTCTTTTTTAAAATTAATATAGATTACATGACATACTAGTTAAGATTAATAATAATAATAATTAAAAAAAAAAAAAAAAAAAAAAGATAGTTTGTCCTCTTTTTATTATTGTACACATACAAATTGTTAAAGATATTTCCAAACACATTCAGTAGTTAATTCTGATTTCAAATTATTACTTCTTTTGAGCAAGAAATCATTTACTTCCTTTACTTTCGTACGGCAGAAAACATAAAATAAAACAAACTATAAAGCCTTTGACTAATTGAAAATTTTGACTTTTAAATAGAAAAATACTTATAGTGGTTACAACATAACTTTTTTATCAAAGATTTCAAAGTAAGAAAAGAAGATGAATATAAAGTTACACTGAAAAGTATTTATATTGTAAAGCATTAACAAAATTTATTTATTTAATTTTGCACACATGGAACATTTTGATTAAAGAGCAACATGTTTTAATTCTTAAAAAAAATTACATGAAATAAGATTAAAAAGTCAATATTATCAAGAACATTTTAATTAAAATAATAAATAAATTGAAAAAGTAACTTACTTTGTTATCTGCCACTTTAGCAGTACTTAGTTTCCTAAGAAATAGAGCAGAGTTAATAATAATAAAAAAAATAAATATAAAATGTAAATACTTCAATAATTTCATTTATTTCTTTTAGAACAGGAAACATATATGAGGCATTCTCACAAAATTTTAACTTTCAGGAATAAAAATCTGTTGAAATTAAACTTAATAAAATAACATTTTAAACTCATAGACAAATAGCTTAATGATTCAAAATAAAGGGAAAATGGTCAGCAGCGACGATTTTTAATAATATTTTATTTAACTGAGAATTAAACTTGCATGTTTACTTTTCTTTACTGTCCCCTTGACATTTTACCTTTCTAAATTTTTATTTTCTTCTAAATTTTTACTTATAATGAATTTGCATAGTACCCATAGAGCATTTAAATCTGTTCTCAACTGCTCTGCTCAACAAGTGCAAAATGTTTTGACGCATTTACAAATTCATTTTTTAATGGAAAGATATAAAATTGGAAAGCTTGACCATGGAAGCGATTTGGAATCGAGCTGTTTTCCATTTTTTGATCCATAAATTACCTATTGAGTTAGAAGTGATTTTGATCACATGACAAACACATTTTTCATCCTTTCTTGAGCAGATTTTCTCCTTTCGCACTGAAATTCATTTCAAAACGCCCATTTTGACACCATTTTCTGAAAGTTCTATTGTGTTTGCATTTAAAAAAAAAAAGGTTGATTACATAGTTTCTAAACAACAATACCTACTAGTTTCATGCATTTCCAAACAAAAATAAATTAAAACTTATGTCAGAAAGTTGCCCTTTTGGATTTGAGAACAACCTTAAATAGGAAATAATAACAATGTTGTATTTTTAGTACAAAATTTTGGTATAATACTGTCTTAAAGCCTAAAATGTAGTAGTTTATATTATTTTATGCAGAATTATTTTATTTTTTTATCATTTACCTGTAACACACACGTTCCAGACATGCTAATTTATTATATATGCATACCACGGTTCTAAAAAATAAATAAATTTTGTTATTTAAAATCTTTTACTAAGAATTTCACGATTGCAATCAGAAATAATAAGTGTAGAGATGGTAAGAATATCACAGGAATGGTAAGGTCTGTAGCAAGTAATTACAATTAAATAGGTAGAACATTGTTTCTCCAACTGTTGATCGCGAACAGATAATGAGAGGCTGCAATTAAATAAATAAATAAAAAAATGTTTATGTACAAGAAATATCTTATTAAATAATGCCATATATTTTCGTGTATAAGTCGAGTATACGACTTTTCAGTGAAAAATTGCCCAAAATTGGAAACCCGTATATAAGCCGATGTTAAATCAACATGATGAAAAATTCAGCGAACGAAAACTTAGCACTTTTTTTTTTTTTCATTGCTAATAGAAAAAAATGTGCTCTTGAAAATTATTGATATCTCCTAGAGATGTTTGGTAGATCCCCGGTGACCTTACATCTATTCTTCAACACTCAGACGTTTTTGTAAATGAGTCATTTAAAGACAGGCTCTGTTCGAAAATGGACTGAATGGATGCGATCTGGGGATGCAGCTGTAACAATTGGCAGTAATTTAAAAAGAGTTGACATCATTACTATTTCTGAATGGGTGAAAGAAGCTTAGACTGAATTACCACAAGGAATGATTGTCCGAGCTTTCAAAAAATGTTGCATCAGTAATGCGACGGATGGAATTGAGAATGATGCCATTTTCGAAGAAGATGATGATGAACTAGTAGATACTGACGACATTCATCCTGAAATACTAATGAGTGAAAACCATTTTAAGGAATTGCTTGACATTTCTGATAATCACATGGAAAGTAAAAGATGACGGGTGACTTGTTTCATTATAAAAGAATGGATATTAAAGTATTTTTAGAAATTTGTAGGTATTTTTCATGTTTTTTATATTTACCATTGTTTTTAATTTAGAATATCAAATTTGGAAATTGCCTTTGTGTAAGCCGACACCCCTACTTTTGATCCTAAAAAATGTTCAAAAATTTTTGGCTTATACATGAAAATATACGGCAATAATCAAATATCATATTACATAATTGATATTGATGCCAATGTAGTATGATAAGTAAACGTAAATGTATATCAATACACGGCTGCATTTATTTATCGCTTGAAAGCTTTACTATATGTGGATTTAGATTTGAAACACACAGAAGTAAACTGTTTTCAACTGATTTAGTTTTTGACACTACTATTGAAGAAAATCCACACAGGTAAGAAATAAAAAATATAAAGGATTATTGTTTTGAAAGAATTCGTTACTAAGATTTCATTAAAACAGTATAATAAAACAGGCTATTTACTTTTTTATGAATGCTCAGAGGGTCTGAATACTTAAAAGTTTTAAAAATGATGATTTATAACAAAATACACGGGGGCCATTCTTCGATAATTTTAACTTTCATGAATAAGAAACATGTCAAATTCAACTTAAAAAGAAAACAGCATTTTTAAACTTTCATGTTCTTATAGCTATAATCAGAAAATGCTTTTATTCAGCATTAATGTTTTACCCTTTAAGCATCCGGCAGTTTTTTCCTTTATGTTTAATGATTCACAAAATAATAGCTATGAAAATTATTTGTATGTGGATTTGTTTATGATTACCTTACATATTTATTTATGTTATGCACTGCAAAAAAAGAACAATGCGAATTTTGTGTTAAATCGGCCCTTGAGTTCAAAGAATATGTGATGGAAAAACACAGTTAGACGCTTAAAGGGTTAATACTGTACTATCCCAGTAAAATAAAACCTTTGCCATCCATTTAATAGTGAACTAGAATGAAGATGGCAAGTAAAAAAAGAACGGTAAGGAAAATTACTACATATTTTTAGGCAAATCATGTTAAGACTAAGTGATAGCCACAATGTTCATTGATTTTTAGCAGCAGTTATTTACATTGGATTAAATAATTTTTTTTATTATTATTTACTTTGAAAAGTGCAGAAATAAAACTTGGTGGCGGTAAGACTACCAATAAAGCCACAACGCTTGAAATTGATATTTAAATGCTGATTTAAATTCTGCAGTAAATTTTCTGTCAAAGAATCACAGCCATTTTTTCTCTAGCATACTTCTGCATGAGAAATTTTTTTTTAAATTCTGTGGCTGCATCTGAAGTATTTTTCTTTATAATTTTAACAAGAGGGAAGGTAAGGACTCTAAAATCCAGGGACAGAGTTAAAAAAATAATAACAACCATAAAAATGTGTGCAGGTTAATTTTTTGAAACATATTTTTAGATAAAACAATAGTCCCAGTTTCGGAAAAAAATTACATTGAATTACTTTTATTGAAACAATTTTATACAGACAGCTCCAAACTTAAAAATCAGCATCAGGGACACGGGATGGTAAGGAATTTCATGGTATATTTGGACCTCCAACATTGTCCAAAACTTATTTATCTCATTAATATTGTTATACAGTCATGCAATGGAATGTTTTCCAATGCAAGAAAAGAAAAAAAGAACATGAACATGTACTAAAATAAAAATTATTATTCAGGGACTTAAAAGTCAAAAGTATGTGAGAATGCCTCATATCTGAAATATTACATAAATAGTTTCTTTCAGTATGAAAAATAAGAAAAAATGTGCACAAATATTAAATTCTTCAGTTAAAGTTGCTTTTTTTAACTATTTCCTATACCACATCAGGGAAAAAAAAAAAAAAAAAAAAAAAAACTACATTGCATTATTCAAATTTAAAATTTTCTAAAAGTTCTATTAAGGAATAAAAATAAATTAATTTTACATTTTATAACAGTTTTTTTTTTATTATTAAAGATTAATTATTTAAAATTATTTCAAGAATTGTCTATCGGTTCAGGAGTAAAAAAGCATGAAAATAATAATAATAATAAGAGAAATTTGAAAAAACTCTTGAAAAAAATATTTGTTAACTTAGTATATAATTAATTTATTATTCATCCTTAATAGTTCTTATAAGGAGTACAGATATTCCAGCAGTATTATCCAAATTGTTTTCAGTCATTTTTTTCAAAGTGGACAGTTCCTTTTTCTATATGTAGAATATGAAAGCATTTATTAGCCCCGGTATACTATTTCTTTCTCCCAGTAAATAAAGTGTCGTCTCCAAAAAATAATGTTCTGGTGTATAAGCCAGCTGTAAAACAAAGCAGATGTGTCATTGTACTGAAATATTCTACTGCAAATTTTTTAACTTCTAAGCATCACACATTTTCAATTTTTATACTGTCGTATTGGAAAAAGAAGTACTTTTAAATGCAATTTGTTTGAAAACTGCATTTCCATTTATTTTTGAGATATAATTTTTTTTTTTGTAGTATCTATTGAAATTTGTTTAATTTTGGCAACTCAAGTACACCATTTCTGTAGAAAGTAAAGGAAAATTGGTTAGAAAATAGCAATTATATCTTTTTGTTGCCATTTTTGCCATAAAAACTGAAAAAAAAATGTTCTTAAAATACGTGCTATTTTGAAAAAATATAAATGAATGATTTCTGATAAAACATAGAGCTATTATAAACTAAATTTAATTTTAAGTATCTATATTAATATTACAAACAAATGAAAGCATATGAATCATTAGATAGCCCTTTTTTTGTCGAGTTTCTTGAATGACGATATATCTTTTTTTTGGATTTGTGTATTATTCATAGCGATAGTGACCTCCTATGTCTACTTTACTGTAGATGTTGCTTAATACTGGATCACAAATGAGGAGTTCTTCAGCGGATGTGGATGACATTATTTCATATAAAATAAAAGCGTGTGTTTTAAGTCTTAAAGATTGAAATATGTTATGTACTACAGTAGAGTCCTGATTATCCGAGTTCTGCTTAACCAAGTTATTTTCTTCTGATGGACTGATGGTCTCCATTATTATGAAACAGCTATTATAAATGAAGTGCCAGGTGAAGATGAAAAAGCAGTCGTAAAAAGTTAGAACTCTGATTTTCTGGTCAGAATGGAAAAAAAATGGCCATAATTTTTTTTCCCCATTCTGACCAGGAAAACAGAGTTCTAACTTTTTATGACTGCTTTTTCATCTTCACCTGACGCTTCATTTATAATAGCTGTTTTATAATAATGGAAACCATCAGTCCACATATGAAAATGAACCATTCCAAAGGTACAAGTTTGATTGAAAAAAACTATGAACTAATTAATGAATTAAGTGAAAATTTATATTTCATCTCCTTAGTTGGTGACAATTTGGGTAAATCTGGTTTATCCGAATTTTTTGCTTATCAGAGGTGAGCTTGGTCCATATTAACTCGGATAATCAGGACTCTACTGAATCTATATTTATATACATATATTTTCATCGGGGGCGACACTAAATTCTGAAAAAGCAGAATTCCTGTTTTCTTGTATACTTTTATTTCTTTATACTACTAATTTTAACTATAATTTAAAAACTATGGAAGCTAAATTTATGTTTAAAAAATGTGTATTACTGTATAAATGATATAACATCAAAAAAAAAAAAAAAAAAAAATAAATAAATAAATAAAATAAAAAAAATGAGGGGGATTTATCCTGAGCATGCCCATTTATACTAATTTAATACAAATTATCATAAATTAAAAATGATTACAGATAGAAAAAAAAAATTATCTGATGAGAATTAAATATAAAAATATATAACACCATTTTGACAGATAGAAAGGTATATAATGATTAATTAATTTTATTTTAAATTGAAATTTCCCATTAGGTTATTTTGATTCTTTACACATATCTATTTTAAAGAATACATTTATTTTTCATCATCACATAAGGTCAATATATTTTGTTTACAAAATAGGCAAATAAATGAAACAAAAAATACTTGTAACCTGTTCAGGACCAGCATCCCTAACAGAAATTTTTCAAACACACACGCATATAAATTGCGACAAATATGATTATAAGTTAAACAGAATTTCTTACTTTCCATATTCTAATAAAGTTGTTTGTACCCGGAGTTCTTCATCCTTGATTCTATGAGGAGCATGATGCCGAAATAATCTTTGAGGACGGTATACATCCTAGAAGGTAAAATAGTATACATTAAATTTAACAAATATTTTCACAGCATGTTACTCTTTTGATTTTCTTTCATAATATTATATTAAGATACATATTACATAACATAACGATATGAAAAAATATTAAAAAATGTTGTACCTTAACTTCAATATAGGAATGTCCCATTTTTTCTAACACTAGTCTAGATGTGGCATCTTCAGGTGTTTCATAGCTCTTATGGAATTGTGATATGGAAAAAGCTCTTATATAGTCTCCCATTTCTTCCCTGGTTTCTATAGCTCGTTTTACAAGCCACTGTTGAATATAAAAAGTAAAAATAAGATGCTTGCATTTAAAATTATATTGATATCATAAACAATAACTTGAAATTTTGACTGCTGAATTTTTATTCAACTTGGCTTGAAGGTGTAAAAACCAGGGTCACAGTCAATACATGCCAATGCTTTACCACTGAACTACTTGCACAAATAACAGGCCTAGAACTTTTCACTCTTATCTGTTGGCAAAGCTGCAACTCCTATTTCAATTTTTAATCATGTGCTGCTGTTGATGTAGATAATGATGTAGAAGAGGCAGAAAATGCAGAGCCTATTTCCATAAGTGTCGTTTACACGGAGAGAGTTTACTAGCTTCAAGCCGGCGAATTCACTAGCTGCTAGTAAACTCACCCCATGTAAACATGTTGATTAGCGAACTATCTGGCAGCTCAGCGAGTACGAAAAAAGTTGAAAGCTCGGCTACTTTTCTTGCTACTCGCTGTTGTGTTACCTACATGGCTGTGTGTAAACATTGTTGCTAGTGAAATCGCTGTGAGTATTCGGTTGTTCGTAGTTCTGTGTATGTAAACAATGTTGACTGAAGTAGTTCGTGTCGGCGTGAATGAAACAAAATAGATTTTTTCAAGTAAACTTAACAATTAGAATACCAATAATTAAAACATTTTTGAGAATTATTCACCTTTTGAAATAACTACCGTAATTATCACAAAGTGGATATTTTAATTATTTTAGATAGATAGTTCAAAATACTAATGTCGGGAAATAGCACTTATCAAATTATTGAGACAGTAGAGGGTTTTAGAGGGTAATAATTGAAAAAAAGTTTTTGAGTATTAGTGCATAGATTCATATATTTTCCACTATTTTTCACAGTTAAACTACCTGAAATTATTTTTAGTAATTTGTATTACAAATATGAAAGAAATGATACTGAGGTTGAATGTTTTAAATACTAAATAAAATAATTTCAAAATAAAACTGCAGAACTATGGCATTTGAAGCCACTGATCTGCAGATTACTAGTTTAATTACTACCATAGATTTCATTAATATTATAATCATTTTTTTGTGAGATGAATAAGTAAATGTTTAAAACAGAAAATATTAGATTTTTAACAACTTCAGTAACCTAATTTTTTTTTATGAATTTAATATTTCCAACTGAACGGGAAAATGCCCGTTTGATTCCCGGCTTGGGCATTTTTTCGCTCAGTTGGAAATATTCAATTCGTATGATAACTTTACCAATCAGTTTGATTGTGTTAAAATAATAGTTTAATTGTTTTTATTTAAATACGGGGGGGGGGGGGGGGGGGGGGTTGAGCTCTATGAGCCTCTCCTTTCCATATGCCCTTAAACAATATTCTCTGCTTCCTGATTTGTTTCATTGATTGACAGATAAACTAAACAGGGCATAGTTATAAAAAAAAAAATTATGTGATTAAAATATTGAAAATTTTATTAACCACATAAAATTAATTAAAAGCAGTGCTATTTATAAAATTTTGGTGTTATTACATTCTAATAAGTGCAATTTAAAAATTAAATGTGATTAATTAGGTTTTCAGCTAAAAGATTTTATGCACTACAAACATCACTGAAATTGCATTTTTAACAATGATTACATGGGGCGTCCATTACTGGAAATAGACTAATTAAACATTACAATAATGGATACGGGTCTTAAAACCTTAAAAATTAATGAAATTTTATAAATGACCATTAGACTATAAAATTCAAATTACATCTTTTAATTTCGTATTGCAGTAATCTGTGTGTTTTATGTTCATAACACAGGGTACTCTTGGTATTACATTTAAAAACTCAGCAATAATATCGTTTGTGTTCCACTTCATTTTTTCACGAACACTGAGCGAGTAAACAAGTTCGTGTGTAAACCACCACTATCTCGCTAGCTGACACGCTTGCTACTTTTCTCGCCGGCTTGTAGCTAGTAAACTCGCTCTGTGTAAACGAGCTGATAGAATGTTGAACTGAATTAACGAAAGAACTTATCCGCGGAATGGAACAAAAATCCTTTTTTAGAGAACACATTTTATCTGTATACACGATAAAAGAAAAATTATTAGTAAAACATCCAAACTACTTGAAAGAAAAAAAAGATTAGGAATATTTTTGCAAGGGGGGGAAATTTTTGACAGGGTTCGGAAAAACCCGGGTTTTTCTGAAAAAACCCAACCCACATGGGTTTTTTCATGAAAACCCAATTTTCCCCGGGGAAAATCGGGTTTTTTTTCAAAAGTATAATATATGCGTAATTACATTATTGTATACTATATTTTATATATATTATATACACTATACATAAAAAAATCCCTGCCAGCCCGGCCTACAGGTGGAGGTAGATTTCGAAGTTAAGTATACTAATTTCACAAACAAAAACCAAATCATGATTAGAGATAAACCCACTTTAACAATTTTATCTGGCTGCTTTTGATGAGTTTTTATTCCATTTTTATATAATAACTGGTTTTATCACAATCATGTTAGGGCGGTATTCAAAAAAATACTTTTCCATGCTCAACAACTCGAAATTTTCTGGCATAACCCCAGATTCATTTTTAATAGGAAAAACATGAAACTTGTTGACGTGATTTTGAAGAGATTTATAAGCGACCTGTGTTTTTAATTTTCGTTCAATTGATTAAAACTTGATATATAAGCAATTATTTTCTCAGTAAGACAATATTTTTAGTTTCTAACACAATCTCTTCGAAAAATTCCGTTCAAAATGCCCACTTTGACATCATTTTTTGAAAAATGTTCTGCCTCTGTCAAAAAATCGATCATTACGGTACATTATACAGTTTCTGAATAAGCGAATCTACCAATTGGATGCGATTGAGAGCAAAAATGAATTTAAAAATGAGTCAGAAAATAGGCAGTTTGGATATACTCCCATAATACGATGATTTTTCCAACACAATCCGCTTCGGGAAATTCGGTTCAAAAGGCCCACTTTGACAGCATGTTTTAAAATATATTCTGCCTCTATCAAAAAATTGACCATTACAGTACATTATATAGTGTCCGAGTAAGAAAAGGTACCAATTGGAAGCCTTTGAGAGTAAAAATGGATTGTAAAATGAGTCAGAAAATAAGCAGTTTGGATTTGAATACACCCTTACGATGATTTTTTTTCTTCAACCGCTATGTATTTTTAATTTGTTTTTGCTGTAAGAATTGGTCCTATCCAAAACTTGTCTATATAGATGTTGTAGATAATATTAAGAAGATATATGATAAATTCATGGGGATTTTATATCTGTTGAATTGACGGAGTTATGGATTTTTTTCTTCTTCAAACGCCCTTTTTTTTTTTTTTTTTTTTTTTTTTTTTTTTGTGGTACGAATTGATCCTATCAAAAACTTGTGAATATAAAAGTTGTAGATAATGTTAAGGAGATTCATGATAAAATTAATTGGATTTGATATCTTGAGAATTGACGAAGTTATGAATTTTTTTCTTCTTCAAACGCCCTTTTTTTTTTTTTTTTTTTTTTTTTTTTTTTGCGGTACGAATTGGTCCTATCAAAAACTTGTGAATATAAAAGTTGTAGATAATGTTAAGGAGATTCATGATAAAATTAATTGGATTTGATATCTTGAAAATTGACGAAGTTATGAATTTTTTTCTCCCAAAAAACCCTATTTTTTGCGTCCCTTGAGCCCATTTTTAACTTTATCAAAAATCTGTGATACATAAATTTTTGGCCCTATTTTTAGAAGTAATAAAAACTTTAAACTGATTCGATATGTACAAAATTTAAGAAGTTATGGGGTTTTTTCTGTTTTCACAAAACCCCTCCCTATTTCCATCCCCTTGGTTCGATTTTGCCCATTAACGAACTTGACCGAGATTTTATGCCCCTTGATTTTATGTATCAGTTTGGAAGAGATTTGTGCAGAATTGAGGAAGTTATCGTATCCAGAAGAAAGTGATATATATAGATACATACATATATATATATATATATATATATATAACGTTTTTTACTGAGGGTGGTTTTGGGCTCTAGGGGTCATGATCGGTGTAGATCTGCAAAAATTTTTCAGAAATTCTAACATAGGAACGACGCCAATAGGTAGTATTTCATACGAAATCTACCTAAAAATACATTGTTCCTTTATATACAATATAATTGTAATGCTATTTTACAAGTTATAAATTATATGAATTTAAATTAATTAAATGTCAGTGTTTCTCACAAATTAGTTTTAAATATAATAGAAGATATAAAATTGTTAATTTTCTTTAAATCAAATAATGAATAGAATATTAAAATTTAAAATATATAAGTAGGAAGAAAAAAGGGGTAAACTAGTCGGATGTGCCAATCCCAAAAGTTTCATCTATCTCATACATGTTAATACTTCAAAATTCGCTATCACAGTGCCAAAATTAAATGACAATTTATGCCCATTGTGGCGATAATTAATGATCGTTTAAGTGGTTTAGAACAAATTGCGAAGGTCTTTTAATAAATTACTATTGATCGTTAAAGAAATAATAAAACTGGAGACTTCTTACTTGAAATGTAGACAGTGAAGAGGCAAAGTGGTGAAAACAAATATTCTTTATTTCTTTCGTTAGTAGCAATAGAAGGTTATGAAAATACTTGCTTCTGGTCACCATTTTAAAATAGAAGAACTAATCCTTTAAGAAGAAAAATAGCAGCCAACACGGAATAAATCCATGGGATTCCTTTTAATGAGAGCAGCACAACTTTAAAGGATTAAACTTTGAAAAAAAAAAAAAACACATCCACTTAAATAAAATATCAAACTCATTCGGCCAAAAAGAACGGCACGGCATTCGAACGGCCGGCCAGCGGGCTGGCGCTCCGCTAAAACTACGTTAAAAGACTACATCTTTTGCAGACAACATCAAACCAAATTCTGAATTTAAAATTAACGAGTTTTAGTTTTTAAATGATGAATAAGGGGTTGACAAAGTAATTAAAAGGCAGAATTTAAATTGATTAGCTAAATTAACATTTACGAGAAATTAATGAAAATCGAATTACAAGCTGCAGAATTTAAAAAGTTTCACTGATTGGAAAACGAAACCAAACGATTCTCCTGTCAGCGATCGGCGTCAAAAGAGGGCGGCACATAATTTCAATGACGTCATCATAATCAAATTGGCTCCGACGAAACGAGAGCTCCAAGATATGCTCCTAAAATACGGAGTGCGCATGCGCAAGCTGCCGATCCGCTCCCAACGCAGATATGAATATCGGCGGTGAAAAATGAACTTGCTTTACGGTGAGGGATAAAAGCGTCAACATCGCGGCGTAAAGATTGAGTTTAAATAGACATTGATGCAAAAAAAATAGCTGAAAGGAAATAAAAATAAACCAAATTTAAATACTGTGAGAAGTATTCTCACATTACCTCCCTTCACCGAGAAAATTTTGTAAGACCAGGAGATGTAAAAGGCAAAATTGATCAAAAACCTTTTACAGAAAATGGGATGACAAAATTTTGAACTGCCAAAGCAAAAAAATCATTAAAGTCGAACAATAAAATTTAAAGTTAAGATGCTGGAAAAAAAATTGGTGATTTAACAGTTGAAAAAAAAAAATTGGTGATTTAACAGTTGAAAAAAAATTGGTGCTGGAAAAAAAAAAAAATTGGTGCTGGAAAAAAATATTGGTGACCAAAAGTAAGAGAGAGAAAAAGAATATACATTGCATGAAGTACATTCATAATCCAAAAGTATACAATACATCAAGTATACAATAAAAATGCCAAAAATACAGTAACATTGGCAAAACCTTCTATTTGATCTCATAAAATTATCATCCCAAAAATGTTAACATATTCTGGGTTAACAAAATTGAGATCATTGACTAGTCATAACAAATTTTGCTATATTGGTACCAAATAAAAACAGAATTAACTTCTGATAAAAGTTGCAAATACAAAAGCAACAAAAAAGTAAAGAAAAAATATTTTGTAATTTGACTTTTACAACATGCCTAGGACTTTTTAATTTTAGAATTACAGTAGAAGATCTTTATAACGCAATTCTCCATATAACGCACAACTTCTCAGATGTAAACAATGATTTTTGCAGTTAAAAAGCACCTGCATTTTCACATTGTAAAATATTGCTATTCTCTAGATGACTAAATTTGATACATTAGTTCAACTTTATCTTCTAATTTAAGACCTTTTTACTGAAAAAAATAAATGCTATTATTACAATAAACATTTTTTAAAATGTCTAATATAAGGGATGGTTGTGTCAGTTACATTTGGATCCTGTTTATAAACTAAATTTAACAATGTCTTATGCAAAAATTTATAATTTGGATAACTCCTGGTAACAAGGAATACAGTATAAAGATATTTTAATGTATTTTGATATGTTTCAGATATATTTGGCCATGTTTACAAGGTGAATTTAATGATGTGATCCATATAACGCAAAATTCTATATAACACACAAGTGTGCGTTTTTAGGTTTGCGTTATAAAGATCTTCTACTGTATATCTAAAAAAATAAAGAGTTTTCTATTACTCTTAACATGAAAGGAAATGAAATGGCCATATATAAATAAACTTTCATAAAACTTAATGATATCATTTTAGTGTATCAAACTTAGTATTTCATTTAAAATAAAACAGACAACCAATTGTATGTGATACCAATTGTGTAATTGAGTCGTGCACTACTCAATCACCCAAACAAGGTATCCCATAAAAACAAGTTGCTATTTCAATCAAACGACATGTCATAATTAAGTGTCATAAATCCCATCTTAGACACAATTTCTTTAAACTTTATACTTTACTCTAAATAAAAATTTCAATATATTAGTCATAAGAATTCTTAATATATATGTATGAGACTCAAAAGATTAGATAAATATACATATACCGTGGTTTTTCTTCAAAATATGAGAGACTGGTGATCACCAAAAAAAATTTAAGTACTTCCATATAGAATGAAAGAAAAAATTTGACAAAATCATGAGTTTATAAAACTAAAATACCATGTACCAGGAATATAATTTTTAAATAATCATTTAAATATAATATAGAAATAAAATTATTACAATTCAATGTTAAGCTCACAATGATGATAATGACAAAGATAAATCATCAGCAACACCGTAAACAAACAAAAAAAAATTATATATATATATATATATGTAAATATTGAAGTCCACAACCATGCCGATGACCATCATGCCCTAGCCACCAGCATATCTATGAACAAAAATAAACACATATATGAACTCCTACGTAAAATTTTAGGTGGCTTGGATCTCCTAACAAGGCTCCTAACATCTTAAGTAAAAGAAAATTTTAATTATAAACACTGTGTAACTGCAGGTGTGTAAGGGCAATGTTTTTGGATTCAAAATGATGTTCATTGAGTCCAGAGCCATATGGAACAAGGCTATTAAAGATTAACTGATGTCACTGAAAGTTTAGTAACACAACATGAGGTGGTACACTGGTATAGTGCTGTCGAAAAAAAACTGGAACATTCACATAATAATCATCAAAATAGATGATCTTTGCATGATGACATTAGAACATTTTAACATGACGAGACACTTTGTAGAAAGTGAGAATGCATTGCATTCTCTTTGTAGCACTTAACTGACGACATCGTACTCATTACTGCAGAGCAATCATACTTCTGCGACACATACATGAATCACTTTTGCAGAGATTAACAAGGACGAGAAGTCGGTAGTGCACTTATGATGAAATGTAGGACATAAATATAGGACATAATCGGTATTTGAGGTCAAGAAGCACTTAAAAAAAATTCCACTAGATGATTTATAGAAAAAAATTCTATATATATATAAATGCGCTGGTAAAAAAAATTTCCATCTAGAGTTGTGCTTTTCTGTAATCTTCTTGTATTATTTGTAGGTATGAAAAGAAGACATTAATAAATTTCACTTTCTTCATTGAAAACTTCAAAAATGAAGATCATTTTTACTATTCAATTCTTCATAAAACGAAAAATCTTCAAAATGAACGAATCCTTTTTTTTTATACTAAAGTAATGAGGCAAATGGCAAAATAAAAACTTAGAGGCTTTGGGTATGAAATAAGATTAAAGTAAAAGGCACTATGCACATAATAAATAAATAAATATGGGAACTTTTCAAAATAACTTGATCTTGCATAAACACTGTAACAAATATTCACAAACTTCTTATATTAATTGAGAATTTACATTTGATTATCAATGAGCAAAAATTGTGCAATGTGAGGATGAATTGCTACACACAAGCAAAAATTAACTCTGAATACTTTTAATTGCACTTGCTAGAATATTTGGAGAAAATGCAGCATAAAATTATGTTATTGAAGGTAAAACACATCAGTAATTTTCAGGTAATATAAATTTAAACTTCCTTGTTTTGAGAAGACTTAGAATAAAGATATGGTGTGAGTAACTGAGTTCTAGCAGCAGACAAGTCAACAATTTCACTTGATGAGGATATTTACTCTCACATGAGAAACGTTAACTGACACACTATCATGATCAGTAATGAAAATTATTTATTTTTAAGAGAACAAAGTAGTAAACACTATTTGTAGCTTCACAAACCGAAGAACTCTAATGAAGTGGTTTCATAAATGGATATTTGCCTATAAATGAACAACATCTTCACCAGGCATCTTATGGCTGAATACAAAGCACACACACAAAAAAAAAATATTGTAGATGTAGGAAACTTTTGAAGAAGTAGGTAGGTAATTTTATAATTTTTAGCTTCCATGATAACATGTGCAACAACAGAGAAGAGACCAGAGGAAATGGATGTCACACAAAACCACTGACCACCTTCATCAGGTAAGCAACAAATGAATGGAAGAAAAGTCTGAAGAATGTCATTACAGGTAATTAAAAAATTTTCTAGCAGCATATACAGGAACAGTCATAATTAAATATGGCAAAAAGCACATAACTTAAGAGCTATTGATAGTTAATAAGTATATAAAAGTAATCTTCACTATTGGCAAGGAAAAAAATATTTTTCTTATGGTGAATGGAATTTTTAAGTAGAACTGTTACAGGATTGAAGAAGCCCCATTTCATTTTAAATGAAAAAAAAAAAAAATAATGTTGCTCTTTTTATTTTTATAAAGCAACATGAGAATAAGGAATGATGATGTCGATGTGGATATGTCATGCATAGACTTATAAATTTGTGAAAGAATTGAATTTGCCAAAGAGAATTGAAGCAATGAAAATTTTGAATATTTTCAATTTGTTAGCTGAGAGTTCATAAGCATATTTCCCAAATCATCTAAGGAGCAAGTCTAAGAACTTTTCAAAGAGGATAACTGTTTATAAATTTTCATATTATATTTTTGTTATTCAGAGAAGCAGGCAATACTTCAAAAATAATCATACAGGATAATTACTACTATAAATTACTTGAAGAATACCAAACTTCAATTGGAGAAAATAGGCATAATTGATGAGATGACAACAACTTTAAGTGAAGAACAAAATTTCTCAGCAACAAGAATTAAAAATAATACTTCAATAAAATTTCAATGTTTTTTTTTAAAATATTGAAATTCAAATTTATAAGTGATTTAAAGTGCCATTAATAAGTAGAAAATAAAAAAATAACCCAAAAGCCATGCCTCCTAAAATATCACATTATGTTCTTGAGAACAATTTTTGCCAAACTTCAAATTCATTGCAATTATTTGAGAACATAAATTCATTTATACAAATATTTCAATTTCAATAATTATTCTTCAAAATTATTTTCAATTCCAAAATTTTCAATCAATTAAAAAAATATGTAACTGCCTCAGAATTCTATTCTTAAAAACAGAATATTGCTATTATTTGCACCAACATAAAATTCATTTTCAATATTGTAATTATATAAATTCATTTCTTGATTAGAATAATAATATATTCTACAAAATATAGTAAAATTTAAATATGAATTCTTTAGAATATTGTAAGGAAAAAAAATGCAACTATTTAACAAAAAAAATGGCATAACTCAAGAATTTTTCAGAATGAGAACATCAAATATTTTACAATATTTTCATAAATTATATCCAATAAACCTTGAATTAAAGAAACCATTTTCTTTTGAACTAATGAGAACAATTCCTCAAAAAAATTTTACTTGACTTTCTTGAATAACGATCTTAATTTTCTTCAAAAATTAGAACAAGTTTCATGAAAATGTAGCTTCTATTAAAATATTTCAACCAAAAATCTCATAATTCTTAAAAAAAGAACAAAAGGTTCTAAAAAAAAATGATCTTCAAGAATCATTATTTTTAAAATTGTAATAATCCCAAAGCAACAACGTGCAATTCGAAAGGTACGACGGCGCCAAATGTGGCGATAATTAATGATCGTTTAAGTGGTTTAGAACAAATTGCGAAGGTCTTTTAATAAATTACTATTGATCGTTAAAGAAATAATAAAACTGGAGACTTCTTACTTGAAATGTAGACAGTGAAGAGGCAAAGTGGTGAAAACAAATATTCTTTATTTCTTTCGTTAGTAGCAATAGAAGGTTATGAAAATACTTGCTTCTGGTCACCATTTTAAAATAGAAGAACTAATCCTTTAAGAAGAAAAATAGCAGCCAACACGGAATAAATCCATGGGATTCCTTTTAATGAGAGCAGCACAACTTTAAAGGATTAAACTTTGAAAAAAAAAAAAAACACATCCACTTAAATAAAATATCAAACTCATTCGGCCAAAAAGAACGGCACGGCATTCGAACGGCCGGCCAGCGGGCTGGCGCTCCGCTAAAACTACGTTAAAAGACTACATCTTTTGCAGACAACATCAAACCAAATTCTGAATTTAAAATTAACGAGTTTTAGTTTTTAAATGATGAATACGGGGTTGACAAAGTAATTAAAAGGCAGAATTTAAATTGATTAGCTAAATTAACATTTACGAGAAATTAATGAAAATCGAATTACAAGCTGCAGAATTTAAAAAGTTTCACTGATTGGAAAACGAAACCAAACGATTCTCCTGTCAGCGATCGGCGTCAAAAGAGGGCGGCGCATAATTTCAATGACGTCATCATAATCAAATTGGCTCCGACGAAACAAGAGCTCCAAGATATGCTCCTAAAATACGGAGTGCGCATGCGCAAGCTGCCGATCCGCTCCCAACGCAGATATGAATATCGGCGGTGAAAAATGAACTTGCTTTACGGTGAGGGATAAAAGCGTCAACATCGCGGCGTAAAGATTGAGTTTAAATAGACATTGATGCAAAAAAAATAGCTGAAAGGAAATAAAAATAAACCAAATTTAAATACTGTGAGAAGTATTCTCACACCCATCATGAGGATTGTAAAATATAGATTTGTTGAATTGGATGCATTTAACAAGGAGGTATATGTATCACCTATTGCGCTATTTACAACAAAACCTGATTAGTAACAGTTTACGTCAACGTCTAACTGAATCTGAAGTTTGATGAAAATCCATGCATTATTAGCACTTGAGATAAAGCTATTGCAAAAAGTGAGATAAATGCAGCACAACAGTGCCACTGTTGGGAGATATACACCAAAAACTAATCAGCACCAGTTTATATCAAGGTCTAACTAAAAACTAAACTCTGTGGCTATACAATCCAAGAAGGATCTGGGCAGACAGTGCCCATCCCTGTTTTCTTGACCCTGGGTCCCGAGGTGCTATACAGCATGCGTCTCAGCCAGGTGGTCAGCCTAACGCGAGACCCTCGGTGTTTAGTTCCCAAGCAAGCTTGGTGCTCGTTTTATCAACCCCAAAGGGATGAAAGGCTGAGTGAACCTTTCCCAGTTGGGAGTCGAACTCCCGACCTGCGGTGCGGCAGTCAGATGTCCTGACCACTACACCACTGGGCTTCATATCAAGGTCTAACTGAATTTAAATTTTTATTCATTAGTTCTTGAGATAAGAGTTATTGCTGAAACCGCAAAAAATGCAGCATAGCAGCACTACCCATTGGGCGATATGCACCAAAATTCAATAAGCAATAATTTAACTTGTAACTCAATCTGAAGTTTTATGAAAATCCGTGCATTAGTTCTTGAGGTAAAGCTATTGCAAAAATTGAGATAAATGCAGCATAGCAGCGCCACCTGTTGGGCAGTATACACCAAAAACTAATCAGCACCAGTTTAGATCACGGTCTAACTCAATCTAAAGTTTTGTGAAATTCTGAGGTTCTTGAAATAGAGCACCCACAAAATTTTTTTCACATACAGAGACATTTTCTAAAAACCATCAAATCGTCTTCAGGACCTTTCTAAAACATATAAATCTATCATAAACTGGAAATCGAAATTTTTCACAAATCCAATACTTTCTTCTTGTAAAGATAGAAGAAAGTAAAAATACATATTTTTTATTTTCATCAATATAATTGATTTGAATTTTTTATATAAAGACATTCTTATGATATAACCTTTATCTATAATTATGTACTATGTAAGTTACCTACTAGGTTCTATGTTAGTAAAGTATTTCAATGTGTTGAAATACATTTTTATTTTACTTCAGATGTGTATGTAATGACTTTTATATATTAATTTTTTTTCAAAATTAACTGAAATGATTTAAATTCATTAAATGTATATGTTGTTTAAATTTTTAAATTATTTCTGAAAATTGAAAAAACCCACATTGTGGGTTTTTCAAGTGGGCCCACTCTGAAAAAACCCACCAGGTTTTTTCGAACTGGGCCCAGCTTTACGAACGCTGATTTTTGCAGATGCAATATTTATGTTTTTGGCATGGATCCGAAAACTGGAATCAGGTTGATCCCCATGATGCCTGTAGTGTATACCAATTTTGGATCATGAATCTTTAACCCCTTCGGGACAAGCGTCTTTTACAGAATTTTTAATCTTTTATCACTGGTTTTTTAAAACAGAAACTTTTGCCTAATTGAATCGGAAAAATGCTCGGTTAAATAAGGCAAAATTTACAATAAAAATTTACTGGTGAGAATAATCACGGATTCTGAGCACCTTACGCGGCACATATATCAGTCACTCATACCCAAGGGGTTAAGCTAGTGGTACTCACTAAAATTGTTGTAAGAGCCAAGGTCTGGTGGAGAAGTGAGCTCAAGGGCTGCACTTACATTTTTACAATCATACATACATATATATATATATATATATATAATATATTATAATGTACTATTATATACTAATTATTAAAATGTAAATGTAAATTTTAATCAATGTTAACAATTTAATATTAACCATAACCGCACAGTGGATAAAGTATACTAACTAATGCTAATAGAGGAGGTTCTTAAAGGACAGATGAAATAATATAGATCAAATTTTCAATATTCTACTCCAGTATTTGGGTTAATTATTGAAAAAAAATGAGAGAAAATTTTATCAGATTTGAAAAACGATTACAGCATTTTCAAAAAATATATTTTACAAAACATATATAGCTATATTTACAAAATTATATACCTAACTTAACCCCTTAATTCTCGCTCCTGTCAATATCACGGGCTGAGGTGTCGTTCGTTATTTCTCGCTCCCGTCATATTTCCGGGCTGGAGATTTATTGCTGGGAAAAACTTCTGAAACCAGAAAAATTTAACTGGCATTTCGGTCGGTGTGAAGCCTTTGAATATTTCCATTTGGGTTTGGCTTTTGTGCTGACTGTAATGTTGGGCTTTGTATTGCATGTTTCGAAATATGTAACATCCCAAAAATTATTAATAATCAAAATTTAATGTATATATATTATTTCAAATACTATTTGTAAAAATGTGTGTGCTGATGATAAATAAAGATCTAAGACATGAAAAAGAAAGGTTTTATTTGCATTAATTTGTGCAGTGTAAAACAAACATTAAGACACAGAATTCTCGCATGATGACTTTTCTACAAATATGAATTTGTTCTATAAGATCTTTTTTTTCGCCTTAAAAAAAAACTAATTGCATATTTTAATTAGAAACCTTATAATTATTCAATTTCTGTAATAAAATAAATAGGTACTTTTTTGATGGTTTTTCCAAATATTAAGCGACCGTGAAGGGGTTGAGGGGCTCCACGAAACGAGCCGGAGAGCTGCATCTCCATGTGGCCCACAGGCCATGTAGTGAGTACTGTTTTAAGACTTTTTAAAGTATACCTTATACACAAGCAAAATATTTCCTTTTTTCACTCAACACAGAAAATAACATATTACATCATTAAATATGAAAATTAAATATTTGAATGAGGAGGGAAAAAAATGTACTTGTATCACTGGGAATATATGAATAAAATCTAAGCCTTGAATCTGGTGAGGTTCAATTCGATATGGACATTTCATTTTGGGAAGTACAGCAACAATTTTTTCAGTCAAAGATCTGAAATGAAAAAAAAAACACAATAAAGAAAAATGCAAAAAAAAAAAAAAAAAAAAAAAAAAATTACATAAAAATGTTTTACACTCCTTTCTACAAATTACATTAAAATAGGCTCTAAAATTTTATGTATAATTTAAGAGTTTAAACAAGAAGAAAAATGTTTGAGTTCATGGGTGTAGCAGGGAGGAAGTGACTGCTGTTCTTTCCCTGCAAGTGATAAGTACTACTACTACTAATAATAATGATAATACAAAAGAAAAATAGTCCTAGTAATCAGTTTTATTTCTATAATATCATACATTCTACATTTGATTATTATTTTTTGTTAGGTGTTAATAGTTTCGTTTGTCCATTTCATTTGTTCACTTACATATGAATTTGAATATTTTTTACTGAAAATGATCAAGATAACTGGTCAGTAGTTTTCATACAAATTCTTTGAATGCATTATTACATGTGGGCTGTTATGGCTTAAATCGGTTTAAACAGAATAAAAGTAGATGATCACAAAGAAATATAGATATTTTGCTGTACAATATGACAATCAGATTTCTATTGAAAATGGTCAGGACAGTTTTGATAGTTTTTACAGGTCAATTCAAAATAATTAAAATTCATTATTGATTGCAAATTACTATTCTTTAAGCTCTTTCAAATAATGTTAGACTGCATGGATTATAATGAAGATTGGGTACATTTATTCAATGCCCAACAGAATGTTTTTTATTGAAAATAGTTTTTTACAACACTGTCTAAATGAAATGGATTTAGTTTTCAACCTCTGGCCATTTTAACATTTAGTGAGGCAGTGTGGTGTCAAGTTAGACTTCTGTATGGGTCATTCCATGCAAAATGAGCAAATCAGCTGTGGCAGACATGTCACAGATTTTAATGAAAATCAGTCTATATGTAGATCATATCTATTTATGAGTAAATGTAAAATAATAGATTTCAGGATTGTTTATTTAAGTATTAAAATATACATTAAAAGTGAATGCAAAATCGAGGTATTGTCTACATGCTTAAATTTTCAATTATTAGCCTTAGGAATGGAAAGACTATGTTAAAAATTATTTATAATTAGGAATGAATAATAAGTAACAGATTGGCATAAGTTAGTAATTGTATTTTTATTCCGTAATGAGAAAAAAAATTATTTTTCAAAAATTTTGAAGTAAAAATGCAATATTTCTACTGCTCATTTAAGCACGAAGGACAGCTTTGACAATTTTACTTTTTTTTTTTTTTTCTTTTTTGCGTTATAGCTAAATGCATATATTTTGAATATCGAAAGTTTCATTCTTGTCTTTTTATTCCTTAATGAGAAAAAAATAAACAGTAAAAAATTTTGAGGGTAAAATGCAATATTTCTATCACTTCTTTTTAATTGAAAAAAAAGCTTTATTAAACTTTTAAATTATTTCATATTATAGATAAAAGTGTATATTTTAAATATAGAAACTTTAATTTTTGCTTTCAGTTTATTTTTGGCTATTAATATATTTATTTTAAACTACAGTAAAAAAAAAAAAAAAAAAAATACTTTGAGCAAAAAAATTATATATTTATCCTTTAAATCCATAGATGGCAGCACTGCATCTTTTTCCCCTTTGAAATCGTGCAATATTGTAAAAAAACGTGTGCTTATTCAAAGAGTAAAGCTCTTGGAATGCAACAAATATTACTTTTTTAACCAAATTTTGTGACGTTAGGAATCGAAAGGCAATCTTGAATTTTTTTTTAGCATATCATGGATTTATTGATCTTTATGTCTGTGCAATAACTATAATGTCTGACCTTTCCTTCAATATTTTTTTTGCCTTTCAATAAGAGGAAAAATTACAGTTTTGTAATTTTTTTAAAGGTGAAGGAAATATATGGCAACTTAAAAACTTTAGCAATTCGATCTTAATAAGTAACACTACATCAGGCATCAATTTCACAGATGTTTTTGAATTCCTTTAATTTTTATAACGTTTTTAATTTTCTCAAAATTGACAAATTTTCAATTTTTACAACAAATTTAAGATTAATTATGACGTTACCAAATTATTATTATTAAATAAATATGAAGATAATTTTCCAGAGATTACAATATAATAAAAAGATTTAACTTATGTTAAATAGTTTTCACGATACGGAACTTCAAACTTGCAACTTTGAACAATTGTACACATGGATGTACAATTGTACAATGTCACAAATTTTTTAAATGTCCAGAACTTCCATTTTTTTTTTTTTTGAAATATTTTGCAATGCTCTATTTGAATATGAATTGAATCTGTGTATCAAATTTTATTAAAATCGGTTACTATGCAGCCACGACTTTTTTTTAATTTTTGCTCATTTTGTGTGGAATGACCCATATGGGTGTATGGACAGACAGATACAGCAGCTGAAAAAATGGAGTTGTTGAAACACTGCAGGTCTTCATCTGTCTTTCATAAATTTACAAAATCAGTCTTTTGAGAGAAAATTCAATCACATTTGATTACTACTTGTTTCATTCTCTTAGTTGCAGGCCTCAGAGAGGTCTCTTTTTGGCCACTGCCAATTTTTTAAAAATTAGTTTTGTGGCAGATTACTACAAGAATTGCAAGAAAAAAATGCATCATGAAGCAGATTTGCACGAAATTTGAAAGATAAATCTAAAACAGAATATTTAACCCTCTAAGTGTTTGAGGTGTAATATTCCGTTCACTAAGCTCCAGGTTTCACAGCAATACAAGCAATACTTAAGATAATATAATTCTATAGATTTAATGAATTTTAAATACATTGAAGAATGATTAATACTCTCAAGGATTACATTCATATTTGTAATTAAGTTTTTTTTATAATGTTGAGAGAATCATATTTTCTTAGCATTTAAAACAAAATGAAAAGAAAACAACATTACAATTTTACCCTTTTGCAAGACACTCAGAGGGTTAATAAGGAAATAGTGATGGTCAAAATTTTAATTTGATCTCTTTTAATACAGATATTGACAACTCAGATTTTGATAAAGTAGATGTGACCCACTCATAAAAAGTGTGCCAAGTGGTGCCAACTACTTTAAAAAACGTGGAGTGTGGAGAGAGGTCCTCGTAACGTACTCTGGATGGTTTAAATACCAACTAACGCCTGCTTAATTTAAAAATTACATTAAAATATTAAAATCCTGACTTAAATATTTTAAATAAAATTTTAGACATCTTACTAAAAAATGAGGCATCCTACACAGTCTAGAAAACCTTGATTAAAGTTAGGTCAATGTGACAGTGTCGACAAAAGTAGCGTTCTCATGGTTGCAGTGTTTACAACGGGTGCGGCGATTACAATATTTTTTAGCTTATTGAGGCCAATTTGAGGAGTGTGCCATTTCTCCCATAAAATACGGTAATGTATATGTTCAAACATATATATAAAGGAATGGGAAGATTATTTATTTATTTATTAAAGGGTTATTTATTTTACTAAAGGGTTAAGAGAAACATACTGCAACCAGCTTCAAATTTTACCGGATATCTGGCATCAGGCCAAGTTGACATCTATTTAATCTCCAATACATACATACAGGGTGTCCTACAATGGAGACTGTTTTTAAAATTTAATAACTTGCAAATAGTGACAGCTATTGAAAAAATTCTTGCAGGAGTGTATGTAAAATGTACGGAGTTTTTTTACTGCAATTCTCCAAATAGCAGTGATAGGTGATGCTGCAAGCAATAGGCACTCAATCGAGGCCAAAACTGAAATCTCCCAGTATTGATGTGAAAGAATGACATTAAACATATAGATTGGATCTCATTCGCCTATATAATCTTGTTCTTAGGGCCCCATTCTGACATCAGTTGGTATGACACTGTCTTTATACATTGCCATACATTGAAGAAGTCGTTATTTCCATGGCAACAACATATCAAAATCACACCGACTGAGTACAGAATGGGACCCATAAGAAAAAGATTGTCATAGGCGAATGAGACCAACAGCATATGTGTAAACTCCTTCGTTTGATCAATAATAGGTAATTTCAGTTTTGTCCTCGGTTAAGTGTCTATTGCTCGAAGTACCATCTATGACTGCTATTTGTAACTAAAACTGGGAATCCCAGTAAAAAAAAAAAAAACTCATGATATCTTACATAATCCTACTGCAAGAATTTTTTTAATAGATAATACCATTTGCAAGTTATTGAATTTTAAAAACAGTCAGTGAATTTTAAGACACCGATAGGCAACGAAACATGCTTCAAATGTATTTACTTACATTAAGTGTATACTAAAATCATCTTGCTACAATCTTATGTATTACATGGAGCATGAATTTACAAAATGAAATAAATAAGTACATAACACTATTGATGATTTAAGGATATTTATGATGATATATCAGACAGATTCATTACATGAATGAATGCAGAATAAACTCTGAATTACATAAGTATATGAGAAAGAATGAAAATATTGAGAAATATAATTATTATCAATTTGTTTAATGATTATATTTCTTAAAATTTCCATTTCCAAACACATGACAGTACATTATTAACACCAGTTTAGTTTAATGATAATATAATATGATTAACACTGATAATATTGGAAAATAGAATATACTGTTTGAATTACATCAGCAGCAGAGTTCACCTTTTGAACTTTCTTGAGTGATATTTACAAGAAAAAAGTCTTGGGCCACATATAAAATATGTTTAAATTGATAATAGTTGTAAACAAGAGTTAGTAAACAAAGCAGAATATATAATACTAAATGAGAAATAAGAAAAAATGTTATAAAAAATTATCTTTGATTGTTCTTAAAATTAGATTTTTTATGAAGAAATCACTAATATAGTTCATATTAGGGATTAGAGATGTAAATTTTCTGGAAATTTTGAAGTGGCGGAAAAAAAAAAACGTTTTTTTTTTTTCAGTTTTTTTCTGGAAAGATTGGAAAAAATGAATTCTCACAAATGTTTTTCAAAAATAAGTTATATTTTCTTAAAAAACATAAAATAATAAACTTTTTAAATATTTATGCACACTAAAAAAAATTATTTTCCCTTTACATGAATATATTCTAAAAAAAAAAGAGAGAGAGAGAAAGAAAACAAGCCAGCTTAAAGTTTATCCTTTCAGCCTCAGAATTTTGACAGCAGCATTTCTTGTTTAATTTAACCCCAGTGTTTGTAATATATCATGTGTCCGTTGAAATGATTTTTCAATTTCATTTGTTTAATTTTATTAGTAGAGCTAATTAGTTAGCAAAACAAAAAAATCGTAAATTTCAATCAATATAATCAATATCACTGTAGTTTGAAAGCCATTTTAACTGTATTGTATATCCCATCTACACAGTACTGGCTTTCAAATACGTAAATGATGCCAGTTTTAAGAAACAAACTATAAGTAGTTCTGGTATTATTATAAATACTGTTATCATTTTCGAATATTCCGTTGTTTAAAAACTGGTATTATTTTAAAAATATTACATTTTTTCCCATCACAATTATAATTTTCATTTCCTGTGTATTTAGTTTTGGTACAGCTTTCCCAGTCTAAACCAAAACTAAGTTTCAGTTCAAGTTTTAGATTCTTAATATCGAAAATGGTAATTTATGAAAGTTTTTAAAAAAGGTGGATTTTTCCATATGTTTAAAAGTTGTTTTCAACTAAATTTTTTACAGAAATTTCCTTACATTTTCTTTGCAAAGTTTGTTTGTATAAATTTATATTTTAAAAAACTACAGTTAGACAGATCTAAAAATTTATATTTCAGGAAAAGAAACAAAATAAATAATTTTAATTGCATGCTATAATGAAAAGATTGTTTTTCTGATAACAGTGAGAAATTACAGCTATGCTAATAAAAATAAACATATATTAATTTTACATTAAAATTTTCACCTTATAATTTACATTAATTTTTATATTATTGAAATACTTTTGCACATGAATCATGAATTTTCACTTTTAACATGAGAAGTTTCATTTAATTATCTTACACGGATTTGCTTGGATTTTTTTTTCACATGATCTTGTTTTTGCGAAATTGTGAACTTTTGTATATATTTGTAAAAAATGTAATCAGAATTTTGTAAATTAGAAATTATTATATTTAAGTTCTTATTTAGACATTATTGAGATGGTCTTTTGTACATATATATATAGTCAAATAATAGAGTCATTGGTGATTTCAACTATCATGCAACAGTTTTTTGGGGGTTTTTTCTTTTTCTAAAATCATCACATTTGTGAAGGATTCAATTTGGAGATTAAAAAATTTTCTGAAATGTCTGTTTTTAAGAGAAATATTTTTGTTAAGGGTCATAAGTTTTAAGAGGAAAAAATTAGGAAGGATTCTTAAAGGGACTCAAGTTCCTTCTAAATAGATCCCTGCTTACAGATAAGGTTTTCCATGTTAATGTTTTCATGTGAGACACTAAACATGAAAAATATATAAAAGAAAGTATCAGAATGTAGCAATTATAAAATTTTGACTACATTATTTTATAAATGAAATTTTAATTTTTTCCAATTTGGAAAAACAGCCCTTCGGAAAAAACCATTTTTTCCCCCAAAATTTCCAGATTTTTTCCTAGCATTCCCATCTCTATTAGGAATGCAACGAATATTTGGCAAATATATTGCATCTGGTCCCAGGGATCTGTATAGGAAAATTATAGGTCCTTTAAAAGACCCTTCACATTTTTTTTAAATCCTAAAACAGGACCCTTCACAAAATTCTTTGTTTAATAAATACTTGTAGACCTTTCAGAGAATTTTTCCACATTCAAATTGAACCTTTCACAAATTTCATCAATTAAAAATAAAATCTGATCTTTAACAAAACAGCTGAACTAATCAGAGAACATATTACTTGGCTTTTTATATATGAAGGTTAAACCTGAATATAATGATGACTACAAATTCACAAAATTATGACTAGAATTTTCACAAATATAAGAAAAAAAATCACAATTTCACAAAAATAGGATCATGTAAGAAAAGTGTGGGCAGACCCCTGGATTCATTCACAAGAATGTAGAGGAGGGTAAATAGTGGTATACACCGTAAACCTTCTGGATTATTTCTTTCTCTATATAACCTGTTTCTGAGATAATGCTACAACTGTCTAGTATGTACCCTCTGTTTTGTTTTTTTTCTTATGACTACACCACTGCCATCCAGCCAATATCCTAGATCAGGGTTGGCGAACCTATGGCACGCGTGCCAGAGTTGGCACAAGACAATTTCTCTAGCACTCGAACAAAAAAAAAAAACTATTTTTGCATAATTAACACATCAAATGAATTTTCTTTTCCTATTATGTTCTGCAGGGTTTTTAACATGTATTTTACCTTTCTATACGAATTTATAAAATTGCATTTTTCAGATCAATTTTGTTAGATAGTCGCTGCAATAAGATGGCAAATGGATCAAATTTCTATGCATATTTATAAAACTATCAAAATATGAATCAGTTATAAAGAAATCTCCATCGAACAGCTGCAAAAATCTCATTAATAAGTTATTAATACATTGTTTAATGCAACTTGGATAATTATAACAAGATGTTGCATTAATAAAGGTAAAAAATTACTAAAATAAAAATTTTTATTTCCTTGCTACAGTACAAACTACATAAATAAATCATATTTACGAATTAAAATAATTAGATAATTTTAATAATTAAAACAATTAGTTTAATAGCTTATTCCAAAATACAGAGAAATCTCATTTGAATTTTTAATTATTAATGCATGAAAGCAACTGATTTTTTTTAACTAGTGTTTTGTATAAACACTGCAAGATTATTTTATGTAAAAGTTTGGCACGTTACATTGTTGATAGATTTTATTTGTGAAATTTTGGCATGTGCACATAAAAAGGTTCACCGATCCTGTCCTAGATAATTAGTCAGTAGATGGATATCATGATTATCAAGCAGAACATCCAGCCTGTTTTGCTTTTTCAGAAATTACTGAGAAAATGATAAACATATAACTAATAACAGTAATAATAGGAAATGTAATTATTTTAAATTAAATTCTACTTTTTATAGTGTTTAAAAATATAGGTGAAAACTCGGAAATTGAGTTAGTAGCCAGTGGCCAGTAGACTCAGTTTCATCAGTGGCCAATTTTTAAAATTAGTGGCCACTATAATATTTCAAACTTTCTTGACATCTACATAAACTATAATCATCTCATCTAAATATCTCATTTGAATTTTTAATTATTAATGCATGAAAGCAACTGATTTTTTTTAACTAGTGTTTTGTATAAACACTGCAAGATTATTTTATGTAAAAGTTTGGCACGTTACATTGTTGATAGATTTTATTTGTGAAATTTTGGCATGTGCACATAAAAAGGTTCACCGATCCTGTCCTAGATAATTAGTCAGTAGATGGATATCATGATTATCAAGCAGAACATCCAGCCTGTTTTGCTTTTTCAGAAATTACTGAGAAAATGATAAACATATAACTAATAACAGTAATAATAGGAAATGTAATTATTTTAAATTAAATTCTACTTTTTATAGTGTTTAAAAATATAGGTGAAAACTCGGAAATTGAGTTAGTAGCCAGTGGCCAGTAGACTCAGTTTCATCAGTGGCCAATTTTTAAAATTAGTGGCCACTATAATATTTCAAACTTTCTTGACATCTACATAAACTATAATCGTTGTATGTATACATATTTTTCTATAAGTCAGAGTTTTATACCAACCAACTATTCATGATAAGAATAGGGAAGTAGTCAAAATTCAAGAAAATTACTTTACAAATACAAAATCTGTTATCATATTAATTTTTTTAGAATATATTTTTAGATTATCAGTATATGTTCATAAACACTATTATCAATCAAATTACTATTACTTTCTTTATATAAAAAATAACTAAATCAAAATTCCAACAGTTAGGTGTATACAACAAGAAAAACAATCAAATAAAACACAATAAAATGTAATTTGGATTTTGTTTAATAAGTAAATGTGTTATTAACATACTACACACATTACCAGAGGTGCCAAGTTTCAATGAAAGTTACAATAACCAGAGTTCGGGGCTGATTCTGCGTAAAAAATGGAAGTGAAATTGTCATTTTTTCCGTGACCCATTGACGAGCTTCGCACTTTTTCTGCGATATTATGATGAAATTCGCATCTATTACGCAACCCTTTGACGAAATTTGTGCTTTTCCACGATCTTTTGACTAAAATCGCACTTTTTCTGCAATCGTTTGATTAAAGTCGCGCCTTTTCTGTGATCTTTTAACAAAATTCGCATTTTTCCTGCGACGCTCTTACGAAATTCGTAGCAGTAGCCTGTTCACTTGATTATAGTGTTACTTTCCCCGTGATCCTCTGTCGAAGTTTGCATTTTTTCAAGCGATCCTTTGCAAAATTTGTGTTTTTTCAAGTGGTCCTTTGATGAAATTCGCGTCTTTTTCCCGCCCTAATTTTTAACTGAGGTCTGTAATGCCATAACTTTTGTTGTGTATGCGTAATAATTACGAACATATCGTAATACTTGGTACCTCTGCATTACATACAGTTGTAATCTAAGCTGGTGAGTGTATTTCACAGGATTAAACAGTATCTCTTGAAGAAAAATTATCTAACTGGTGAGCATGTGGCAGGAGTCGAAATATTGAAAATACTGCAATGTCCTTAAAATCCGCTTACATGCGGTGGAAAAAAAAAAAAAAAAATAAATTATTCGAAATGCATGTGGAATCAAAGCTGATGAATACATTTTACAGAATAAAACTGTATTTCTTGAAAAAATAATCCAACTGAAGAGCAATGGCGAAAAGCCGAAATATTGAAAATACAGCTAAATCGTTGTAATCTGCTTGCATCCGGTAGGAAAAAGAATTAACCACTTTGCTAATTAGATGTAATCAAAGTAGAGATGCATATTTCTATGAAAACAGCTATATTTCACTTGGCGATCGATAAGATTTTCATCGCCACTTGGCGAGTGGCGACTAGGGTGGCGATCGATGGCTGATTTTTTAATCGCCACTTTACAACTTTAATCGCCATGTGGCGAGTGGCGACCGCCAGTTTTCACCTATATTTAAAAATTTGTCATATTTGATTCGCTTTATAAAACACGGAAACTACACACATTAAGAAACACATGTGTAAATATTATAAAACAATAAAAATTCATTTTCCACAATTGCTGTCCATATCTGGTAATGTGTTCAAATTCTTTCGTACAGCCTTGTATGTGATCCATAGAAGTTATACAAATCATGTAATATACTAAAAATGAATTGAGTTTAAAAACACATAACAAAGCTGAAAATGCACTTCCAGCAATTATCAATCATAGTCTGTCCTGTAACAGAATTTTTTTTAAATGTTTCAGTAAATGAATGACAAATGCTATGCACTCCATCTAATATATAAAAATGAAAATTTGTCTGTCTGTAGAATTACAGACATAGTAGAATATACAAATCCACAGTTTGGAAGTCAGAATTGTGAAATGTTACGTACATGTGTATTCAAACACGGCTGAGGCAACTAAAGTAATCTGGAAACGAAATAATTTATAGTTAATTTTTAATTAATAAAAAAGCAATAATTTAACAGCAATTTCCTATCAAATTGAAACATTTTTCGCTAAGATGCCAACAATTAAAAATTCACAATAAAATTCTTACCATAACAAAAACTTTTCTATTGCAAGATTTCCACATGAAAAATGAAATAAATAGTTTGACGAATTAAAAAAAATAATAATAATATTACATCATGATATTTGTATTGGAAGATTTCCATGTGAAAAATGAAATAAATAGTTTGAAGAATTAAAAAAAAAAGGGAATATATTATGTCAACTTTTTTATTGTAAGATTTCCACATGAAAAATGAAATAAATAGTTTGACAAATTTTTAAAAAAGTGAATATTACGTCACGTTCAAAATATAATGGACATCAGCAGGCAGGGTTGCAAAAAAGCCAGATAAAATTTAAAAAAGCCACGTCGGTGGCTTTTATTGGTTTTAACTGGCTTTTTTTGGCCAAAATTGGCTTTTATACAATGAATCATTTTAATTATAAATGACACATTTTGATGTGTTTTTGAATTAGTTTTAAAGACATTTAATTGAGGTAGAAATCAATATAACCCAATTTTTCAATAATGAAGACATTAATATTGGAATAAAAGGTCATACCATATACCAACTGCTTTCTCTGGTTTACACTGACCTTAACAGCCTTTTTTTTTCATTTTTACTACTTTATATAAAAAGGACAATGGTTGCTTAGTCATATATTTTATTAACTAATTTTAAGGGATATTAATGTACATCTTATTTTATTTCTCATAAACATTTATTTAAAATCACACATAAAGTCATTTAATAAAACATCATTTCTCTCTATTAAAACAGCATTATGATAGGATGAATAACATATGCATGATGAATATGCACTATTTTTTAGCAACTAACTTTTCAAAATTCTAATTCAACAAGTTTTATTTGGAGATTTTTTCTTTTTATTGTTCTCTTTATTTTATGCACTTACATGTAATAAAATTTCCTCAAATGTTATATCCTTCCTAATTTCTCTTTCAGCATTGTTCATTCTACGATTTTAATCAGTCCGTATTGAACATATCTGGAATAAGTTACATAACAGCTTAGTAGCAGAAAAACATTTTACATATATAAGTTTTATAAGTTAGAATATCAGTTGCTTATTATTGGGTGTTCTCAAGTATTATATAAGATAATTTACATATATCCTATTTAGTTTTAATGTTTTAATCAATTTAAAAGTAAATATCAGTATGTAAGAATTTTCTATTTTGATGTGTGACCCGGCAGCAGAAAGTTTGAGACGGGAGGCGGGCGTCGCAGATTTTCTTTTCTCTTTTGCAGATTATTTTTCATCGGACCTTTATTTAGCTTCGTATTATGTTTAGCTCTGTATTACTTAATAAAAAAAGTTAAGATTATTATTAATAAAAATTATAAAATGTCTAAAAACGCTACAGGTAAGTGATTGTTTGATTAATTAACACTTCAGTTATAAAAATATTTTACCTGCAGATTATTTTTTGCCCCTGAATTATCTGTCGCAGACACTTGGAGAAATTTCTGCTACTGGGATGTGTGACATTTTCTTATTCTTTCATTTAATCTTTAAAAATGTGGTATGTGTAGAGCTATAATAAGGAATTCTAAACCAATACTTTAGAGTCTAATTTAATCTATTCTTCTGAATATTTATAATTTTTTTTTCTGACATAATGCCTTCACAGTTGCATTCTAGCAGTTATAAGGATTTATTTATTTGACAAAATTTAATAAAAGTTTATATTTTTTTAGTAGAAAATATTTATAAGTGTATTAAAAATAAATTAATCCAAATTTTATATGAATTATCTATAAACCACCTTTTTAAAAAATAAAAGCTGGCTTTTTTCAATTAAAGCCGGCTTTTTTTGGCCTGGCTAAAAGCCGGCAACCCTGTGAGCAGGTAAATACATAACATCATATGAGTTTGAAAAAACGTATGATAAAAACCTAATTATGGAAATAGTGGCATATTTTAGCAATTTAAGGTTCTCTGAATTTTTTTTCGTGATTCTAAAATCTATTCCATATATATAAGTGTGTGTATGCATGTATATTAGAATTCACATAAAGTTTTAGGTCCCTAGAGCTCATTCTTAGTGAAGAACTGAAATAAAGATGGCTTTATTGTTTATTTTATACTGTATGTTTAATTTTGAAATTAAGTTTTCAAAACAAACATTCTTAAAATTCCAGGCAATGCTGGGTGCTTTAGCTAGTAATTTATAAAAACATGTTGTAGTACACCTCAGTGATCCATATAAATTTCATTATGTTTTACATCCGTAACATAACTAAAATGTACCACAAGCAAAATTTTCATTTTTCTCAAAATTTCTATCAAAAGTAGGTGGCAAAAAAATGTGTGTAGGCAGCATAAATTATGAGTGAATATGGTAATTTCCATGATAACAAGAAAAAGCAAAGCGTTTATTAGACTACAAGAAAAACTTGTAAATCAATTCTTTTAAAATATATAATTTAAAGAGATATCAAAGAAAAAACTATAATTTTTAAATGCATACATTTTTTGTCCAATTGTTGAATTTTCTTGAAATAAAAGGTCTACATCTATATCAAAGTTGCAGATTTCAATACACCAAGTCATTCCTCCAACAACCTTAAAAATGAATGTAAATATTAAATTATATCCAAAATTATTTTAATCATTAAACTTTTTAATTATGTTTATGAAAGTTAAGAATACTTTCATAAATAACATATTTTATTATTCATTTAATTTATAATGTATATTATTATAAAAGGCAATTCCTTTAATGATTTCACTTTTCAATGCTAAATACTGTAAAGTGATTTAGTTAATGCATATTTTATTTACTATTTATTTGATTTCTTTTAATAATTAAACTACAAATTACCTTATCAAAAGGTGAAAGACCTTTAATTCTTGCTCTAAAATATCCTGCAGCCAAGAGTAACTCAATTATTTCTTGAAATTTCCTTTCTTGTTCTTCATCTTCACGCACCTCAACCTGATTAAAAATGAAGTTGTAAATGATACAAAAATAAAAACTGCATCTACATGTAAAACAACATGCAAACTCATCAGAAGCAACATAAAAACAGGGGCCGCGCTAACCATTCGCCTACTCGCCAAATGCGAATACATCGTAAAATTGGTGAGAAAAAAATTACTATGACGAAAAATCTGGCGAACGATTTTTTTTAGACTTTTTTGTTGTTGTAATCATGTTTTGGAATGTAAATGAATTTCCGTTTTTAGCGCGAGTTCGCATACAGCCATATTTCCAGTCTATAGTCCTCCTCTTCTTCTGGGCTGACCAATTAGAAGTGATTCTGTTTTGAAAATTTAAGGCATTCATTTCTGAAAATTTAAAGTCATCAATCCGAAAATTTGGATAAAAACATATCGCAGAAAAGGATCGTGAGAAAAAGTAAATTTTGTCAAAGAATCACGAAAAAACGTGAATTTTTGTCAAAAGATCGCGAAAAAACCTCAAACTTCGTCAAAAGATTGCGAAAAAACTCGCAAATTTCGTGAAAAGGTTACGAAAAACTGCAAATTTCGTGAAAAAATAGCGAAAAAAAACACAAATTTTGTCAAAAGATCGCGAAAACCCTTGTAAATTTCGTCAAAAGATCGTGAAAAACCACAAACTTTGTGAAAAAACTGCAAATTGCACCAAAAAACACAAAAATCGTAAAACCAATCGCGCAAAACCCCACAAATTTTGTCAAACGATCGCGAAAAAAACTACAAAAACTACTTATACATAATATATTTAAAAAACCTACTTCAGGGTTGAAAAGGCTAATGATAATAATTATATATATATGATATATATCTATATGTAATATAGATATATATCATATATACATGTATACATAATATAATAGATACATAATATATTTTTGGCTAATAATAGATAAATTTGGCTAATGTGTTGGCTAAGTCTTAATTTCTTAACGCGGTCCCTGTAAAAACATTGCAGGTTTAAATAATACAGAGCTATACAATGTCTTTCGTGTTTCTCCTATAATTAAAGGGGCTCTTTAAGGTTTAAGGCAATTATTATTTTTTAAAAAGGGGTGGTCGACAAGGTTTCACAGGGTTTGAAATTCACCTTTCTCTTTCTTCTAGGAAGGGAGTCTTCTTACTCAAATTTGTAAATGGTGGAGGAATAGAATTATTTGAGAAAGACAAAGAAAAAGAAAATGATCTTTAATCCTGCATTTATTTTAACATGTTACTTAAATTAACCATAGCCTTATATATATATATTTCTATTTTACAATTTTCATCAAATGTTTAGTGCTGTTAATTGGGATTTATTCAGTTTTTGTAGCTTTGCCTTAATTTCACAGTGTTTATTGCATTGCTTCTTCCACTTCATTGTTGTTCCACAAAAAGCAGATTTTCTAAAAATTTAGGACTTTTCAGGTGGGAGGCCCCAGATATAGGTCAAAATTAACATTTTTACCCAATGGCCACTGGTCAGTATACTGATTTTTTTCATTGGCCAGTAACAAAGTTACGAACACTTCATACAAAATTGTGTTTTTTCTAACTATCAGTATTGTAATTCAGTAATATCTTTTATTCAGATGTGATTCGGAGTTAAATAAAAAAAAAAAATCAGAAATTGAACAGCAAATTTTCTGAAAGGTTACAGCAGAATCCACTCCCAGCACTAACTATGCACTTTGCCAGTGGTCCTTCGACAAAATTTGAGTTGTTTTCATAATCCTTTGAGGAAATTTGCTTTTTTTGCAATCTTTTGACAAAATTTGCGTTTTTTTCTCATCTTTTAGACAAAATTTGCATTTTTCGTAATCTTTTGACGAAATGTGCACTTTTTTTTGGTGGTACTTTTGACAAAATTTGTGTTTTTTCGTGTCTTTTAGACAAAATTTGCATTTTTCATGATTTGTTGATGAAATTTGTGTTTCTTTCGTGATCTTTTAATGAAATTTGCGTTTCTTTCACGATCTTTTAATGAATTTGCGTTTTTTTTCGCGATCCTTTGACAAAATTTGCAGGAGTTTTCGCGATCTTTTGACAAAATTTGTGTTTTTCTGTGATTATTTTACGAATTTGTGTTTTTTTTTCACGATACTTTGACAAAATTAGTGTTTTTCCCGCGATCGTTTGACAAAATTGGTGATTTTTTCTGCAAACGATTGACGAAATTTGTTTTGTTTTTTACGATCATTTGTCGAAATTTACGATTTTTTTTATGTCAAAAATCTCAGAAAAATGACAGATTTTTCAAAATTTTCGAAAAATTCGGAACAAAATCACCTCTGCTTTATTATCGCCGATCTGGAAGCCGTAAATTCCGAATGAATTTCACCCCTTTCCTCCCTGGCATCGATACATCTTTCAACCATCGCATTTGGCGAGTGTTGCTCATTAAGTTTGCTGAGTGAGGACAATAAAGTTAATCGCCACGTTTTAAGTGTTACTCGACGATTGGCAAGTGGCGAGTACTAATCTTGTGCTATAGCTCCAGAGAAATTATCTTGGTGAAGATTTCAAAATTTTGATCATGTCCTTAATTTCAGGCACTGGTTTTAAATGCAAAAGAAGACAAGGTTAATTATAGGTATGTATATATATATATTTTCTAAATTCATTTAATTGTTTGGCTTATGGAGGAAGATAACACAAAAAATGACTAATTACTTTTCAGTTCAACAATCATTAGCCATAATTTTGTATCATATGTATTAAATTAAATTGCTTATTTCATGTCAATAAGGGATTTAACCCAATTATTTCCTTTCATGAGCAGCTACACAGATATACTTTTAATTTAAAAGATTTTTTTTATGAAACAGTGATTTAATATTTAGGAAAGTTTGAATATGGATTGTACTATTTGAAAATCTACCGATTAAAACTCTGACATTAAATTCTTCCAAGACATAGGGAAGACATTGTGAGATTATTTTTGGAAAATTATATGATAATATTACATATGGTAAGTAGTTTCTTAAATTTAAGAGCCACGGCAGACCGGAAAAAAAATATACTTAGTTGCAATTTACATATTTAAATTGAAGATGCAAATTTTAGAGTAATGGTTGGACTGTTTCGAAGAGATCTCGAAGAAATATGTTTTCAATTTAATGTAATAGGCATCAATTAATTATTACAATATCCTCGCTGTTAGCTTACTTTCATGGATTTGTTTAAATTATCTAAATCAGGCAGAGGGGGACCTTTCGGTGGATGGTTTTTCAATTTCACGCCCTCGCCGGAAGCTGCCATTACTCTTGACTAAAACAAAAACAAACCAACGTTGCCAAATTGTCTTTAATAACTCATATCCCATCATAGAGTTGGATTACCGTAATCGTACCGTACACTGTTAAAAATGTTTTGTGACGTCATACCAACGAAACTAAGTTGCCTTTATAAGAGAGTGGTCTCTGAGAGTGTTCCATTTTTAGGGTTTCGTTCCCACGTGGTTTTTTTTACAGACTATTAGTATAGCGCCTAGAATATATTGTATGAAAACTGGCTATCCCTGTAATACTTAAAAAAGTGCTAAAATATTGTATCCCTTAAATGTGCAACGATACTGCTGAAATATACAGATCGCAGCGACATCTGCAGGATACGAAAATCCCACAGATGTCGCTGCGATCGACACTTGGGATTTTAGCATTATCGTCGCACATTTAAGGGATACAAATTTTTAGCGTTGTTTGGATAGCATATATCCAAACTAGGTATTCTAGACCTCTAGAATACCTAATGTGGAAATATGCTATCCAAACAGTGGTAAAAATTTGTATCCCTTAAATGTGCGAAGATACTGCTAAAATTTCAAGTGTCGATCGTAGCGACATCTGCGGGATTTTCGTATCACTACTATTACATTGTAAAGACTAGCAATTTCTTGCAGTTGTAGAAAATATCCTGCAGATGTCGCTGCGATCTGCATATTACAGCAGTATCATTGCACATTTAAGGGATACCATATTTTAGTACATTTTTAAGTATTACAGGGATAGCCGATTTCCACACATTATATTCTAGGCGCTATAGCGGTAGCTAGGGCCTTATACTATGTTCACACTACGATACTTAAGATATCTTAGGCCGCGGAACTCTCTTAATTTTGAGGTGGTACCCTCCCGGAATTGGAAACCTGTTCACATGGAAAAACTCACTTAAGATAACTCAGTGAACGTCACTGTGTTCTTTGCGCATGCGCTTAAGATAAAACCGCCCGCAACACCCAATCAGTTAATGCGAAGCTTTACAGCCAGCGAGAGTGAATGATCGTGACTGTCTCTAGCCCGAAGAAAGTTGAAACTCTCTCAGAGAGTTAGTGGAACTCCCTCAGAGAGTTCGGAGGTTTAAGAGAGTTCCGATAACGCCGTGTGAACAGGGTATTAGCGGTAGCCTGTCTTTTTCGTTAGCCTCGATTTCGTTCATCTGACGAAATCCTATTCGTCTCACTCCTCTGTCTATCTGTCCGTCTGTCACAGAGCCCGTTCTCAGAAACTATATAGGTTGGAGACTTGAAATTTTGCATACTTATAGCTGAACACCTCACATCAAACGGCAAATCATAAAATTTTCAAAAAGTCGTAATTAACTAATGTTCGAACATCTGCCTTGGTTAGCTCAGTTTTTGGATGAGATCTATATGCTGGGTAGGCTAGGAGTCAGGTCTATTTTTGTTTTCGGTGTCTGCCGGAAGTGGTTTTGAGTAGAGTTGCAAAAGAGCCGCAGATTTTGAGGGATGGGAACAAACCCGGGAATTTCGGGGAATAAACCCGGAATTTTGGGGAATGTTAGAAGTTTTGAAGATAAACAAAACCAGTTATTTTTTAATTTGGAATTTTTTTTAAAGAAATTTCAGGGAAGAATGTTCCAAAAAAAAAAAAAAAAATAGATTTTGCATTATGAATTCACAAAACTTATGATTTTAAAATCTAATACCCTGTTCACACTGCGTTATCGGAACTATCTTAAACCTCCGAACTCTCTGAGGGAGTTCCACAAACTCTCTAAGAGAGTTCCAACTTTCTTCGGGCTAAAGACAGTTACAACCATTCACTCTCGCTGGCAGTAAAGCTTCGCATTAACTGATTGGGTCGAGGATTGGGTGTTGCGGGCGGTTTTATCTTAAGCGCATGCGCAAACAACACAGTGACGTTCACTGAGTTATCTTAAGTGAATTTTTCCATGTGAACAGGTTTCCAATTCCGGGAGGGTACCACCTCAAAATTAAGAGAGTTCAGCGGCCTAAGATATCTTAAGTATCGTAGTGTGAACATAGTATAAGTCTTTATAATTTATTAGCTTTACAACAATGGCGGCTCTAAATAGGTGAGGATATGGATGTTTCTTTAAAAAAATATTTTTTTTAGTTTCTGTTGGCTCGCATATATCTTATTCAGGCATGCTTTATATTAATTTTCTAACGAGTTGCTTTGTATTTTTGCACTGATTTCTTTTAATTTTGTACATTTTCTTTTTAGCCTCCGGTACGGTATCCTATTTCTTTCTCCCAGCTTATTTTGTGTCCAAAAAATAACGTTACCTTACAGAAGCTAGCCGTAAAACAAAGCATTACGAATAAATGCTCTTTAGCAATTTTTTAAACTTCTAAGCATCGCACATTTTCAATTTTTATACCGTTGTATTGGAAAAAAAAAAAGTTCTTTTAAATGCATTTTGTTTGAAAACTGTATCTCCATTTATTTTTGAAATATTATTTTTTTTTTTTTTTGTAGTTTTTGGAGCCATTTGCTTAATATTGGCAACGGAAGTACTCCATTTCTGTAGAAAGTAAAGGAAAAATAGTTTTAAAATAGTAATTATATACATATTTGTTGCCATTTTCTCGTAACAACCGAAAGAAAATGTAATTAAAATACGTGCTATTTTGAAAAAAAATATAAACGAATGATTTCTGTTAAAACAATGGAGCTATTATATACTATATTTAATTGTAAGTATCTATAAATCATTAGATAGCCGATTTTTTTCGATTTTCTTGAATGACGGAATCTTTTTGCTTATTTCGCTATAGTGATGTGCTATGCATGCTTTGCTGTAGATGTTTAAGAGTAGATCGTGGAATTCTTAAGCGGATGCGAATGCCGTCTTTTTACATAAAATAAAACGTGTGCTTTAAGTCTTAAAATTGAAATATGTTTTGTACTGCAGTAGAGTCCCGCTTAACCGAGTTATTTTCTTCTGATGGACTGGTAACTTCTATTATTAAGAAACAGCCATTATAAATGAAGTGTTAGGTGAAGATGAAAGAACAGCCGTTAAAAAAAAAAAAAAAAAAAAAAAAAAAAAAAAAAAAAAGGTATTTTTTTTACCCCATTCTGACCAGAAAATCAGAGTTCTAACTTTTTACGGCTGCTCTTTCATCTTCACCTAACACTTCATTTATAATGGCTGTTTCATAATAATAGAAGCCATCAGTCCACCAGAAGAAAATGAAGTAATGGAAATGCCGGGGGTGACACTAAATTTTGAAAAAGCAGAATTCCTGTTTTCTAGTTATAGTTAATTCTTTTGGTTAAAGAATTAAAACAGCTATGAGTTTGAAAAAAAAAAAATAAATACAAACGACCTTGAAAAAGAATTTATTTGTTTACATTCGTTGATTCGATCATGCCAGCGAAGATGAATCTCTCATCTGCCTCTTTCACTTTTTACTTATCGACGATTAAAATACCAAATTACTTATGATATTTTAATTTCTCTTATTTAATATTTCTGCCGCTCAAGCCTATATTTCGTTAGTTTTCACGTCAACCATGCAATGCTTTTATATTTTAGTAGGGGGGGGGGGCTGCCCCTACGAGCTACGCTCGCCAACCCCCGTTCAGACACCGTAGACTCTAAAAGTACGCTAATTTGCCGGCTTTAAAAAGATTTCGGAAGATTGAATTATAAGTTAAAAAACTGTGGCGGTACCTATAAACGGGTTTCTATTCATTTCTCTTTGATTGGGGAATTTTAAGGCCAAGTCAGCTGCGGTTAAAAGATACAATGGCTGTTTCCGTCTTTGATTAAATAAAATCAGTTAAACATTTCAAAATAAGCTAATATAAAATAAATTAAATAAACAGTCTTTGTCTCCCGGTATTTTTTAGTAAAGCGAAAAGAAAGTTTTTTTAAATAAGGCACTTTAAATGTATCGTTTTTAATCTGACGTAATTTTCACCAAACTTTTCTTTCTCTTTTTAATATTCACGTGAAAATACTTTTGTTAGAAATGAAATATTATTTGCACTGTCCTAATAAAAATGGTTGAAAAGATCATCTTAAAAAATCAAATAAATGCCTCGCGCAATTTTTAAATTTAAACTGTTTTGCATTATTATTTTTTGTTCATTTTAGGTAATAAGTGTAATGTGACGTAATTTCTCTTATTTAAGACTTATAACGCATGTTAATGAATTTATTATTTTACAATATTCTTTCTCTTTTAAAATTCACGTGTAAATATAGTTTTTATGATGTAATTTTCAGTGAGTTCCTGTTTTTTATATTTTCTGTTTATAATAGTCACGTCTAAAATAAATTTTTAATTTGAAGCAAACATTATTGCTTGCGCTGTTTATACAGTTGGCAATAGTTTAAATTAATACCATTTTCTAAAATATCTCTATTCTAAAAAAAAAAGTAACTAACGCTGTCACCGCCGCCGCCGGTTTTGAATTTTTCGTGACCGGAGGTCTTTCTTCGTTAATATTAAGCAAAATATTGCACACAAAAATATGAAAATCGGGGTATTATAGAGAAATGTTTGATAAACACGCTGATAGGAGCAAAAACTGTACATGGGAATTTAATCATTTTTAGATCATTTTATACGTCAGAATTTCCCGGTATGCAGACTGCATTTAGTTTTTTAATTTGACTCATTTTTTGAGGTTTTATTTCTATTTTAAATTCAAATTTTCAGCATTTCGAGAGATATTTTTTACATATTTTAGAAAATGGTATTAATTTAAACTACTGCCAACTCAATAAACAGCGCAAACAATAATGTTTGCTTCAAATTAAAAATTTATTTTACACGTGACGATTATAAACAGAAAATATAAAAAGCAGGAACTCATGGAAAATTACGTCATAAAAACTGTATTTATACGTGACTTTTAAAAGAGAAATAATATTGTAAAATAATGAATTCATTAATATGCGTTAGAAGCCTTAAATAGGAGAAATTACGTCACATTTACGTAACATTACACTTATCTCTCTATTCTAAAAAAAAGTAACTACCGCTGTCACCGCCGCCGCCGGTTTTGAATTTTTTGTGACCGGAGGTCTTTCTTCGTTAATATTAAGAAAAATAATGCATACAAAAATATGAAAATCGGTAGTGTTATACAGAAATGTTTGATAAACACGCTGATGCAGACAGTTTTCAAATCGAAGAATTATTTTAAGAGATATTTAATGCTAAAGTTGGACAAAATCGTTCCACTAAAAAAGTTTTATAGTAGCAAAAACTATACATCGGAATTTAATAATTTTTAGTTCATTTTATACGTTATAATTTCCCGGTGTGCAGAATTGATTTATTTTTTTAATTTGACTCATTTTTCGAGGTTTTATATCGATTTTAAATTCAAATTTTCAGCATTTCGAAAGATATTTTTTACAGATTTTAGAAAGTGATATTAATTTAAACTGTTGCCAACTGTATAAACAGCGGAAACAATAATGTTTGTTTAAAAGAAAATATATATATATTTATACGTGTAATAAATTAAAAGTTTATTTACACGTGACTATTATAAACAGAAAAAAACATTTGGAATTAGAATTAAATAATTATGTACAAAAATCAGGAACTTATTAAAAATTACGTCATAAAAACTATAATTACACGTGAATTTTAAGAGAGAAAGGAATTTGTAAAATAATAAATTTATTAACATGCGTTAGAAGTCTTAAATAGGAGAAAGTACGTCATATTTACGTCACATTACAGTTATTACATAAAATGAACACAAAATAATATTGCAAAACGGTTTAAATTTAGAAATTGCGCTAGACATTTATTTGATATTTTGAGAGGATACTTTTCAACTATTTTTCTTAGGAAAGCGCAAATAATATTTCATTTCTAACACAAGTATTTTCACATATTAAAAAGAGAAAGAATAGTTTGGTCAAAATTACGTCAGATTAAAAACGATTAATTTAAAATGTCTCATTTAAAAGAACTTTCTTTTCACTTTGCTAAAAAATACCGGGAGACAAAGACTGTTTATTTAATTTATTTTATACTAGCTTATTTTGAAATGTTGTTACAGGTGTCTACGTCATCAAGTTATTTTTATTTCGACGTTTTATTTGTATTTTTATTAATGTTGTACTAATTTATTTGTTCTTTCATTATTTAAAATAAAAATTATGTCAATTTGTATAATTTGGCGAGTGGTTTGGCGATTTATATAATTTGGCGAAATTAGTCGACGGGATAATCAAGTAGTACTGCAGCGGATTTGGCGTTAAAATTTCCCCAATCAAAGAGAAATGAATAGAAATCCGTTTATAGGGAGATCGCCACTGTTTTTTAAATTATAATTCAATCTTTCGAAATCTTTTTAAAGCCGATCACATTAGCGTGCATTTAGAGTCTGCGGTGTCTGGACGGGGGTTGGCGAGCGTAGCTCGTAGGGGGCCGAGCCCCCTAGTTACGTAAAATGAACTAAAAATAATGTTGCAAAACAGTTTAAATTAAAAAATTGAGCGTGACATTTATTAGATATTTTAAGATGTTCTTTTCAACTATTTTTATTAGGACAGCGCAAATAATATTTCATTTCTAACAAAAGTATTTTCACGTGAATATTAAAAAGAGAATGAAAAGTTTGGTGAAAATTACGTCGGATTAAAAACGATACATTTAAAGTGTTTTATTTTTTAAAAAGACTTTCTTTTCGCTTTGCTAAAAAACACCGGGAGACAAAGGCTCTGTTTATTTAATTCATTTTATTTTAGCTTATTTTGAAATGTTTAAATGATTTTATTTAATCAAAGACGGAAACAGCCGCTGTATCTTTTAACAGCAGCTGATTTGGCCTTAAAATTCCCAAATCAAAGAGAAATGAATAGAAACTCGTTTATAGGTAGATCGCCACTGTTTTTTAACTTATAATTCAGTCTTCCGAAATCTTTTTAAAGCCGATCAAATTAGCGTACTTTTAGAGTCTGCGGTGTTTGAACTTTGAACTGGGGTTGGCGAGCGTAGCTCGTAGGGGGCAGCGCCCCCTAGTATGTAAAAAATATCTCTCGAAATGCTGAAATTTTGAATTTAAAACAGAAATAAAACCTCAAAAATTGAGTCAAATTAAAAACCTAAATGCAATCTGCACACCGGGAAATTCTGACGCATAAAATGATCTAAAAATGATTAAATTCCCATGTACAGTTTTTGCTCCTATAAAACTTTTTTAATGGAACGATTTTGTCCAACTTTAGTATTAAATATCTCTTTAAATAATTCTTCGATTTGAAAACTGTCTGCATCAGCGTGTTTATCAAACATTTCTCTATAATACCACCGATTTTCATGTTTTTGTATGCAATATTTTGCTTAATATTAACGAAGAAAGACCCCTGGTCACAAAAAATTCAAAACCGGAGGCGGCGGTGACAGCGTTAGCTACTTTTTTTTAGAATAGAGAGATGTTATTGGTTTTGTTTACATTGACAAAAATTGAAATCATTAAAAATAATTGAAAATAATAAATTAAAAATTTTTCATTCTTAAAACTTTCTGAAAATTCTCGGAAATTTTTAAAATTTCCTTCTAAAAAAAACCCGGTTTATCCCCGGGAATAAACTCTGTTTTTTCCACCCTTTGTAACCCTAGTTTTGAGGCAGGTTCAATCGATTGTTCACTCCTTTGCAGGATTCTGGATAATGCGGAGTAAGGCAGCTAAACAGAAATAGAAAGCTGCTCATCGGGGCCGTAGAAAGTGTCAAATCAACAACAACAACACCGGACTTATTAATTTAAAAAAACCAATTACAAGATCGGAAAGGCATTCATAATTCAACAAAAGCATGGATTTTTTAAATCAAATCACAAAAGCGATCTCTTCCACCGATTAAAACAGGTTTTATTTTAACGGCAGATAAGGACTGGCGATTTCTTTAAGGCGTGATTACTTTTTTTCTACGCATCCCAGTAATTTGAAATTAGTACCACAAGACGGGGAAGGAGGGAATCAGCTTTGAAAAATTCTAAAAATTATCTCAATCGTACAATAAAAACTCGAAAATTCGTTAAAAATCGAAAAAAATCTTTTATTTTCCTTCATTTGTGAAGGCGACAGATGCCTGATGACACTGAATTTTCGGCGATAACCAGATAATATAAAACACGGACTCAGAATTTTTATACAAGACCAAATTTTTTTTTAATATCGATTTTTGAGCTACGATTTTTACGCCATCCGACGCAAAATTTCATTCTCTTTCACAATATGTCTTTAGTTTTTAATTTCGACAATCGGAAGCGAAGGTAATTAATTTTTTGCTAATTAATTCCAGAAATTGCATTTTATGCACGCCAGGCCACGTTTGAGGGAAAGAAAACGAGATAAATTTTTATACTAGGGTTTGATAATCGCAGTACAAAATTTTTTAACCATTGATTTTGCAAATTTGGTTCTTTCGCATCCGAATGTTATTTCGTACGCTGATTCATAAAATCTAAACTAGTAAATCTGCAGATCAGGAGCCTCAACGTCAGATCTGCAATTCATTGTTTTTAGACACACTCTAGTAATATTCAATTTCCTGCAAACCGCAATTTAAAGTTTTCAAATTACGTAATTATTTATAAGAATAAAAAATACGAAGTTTTCAGACATTAGAAGCGTTAAATTAAAAACGTTGTTATGGAAGGATATTTTGAATTTTCATGAGCTACTAATTCTGGTATTTTTTGTAAATAATACAGTATTCAGGGGGGCTTCGCCACCCTGAACCCCCCGTGGTCTCATTAATTTACATATGTAACTTTTTATTGATTGCGCTAATGATTATGGTAAATCTTTTTACACTTCCGAGCTTTATTCTTCAATACTGGTGGGCAGAAAAGGATTTACATTGACGCAATTATATTAAAAGTTTAGGTTTTACGAACGAAAATGTAATTTCCTTTTAAAGATAAAAAAATTTTCATTCATATTTTCTGAAATGAGGCGGCATTAAGAACTAACACTCGTCAAAAAATATTTTTTCAGGCAATCTAGTTAATGTTTGTTTTTAAGAATGAAAATATTTATTTCCCGATACAATGGCGTCCTTTTCGACAGCGATAATTTTGCGATGCATAATTTTGACATTTACTATCAATTTGCTTTTCAAAAGTTTTCTTTTTCTCATTGAAATTTTCGATTAAAAATTAAATATTTCTGTTAGCTGCGTCCAGACGATAAACCGTGAGATATTAGTAACGTTTTTTTAATAATAAGAATTAATATCATAACACAAGCCCCTTTTATTTCAACCTCAAAGCGTATTTGTTTTATTTTTGATATATGAGATCAAATTCACCTTTCCGTTGCTAGGAAACAGTTAAAATAAAATTAAGACAATGAAATATGTGATTGAAAAAAGTAAATAAAAAAAAAGAATGTATTTTATATTATTGGAACACATATATAAAATCCCTCCATAAGATATACACCGAATTTAAAAACTCTGACAAATGTATACACAAAATTTCAAACTAATATGAATAATGTATGGTTCTAATTAGGAAATTCCATCATCCATAATTTATCATTTAAATCTTTCAATCATATGAGTCATTTCTTTTCAACAAATAAAAATGGAAAAATCGCCTGAATTGCTATAGGAAAGCATTAAGGCGGAAAATAAAATGTTCTATATATTCCGAACGAATGAACCAAATTTAACCAAAAACTATACAGCTAAATCCGGTGACCTCACCAACATGCCTCCTTAATTTCAAGCTAATCGGATGCTTTTTACGACAGTTATCGCGGGACAGACAGACTAACAGACAGAAACCAAAAACTTTTCGGGTCTCCACAGTAAGCCTTCACTGACGTTTCGGCAATAAAAAAAAAATCGGACCGCAACTTTCTGATTTATGGAAAAATCGATTTTTAAACTTATAAAAGAGATGCTTTTACGCACAGACAATTGACGGGAATTTGTTAAAATTAGGAAAACTAAAGAACCGATCGCTTTTAAACTTTGACATAGTTTATGACAGATAATAAGAATTTTATAAATTTAAGGTGAATTGAATTTTTATTGGGGGGGGGGGGGGCAAACGAGGGCTCCGTCAAAAAATGGCTAATCTGATTTAAAAAAAAACTTTTACGCATTTGGTTACGTCTATTTATTAATTACATGCATTATCATTTAGCTTTTTTTTTTTACATTTCATTTGTTAGCTCACAGGCTATCAAATGGCCTGATAGGTAATGTGCCCGCCGTTTCTGTATGTACGTAAGTATATAAGCAATGCGTTTAAATTAGGAAATCTAACAAGGCGATCTGTTTGAAACTTTAAGATAGTTTATAACACATAATAAAAAGTTTTAAAAACAATGGTGCGAGAAATTTCGGGGAGGTGGGGAGAAGAGGCGCAAAAATATTTATTAAAACCTTAGCGTTTTTTACCGTTTTATGTGCGGTTTTTGAGGATTTAACAATTATAAATTATCAATTAGGGTTTATTAATTAATGAATAAAGTGTTTTGAAAGGAATATTGAACGAAACCCTCTGTGATCACGCTTATCCACTTGTTAAGTTTTTGGTTTTAATTTTCTGTGAATCGCAAAATAACTCCGTAAGTAATAATATTTCCAATACAAATACGTTGGAATCGAGTTATTGTTTCTTGATGGACCTCAGTCATGGCATTTTGGTCGGAAATTGCCACCAAAAAAAGCGGTTGCTATGTTGTCTTTTCTATTTTGTTTGTATATTATAGCTATATCCCACAGCTAAGTGTTAAAAAATCAAAAATAGCAGAGATCAAAATTTACTATAGTCAGGGTCCAATTAAACTCTGGATCTAGGGGAAGCACGGTATACGTTTTGGGGCCCCCTTTCACTTGACAAAAGCTTTCATAACTCTTTATACGTAAAAATTCATCAATGATACTAATATTATTGGCGGCAGTGGCTTAGTCGACTTTACATATACTTCATTAAACAGCTTTTTTATGTTCCATGTATATACTTTAGATATACAGTGCCTTCTATACAGCAAATCAGGATGCTAGATGTTTAATTAACGTCCTGTGGATCACATTCAGATTTCCCAGTTAAAGAAGTTTCCTTAAGTAGTGTGTGGATTTCCTGTTACGTTAGGCAAACTTTCCCTTGTAAAAAAATGTGAAAATTCAACGTAAAATAATGAAAATGGGAATTAGAGGACCCATTTCGCAGTCATTTTGCGGCTCCTTTTCCATTATGGAAATGGCTAGACGTCTGACCAATCGGACTTTTAGCTATTTAGTCAGAATGTCCGACGACCATTTGCGCATGCGTCTTGACATTCTTCCTTTTAAACATTTTTTTAAACTTCTTAATTTTTATTATTTTACTTAATGATTTTATTATTTTACTTTACTGTATAAGCATTAGGGTAGTCACAAGAAATCAATTTTTGAATTTTTTCCGGGGGACCCCCCCAAAAGTTGCCAATAGACTAGAAAATGAGAATGGCAAAGTTTTAGCTCATTTGGATAATATTAACCCGTGCCTCATTGAGGTTAAAGTTTGAAAGAAACGTGATTTTTCGCAAAAAAATGCTGTTTTTCCTTCATGAAATAAATACGATTGAACCTAGAAACATAAGTCAGGTCTCATTTTATAAAAAAAAGCTTCGTTTTGAAGAACCACACACCATTTTATTTCTAAAAATGTATAAATTTAGACATATGCGCATTTTTCAGGACCAGACTTCACCCGAATCCTAAAAATTGATTTTTATGAAAATGCGGAAAAAACATTGTAACATTCCATTTCATCTGCTTTCCCCCTTTTGTTTTTCATTTTGTACATGATAAAGTACTAATTTTAAAAAAATTCCAAAGAAAATGAAAAAAAAATCGAATTTTAAACTGAAAAAATTTAAAAAAAAGGGGGGGGGTGCAAAGAAAGTATAAAAATTAGAACAAATATGCTCAAATGCATTTTATTATTAAAGTTGTGTTACAAGAAAGGAAGCATAATAAATAAAAGAAATTATTATCCCTTACAATTGTCACATTAACCCTTTCCAGTTCAGAAAAATTCTGTTCGTAAAATAATGAAATGATTGACTACACCTAAATTTACAAACAAGTAAGTTTGGAATTAAAATTAAGTAGTCTCGGCATGGGACCGCTGTGCTAGAAAGGATTAAGGTGGTAAATGACTTAGATAAGGTGGCTTTTGAAGAATCTGGAAAAGTTTTTCTACATTCACATACAACTTTTAGCATATATGTACTGTTTTTATTTTTCGTTTTTTGTTAAACAGGAATTGCAATCTCTGGTTAATTTTCTTCCCCTTTCAGCTGTGTCATTGACAATTTTAAAACCATTCACTGTTTTTCTTGCTTTCAAATAAGGTTTATTTTCACACCATACATTGGGATCAGTATTTAAAAAACTTATGTTTATTAATATAAAATCTCTTAAAAATTTTTATAGTTGGAGATGAAACAAAAACATTGACTTCTTTGTTCAATAAATAATACACTTCGTTGAAAACTTTTGTTGCTTTTAAATTCTTATCATCATCATCATTTCTTCTTTAAATGACATTAATTTTACAGCCATGCTTATGCTGACTTTCTTTAACCAAAGTATCATCTAAAAATGAAAATGCAACTTGATCCGAGTTAATATACCAAAGACGGTTTATCATTTTAACGAGTGCTTTGTCTGCAACCTATTTATCAATTTTTCTGTAGTGAACAAATGATTTTATTATTTGCAGGTCTTGGATTGGGGTCCAAAGTGGGAGTGGGAATATTGAAGCACAATTTTACATAAATATTGATTAGAAATAAGCAAATTTCTCTAATACCTTCTTTTTCTAAATTTGTTATTGAGAGATTATCTATGATAATATATTTTGAGAGAATAAATTGCTGTGCATCTGACATGATTAAAAGCACCAGGTGCTCTGAAAAAAGTCTTTTGTAGAAGGAGTCCTATAAAAATTAAACAAAGTTGGATAAACTCTTTATAATAATACCTGAGCTGTTAATTTTTAAAAGGTCCTGTAAGAAAACTTGAAATTTCTTCTCAATTAACTATTTATATGTAGTATTTCATCTTCAATAGCATTTTTATATTTACTTTGGTTTAATTTAAACCACCCAATCAGAATTGTCTTTTTAAATATCTGGCTGAGGAGCAGTGATTATTCCCACTTTACAATCAAAACCAGCTTTTAGGATAATTTCTAGATTATGGTGGCGACATGGTAAATACAGAAGACTTTTCCTTTAACAATTGCTATAGAAGAATGCAGGTTCCTCTGAGGTGACCGTTGTTTACTGCAATTGTATCAAAACATATTGCCTGGATTTTACCAACTTCCTCCACTCTTCAACTGCTGAAAATACAGCTTCGCCTGAATTATTCCGATATTACTTTCAAGCTGTGGAACTCGTAGTAACTGTTCTTTATCCCCACAACTAATTAAAACTTCTATCCTCTCTACATTTTCTTTATTCAAAAAGTGGTGAAGCAGTTTTCCATCCCAGTGAATAACAGTTCTCTCTAAACCGGAATTTTGATGATCTCAGTTCTTTGTTTACGAAATAGTTATTTGCGGAGTCGATTGCACTTCTACTTAAAATTAAAGTCTGTGGTTAACTGGTGGATGTACTCTAACTCTAGCAGCTTCTCTGGCGTTCAGTTTCATTTTGTGAATATTATAAAATAAAATACATAAAACTTTACGATTACTTGGTAGCTTACTGTCGATGATTTGATGAGACAAGTGGCCAATTAAAAAAATCTTACATTTCTGCCATCATATCAAAGGGGGGGGGGGGGGCTTTACGGAATGTTTCGTCAATTCTAAAAATAGATAATGATAACAAGTAACAAAAACAGCCTTGTAATAAAAAGAGAAATTCAGAGGTTCAACTGCAACACAAATCGAGAAGCTCTTTCTTACTAGACACAGAACTAGATAACTAATAATCAATTATAATTCGTGAATTATTTTCAAAGTTGCAAAAATTGTTCATTTATTTTTGCATATTAATGAAAATAATGCAAAAAAAATTATCAAAAGTAATAAAATTATTAATTTGTTGTTTTTCACTTATATTTCATAAATGCAGAGTTTGAGGGTATGGTTCACGAGCTGACCTGAAAAATACTAATATTCATTAAATATAAGTTTTGATGAGAGTAAAAGTTTAAGGCAACAACTGTTTCTATGAAATAAAACAAGAATCAGGTTTCTAAGACAAATAGTTTTCACGTAAAGAAAGAAAAACGACATTTTTTTTGCCAAAAATTGCAAATTTTCAAGACTTCAACCTCGATGAGGCAGGGGTTAATTTTATTCATTTCAGTTGAAACTTTGCCAATCTCATTTTCTAACTAATTGGCAACTTTTAGGAGGGTCCCCCCGAAGAAAACGTTAATTTTTTTTCCCATGTTGCTTGTGACCACCCTAATAAGCATTCACTATAATTTCCAGTGCATTGTTACATTCAAATTAGCGTTTAAAAACGTAAACAAAACAGTAACCAGAAATTTGCAAAATTCTGAAATCTGCACAATTTCTGATCCCAAGATATGTCGAATTAAGGGAGCCTACTATATTTTTTAAAGTTTCCATTCCCAGTTGTGTTTTGTTACAACATTTGTCTTTTAGAAAGTTTTGTTTATGAGAAAACTGCTATTCTTTTCCATATGAATAAAATACTGAACAATTTAACACAAAACAGTTAGTTTAAACTAAAGTTTTTAAAATAACTTTTATATCAAGCATTAGAATTTTTGTGTAGTTGAAGAATGGTTTTATTTGAGATGTAATTCATAAGGTTCAGGAAATATTAACCTTCAAAGGTTTACCGTTAACATTTCCCTAAAAAAAATTAAAAAAATTATGCAAAAAGAAAACATTACAAAAATCCAAATCTTCACCACAACTCAAAAGCATGAAAACGAAAAGAGACTGTTCGCAAGGCTGTGAATCATAACCAGGGCTGCGGAGTTGGAGTCGGAGTCGGGCCTATTTTTGAGCGAAAGAGTTGGAGTCGGAGTCGTCCATTTTACAAGCAGGTCTGCGCTGTCGGAGTCGGGCCCATTTTTGAGTGAAAGAGTCGGAGACGGAGTCGTGCATTTTTCCCACCGACTCCGTAGCTCTGATCATAACACGTCATCATTAATAAAAGTAAAGTGACGAGTGGAAAATAAACATTTGGTTGATTTTAAAAATATGAAAGATTCAGTTCGAATACCTTAATATGCAGAGTTCATTGATATATATTAGTGGATATATCTCTTGATATATATCCGATATTTATTTTCAAAATATTATGAAGTTTGATTATTTTCGATATTTTCAGATATTTGGTATTTGTTTTTGATATATTGTGTATAACATTTTTGATACCTACAGTCAAAGAAGTCAAGTTGTAAATGAATTTTAACTATCATTGAATGTGTTGCTTTGTAGAAAAAGAACTTTTGCTCTGACAATAGCGGTCTAGCACCCCCCTCCCCCCCCCAAAAAAAACAACAACAACAACAACAAAAACATTTGAAGCTGAATGTTTAAACGTACAACCAATAAATATGTGTAACAATATTTACTTAGAGCAGTTATGGAAAGATAAACTATCTAATTTAGATAATAGTTATTTACAGTTTCCTTTTAATGAATTTTTTTTAGTTTTGGTTTTGTTGAGTTTAAACTGCACAATAGGTTAGTGAACAAAAAAGCAGGCAAACTTGCATTTATGTTCAAACTTTTTCATAAAAGCAAATCATTTTGTATTTAAAATTTTGTTGTATAAAACATAAAATTTTCTTAGTATTTGATACTAAATCCTATAGTTTGTATTTTGTGAGTGTAAAAAGCAAACTGTGTCTGTTTCTAATGAGTTGATCTTAAATTTTTTTATTTAAGAGAAATAATAATAATAATAATGACGTTTAGAGTATTGGTTTCATTAAGTTTTCATGCTAAGTGCAATATCTTTTGGTTTCTAATTTATATTAGGTCTGAAAATATTTATAAGCGTCAATAAGTTGACTATTTTGAAAATATCAATATATAAAAAAAATATAGGATATTTTTGATATTTTCGAAAATATCATGATATTTACGAACTCTGCTTATATGTGATTATAACTTCTTCTGTTTTTCCATTTGACGGATAGTCATCATAAAATATTATACTTTTTTTTGTGGAAGAAGTAATGAACTTTAAATAATTGTTACTCATAAAAAGTGCAACAAGCACTTGTTTATTGTTTGTAAAATTATTTTGTACAGAATATATTACATTAAAAAACCAACGTAAAAAGACCCCAAACATCAGTAATAATTTAGCATACAATTTTTACAGCTATAAAAGTTCTTACCCCTAATTGAGGAAGATAGTTTTTTTTTAATACAATCTTGAAGTAACTAAGTTTAATTTTTTCTAATTTTCGTACTTTTCTTTATATTGGTTTTTATACAGTGTGGCTAAAAGCGTTTTTATTTTCATTTATTTTTTTGCATCAATATTTAGTATCTTGGAAGAAGTTTAAATCCCACCTTCTCTACATCTACTCCTTTAGAGTACTAATGTGAAATATTAGATATTTTGGGCTTTCTTTAAATCATACTCCTTTTATTTTCATAACATTGAATACGCAGTTGTAAAAGAATTGGAAGTAAAATTCAGCTCAAGCCGAGGTATAACCTTTAATTTTTCTGTGAAAGGTAATTAAAAAAATTACCAAACATGGGAAATCTTAAATATAGTTGTTTGAAATGCATAAAAAATAAATAAGTATAATTAATAACAATAATAAACATTATTGATAAAAAATAATTTTTGAAATAGCATAAACATTTATTATTTATTTTAAATAAACTAATTTCATAATATTTATATACTAGGGGGCTCTGCCCTCTGCAAGCTACGCTCACCAAACCCCATTCAGACATCGCAGAATCTAAAAACACGCTAATCTGATCGGTTTAAAAAAAATTAGAGAAGATTGAATTATATTGAAAAAAGCTCTGCAGATCTCCTCATCATATGACATCTGTGCCTAATATTTTTCTTTTCGTGTTAAAAAAAAAAAAAAAAAAAAAAAAAAAAAAAAAAAAAAAAGAAAAAAAAAAAGTGAAAGCATAGTTGTTTCATAAATTCGTTTCAATTCAGTCGTTTCATAAATTCGTTTCATTAGGGTTTTATATATATAGGGGATATATAAATTACAAACTGTTTAATAATTGTTAATATTTAGTAATAATTATTAAATTAATGTAATTAATAAATAACAATTATTGAATTAATATTAAGAAATAAATAATTATTATTAAATAAATAAATAAATAATAATAATTATTATAAAATAGATAAGTAACAAATAATTACAATAATAGGGAAATAGAAACAATTATTTAGTACACTTAATTATAAACATAAACTGAATTTAAAAATACGGTATGAAATTTGTATAAAATAAATTTGTATTTGAAGGGACTATTTAATAAATAATAACAATATTGCTTACAAAATATACTGATAAAAAAAATTAATTGAAATAAATAATTGAGGATATATATTACTAAATTAGTATTTTTAAATATGCAAAATACATTAAATAATTTTCTTACAAAAATCAAATGAGCCCAATCAGTGTTGAATTCAGATACCTTTCTCCGGGAGGGATTTGTGTCTCTCCGGGGGGGGGGGGGGGGATTGTAGAGTTCCGGGGGGATTGTACTTTTTAACATTGAAAACATAAAATCACAAATCTTCCGGGGGAAAGTCCCCCCCCCCCCCCACGCAACCAACCCCTGAAATCAACATTGAGCCCAATAACGCATAAATGCACTTAATGTGCATTAAAAATAAATAAACAATTATAAGTTTTGAAAACACGATTCTGTCTGCTACTTTTTAGCCCACATGCGCAACAAGTCTACCTTCTAAAACATATAAATCCGTCGAAAACCGGAAGTCAAAAATTTTCACGAATCCAATAGTTTCTTCTTGTAAAGCTAGAAGAAAGTAACAAGCATGAAGTCAGAACATACTCATATTTCCCTTGCTACTTTCTTCTATATTTACAAGAAGAAAGTATTATATTCATGAAAATTTTCGAATTCCGGTTTTCGACGGATTTACACGTTTTAGGGGTCAGAAAACCCGAAAAACATTTTTTTATAAAAGTCTGTCTGTGAATCTGTCTGTCTGTGTGTGACACAAATTTTGTGGGCGCTCTGTCTCAAGAACTAAAGAACAGAATTTAATAAAAATTTATATTCAGTTAGTCCCTGATATAAATTGCTGCTGATTAGTTTTTAGTGTAAATCGCTCAACAGGTGGCGCTGCTATGCAACATTTTTCACGATTTCCAGAACAGCTCAATCTCCAGAACGGATTTTCATCAAACTTCAGATTCAGTTAGTCCTTGACATGAATTGACTTTTTATACATTTTGATGTAAATCGCTCAACAGGTGGCGCTGCTATGTAGACTTTTTTTTACGATTTCCGCAATAGCTCTACCTTAAAAACTAATGCACGGACTTTCATCGAACTTCAGATTCAGCTACAACTTGACATAAGTTGTTGCTGATTAGATTTTGGTGTAAATCGCCTAACCGGTGGCACTGATATGCTTTATTTTTCAGGAAATATGAACATGTATGAGATAGAAGAAAGTTTTGGGATTGTTTATTTTATATAATCCCAATTTAATTTTGAACAGTGGTCTATAAAAAAGATTCAATTATTTCATGTTAATTAATATTGAAATAATGTTCAGATTTTAGAGTGGTGATATATGATTTAGATGAAAATTTTGATATTTATGAATATAGCTAGTGATTTTGAAGTACCTTGAATTTGTTGTATAATAATAAAATGAAAAATAAGAAGAGATTGAAAAATGCGCAGAGTACGTCTGGAGTTCGAATAAAATGGTTGGCATGCAGCTCGTAGAATAATGATTTGCACCAGAAGGATTTCATCTGAAATTAATTCATTTAGAAATATGAACTTATGAAAACAGTGTACATAAATACGTGTCGTGCATCATGTAGTCAAGAAGTATATATTAAACGTTCTTTTGTAACTAAATCCTAGAGTACCTTTTTAACTGAAGTAATGTCTCGGTATTTAAAATTGTGGAGTCAACTAATGATATTTTAGAAGTGGGTTTCATAAATCTTTTATTTATTATTATTTTTTTTATATCAAAAACGCCAAGAATGACAGAGAATGTAATGGATTTTTCCCGTATCTTCTGCCGCATTGTCTATCATACAGTGAATCCTTATGGATTCACTGTATTCACAAATTCATTTTTATACTCTCTCGATTGTTACTGAAACTGCATTTTTCAAAATTTATTCATTTTAGGGTTCCGTTCTTAAAAAGTAAAAACGGAACCATTAAAAGATCACTCCTGTGTCTGTCTGTCTGTTACAGCCATTTTACTCGTAAACTATGGAACGTGGAAAGTTCAAATTGGGGGGAAGTAATAAAGACTATTGACCAGCATACATACAGATTATTAAAAATTCACAAATATATTTAGAAAAAAAAACTGTTGAGGGCTAATTAAGTTACTTGAAAAAAAATTTTTTTTTTTACTTTGTATATCGTGTGAAAGCTTTTGTAATGCTGAACTTAAAAATACATTTCTTTTAATTTTAGTTATTATATTTTCAGAGATATCGTCGAAAATGTAGTGCACAAATATGTTCCCCTATTTCCTAATCTACTGAAACTAAAATTGTGAAAAAATTAGAGGTAGTAGAGGCTAATTTAAACCTTGGAGGAAAATCATAGCGATTACCCTTGGTCACATAGTTTTTGAGAAAATCGCATTTTTCCGTTACACGCAAATTTTGATTTGCTAGGTGTTAAGGAGCGCAGGAGGTACCTATCGTAGCAGAAGTATAAAAGCATTATTGTTGATAATGATTTTCGAAAGAAATCGTCGGTAATTAGCCGAGATATTAACCCTTAAAGACGCGGGCGGTTTGGACTTAAATAATGACAGGGGTGGCGCACTCTATGTACCACCGTTTTTTAAAGCCTAGATAACAACTTTTAATGATATATTTGTGTAATGCAATACCCAGTAGCAGTATAAAAGCAATAAACGTCAAATTGTTAATAAACGGTCAAGTGCGAGCATTACTCGCGCACAGAGGGTTCCGTAGAATAAATATATGAATTTATAATTGTATTATAAAAAATAAAAAAAAAGTTGCTAAAAGAATACTAAGACTTTGTAAAAAACTATACAACGTAGAGTTGGGTATAACTGTATATATTAGAAAAGTGTAAATGGGTATACCATGACAGTTCAAAGAGATATGGAACCTAAATAATATCAAATATAGCTATTCGTACAACTCTTTTTTTAATATTATCCTAATCTATTTATGATAAACTTAATTCGGTACTGACAATAAAAGCAGTGCATGGTTAAACTTCATTTGGCATTTCATGAAACTAAATTCAGCGTAGCAATAACCTTTATTTCTACAGTGTAGCTAAAACAAAACCTTTGTTCAAAGTTTAAATTTGCATTGTGCTAAGCGCGCTTCGAATTGAGGTCTCAAAGTTGCAACGCCGCCTTGATCAGTGCCGCGTTTTTTCAGATAAGTGTTTAATTAACTTTTAAAGTCACTCGAGGCGTATATTGAGAGATGCAATTAATGCAAACTATCGCGAATCCCACAGTATTTATGCGATTCATTCTAATTAAATCTTTTCTGCCCTTAAAAAACGGACACCTAATTTTAATTCCAAAACAGACAAACGGCACCAAGAATATTTAATTAAAATTTTCCTTTTACCATGTACGTGAAAATAAGCAAGTTCGCATTTCTAATAAATTCGTTTATAAATTCTGGTGTCAGTTCATTATTTCATAAGTTTATAAATATAATTACTCAGTGCCGAAAAGTATTAAGTGGTCGCAGGACTCTTAAAGCTTCAAAATTTAAGAAATTTTAATTTTTTTAGATGTTAAATTCCTATCTTTTCTAAATATTTTGATATAATTGTTTCCTTGAAATTCCCATTAGCACGGAAATTTTGGCTTTTAGAATTATACCCGCTCAATAGCTGAAGCGGCGTTTCCGAAATTTTAAAGTCATTATTTTCCAAATGGTGTTTTTTTGGTCATAACGCTCAGGATACCTCAAAAACTTCTGAATATTTTTTCGTGAAATTTTCAAAACATATATTTCACGTTAGTCTGTATAAACTGAGCCGAAAATTTCCTTTTTATTGTTCAAAAAAATATTTTTTTTAGGTGATTTTACTGTTGAAATTTTCAAAATTTTGTATTAGCTAAATGCAACATTGCATTAAAAATATAAAAATGCTTTAAATACAAATTTATTTAAGTTCAGGGAAATTATTACAATCTGAAGTATAAGTAAGCACCAAAATTTTCATTCTAGTTGCAATATTTATTTTGTAATCCTGCGCGTAAACTTTTATGCCAATTTTTTGTTCGACAAATGTCTAACAGCTTCGAGCCCCCTATAAATACTAATTCTGTATCTTGCAATTTTTTAAATACATGAAACGAAAGAACATACTTATATCTTTCATCCCAATTAAAATTATGTTTTAAAATCATATACATTTTAAGACATTAAATGTTGAAAATGGTCTTTTTTTCATTTTTTTCCACTTTTTAGAATCCCGAGACCCCTTAAATTAGTATGTTTTTAACAATTTGACGTTTATTGCTTTTATACTGTTACTGGACATTACATTACACATATATATCCTTAAAAGTTGTTAACTAGGCATAGAGTACGCCGCCCTGTCCTTGTGTATGTCCAAACTGACCGTACCTTTAAGGGTTAATATCTCGGCTAATTACCGATGATTTTTTTCGAAAATCATTATCAACAATGCTTTTATTCTTCGGCAACGATAGGTATATTCAGCGATGCTCAACAATTTTTCTGAATGCCCGTAAATCGAAATTTGTGTATAACAGAAAAATGCTAATTACTCAAAAACTATGTGACCTAGGGTAATCACTATAATTTTCCGGCAAGGTTTATATTAACGTCTACTACCTCTAATTTTTTCATAATTTTAGTTTCAGTAGATTTGGAATTAGATTGGGGGGGGGGGGACATATTTTTGCTCTACATTTTCAGCAATATCTTTGAAAATATAATACCTAAAATTAAAAGGAATGTATTTTTGAGTTTAGTGTTACTAAAGCTTTCACAGGATACCCCACATGATATACAAAGAAAAGATTTTTTTTTCAAGTAGCATAATTCGCCCCTGTACTTTTTTACTAAATATATTTATGAATGTTTATTAATCTGAAAATATGTTGGTCAATGGTCTTTATTACTTCCCCGAATTTGAACTTTCCACGTTCCATAGTTTACGAGTAAAATGGCTATGACAGACAGACAGACGGACAGACACAGGAGTGATCTTATAATGGTTCCGTTTTTAATTTTTAAGTACGGAACCCTAAAAACAGACTAATTTAATTAGAATTACCACCGTATATTTCCGTGTATAAGCCGAAAGTTTTTGGGCATTTTTTTGGCTCCAAAGTCGGCTTATACATGAGACTAAGAAAATTGCGAAACTTGATATTCTAAAATAAAAAAAATGGTAAATATAAAAAACATAAATAATACTTACAAATTTCAAAAAATACTTTAATACTATATTCCTTTATATTGAAAAAAGTCACCAATCATCATTCGCTATCCATAGTCATTATAGAACTTTTAAGCAAATCCTTAAAATCGCTTTTTTTCAATAGCTTTCTTTTTGATACATGAGGATGAACATCGTCAGTTTCTAATTCATCTTTATTAGCATCGCCTTTTTCTTCATAAATATCATCATCCTCAGTTTCATCTATCGCATTACTGATAGGCTAATTCCGGGATTTATGCCGCACATTTTTTTTTAAATTTGTGTATAAAGTCCCATGGTGGACATAAAATAAAAAAAAATCATGCTGTGTTTTTACTTTCTTCTATCTTTACAAGAAGAAAGTATTGGTTTCGTGAAAATTTTCGAATTCCAGTTTTCGACGGATTTACACGTTTTAGGGGTCAGAGATTCCGAAAAACATGTTTTTACAAAATGTCTGTCTGTGAGTCTGTCTGTCTGTCTGTCTGTCTGTCTGTCCGTCCGTCTGTCTGTCTGTATGTGACACAAATTTTGTGGGCGCTCTATCTCAAGAACTAATGCACGGAATTTAATAAAAAATGATACTCAGTTAGACCCTGATATAAATTGGTGCTGATTAGTTTTTGGTGTAAATCGCTCAACAGGTGGCGCTGCTATGCAGCATTTTTCACGATTTCTGCAATAGCTCAATCTCCAGAACTAATGCACGGATTTTCATCAAACATCATATTCTGTTAGTCCTTGACATGAATTGAAGTTTTATGCATTTTGGTGTAAATAGCTCAATAGGTGGCGCTGTTGTGCAGCATTTTCCACGATTTCTCAAATAGCTCAATCTCCAGAACTAATGCACGGATTTTCATCAAACTTCAGATTCAGTTAGTCCTTGACATGAGTTGAAGTTTTATGTATTTTGGTGTAAATCGCTCAATAGGTGGCGCTGCTGTGCAGCATTTTTCATGATTTCTGCAATAGTTCAATCTCCAGAACTAATGCACGGATTTTCATCAAACTTCAGATTCAGTTAGTCCTTGACATGAGTTGAAGTTTTATGCATTTTGGTGTAAATCGCTCAATAGGTGGCGCTGCTGTGCAGCATTTTTCACGATTTCTGCAATAGTTCAATCTCAAGAACTAATGCACGGATTTTAATCAAACTTCAGATTCTGTTAGTCCTTGACATGAATTGAAGTTTTATACATTTTGGTGCAAATCGCTCAAAAGGTGGCGCTGCTATGCTGTATTTTTACTTTCTTCTGTCTTTACAAGAAGAAAGTATTGGTTTCATGACAATTTTCGAATTCCAGTTTTCGACGGATTTACACGTTTTATGGGTCAGAGATTCCAAAAAACATGTTTTTACAAAATGTCTGTCTGTAAGTCTGTCTGTCTGTCTGTCTGTCTGTCTGTATGTGACACAAATTTTGTGGGCGCTCTATCTCAAGAACTAATGCACGGAATTTAATAAAAATTTACATTCAGGTAGTCCCTGATATAGATTGGTGCTGATTAGTTTTTGGTGTAAATCGCCCTGCAGGTGGCGCTGCAATGTAGAATTTTGCAGGATTTCCGCAAGAGCTCTATCTCAAGAACTAATGCACGGATTTTTATAAAACTTCAGATTCCGTTAGTACTTGACATGAGTGGATGCTGTTTACATTTTGGTGTAAATCGCCCAACAGGTGGCGCTGCTATGCTGCATTTTGCAGGATTTACACTTTTTTCGCAGTAGCTCTATCTCAAGAACTAATACACACATTTTCATCAAACTTCGGATTTAGTTAGTCCTTCATATGTAATGATGCTGACTACGTGTTGGTATAAATCTCCCAATAGGTGGCGCTGCTGTGCTACATTTTGAACTATTTCATCAATAGCTCTATCTCAAAAACTAATGCACAAATTTTCATCAAACTTCAGATTTAAGTATAACTTGATTAATATTGCTGCTTATTATGTGTTGTTGCAAATCGTTCAACAGGTGGCGCTTCTATGCTGCATTTGTGATGATTTGCGCAATACCTCTATCTCAAGAACTAATGCACGAATTTTCCTCAAACTTCACATTCAGTTAGATGTTGACATAAGTTGGTGATAATTAGGTTCTGGTGCAAATAACCCAGTAGGTGGCGCTGCTATGCTGCATTTTGCTGGATTTACATGATTTCAGCGACAGTCATACCTCAAGAACTAATGCACGGAATTTCATATTTTTAGAATTCTCATGATGAACACAGATTGCCATTTAATTTGGCACTGAGATAGTGAATTTTGAAGTATTGACATGTATGAGATAGAAGAAAGTTTTGTGATGGCCACAACATACTAGTTTAATGTTAAATATACAACGCGTGTACTGCGACAAAAGATTTCAAAACAAATTATTAATATTTTTAACAATTTTTTCCTAAAACATTACACCGCGGCGCGTCACCCGTACATTCAGGCTTGTAATAAGAACTGGATTTATAAATAAAAATATTTAAAAAAAAATATTAATATCTGGACAATTAACGATGTAATAACAAAATGAAGCTAAATGAGTACAATGAAACATATTAGTAGATTCTAATTAATAATTGTTCCCTACTTTCATTATTAAAATTATCGACTTATTTTTTTACATTAAATTTTAATTATTATTTCAGCAACAACGTTACATGAATGTATTAGAAAGGGAGAAAAAGTAAAATTGTGTTTACATAATTTATTTGTTAACCCTTTCGGGACCGGTGGCTTTTACACAAATTTTATTCGGTTGGTACTACTTTTTTGAAAGGAGTTACCTTTACGTAAGTAATCATGAAAAGGCTCTAATTAAACAAAGCAAATATTACTTTTCTTTTTTACTGGTGCCAGAAACAAATTTTGTAAGCTCTTTATGAAGGTGCTTATATGCACCTATGGTCCCGAATAGGTTAAGACACCTGTTTTTTCTACTACAATCTACAGAAAAAGTGTCGAAAAAGTACAGTCTCTATGTAACTACATTTAAACACATGATGCAACGAAGCCAATTACACTTCCTCTTTTTTTGAGTAGTTTTCTAAACATTCCTTGCAAAGAACGTCTGCGTTACGCGTAATCCAATTTTTCATTATTATCATCTTGACTTGCATCTTTCTTACCCTTCTAACTTTTTATTTTCCCCTTTTTCTCCTTTGGTTTTAGTAAACTTGATAACATGCTTAACATGGTTAGTCTGTGCAAAAAGAAAAGGAAAAGTTAATAACACTTAATCCTCCCATACAAAAGAAATTGCAGCATGTATACCGGAATGGCAGTGCAGCATGTATCAAATTTTGCTTGGTGCAGACGTCGGCCATCTCAGTTACCTGCCATCGCTAAGGGGAATGACGTAACCATACCCACAGTACTCTATCCAAACGTTACACTTAATTTTGACTTCGAAATCATGCATGCATTTAGTAATTAGTGTATGAAACGTATTTAAACAGAACGTGTTTAAAAGTTTGGGCAGTGAAATCATGCACTTACGTCAAATTAAGGATTGCACTTCTACTAGTAAACATCGAAATGGGATTCATGCTATACACTGGTTAAAATAATATCATTGCGCACCTATACTGTGAGTTTGACGACCATCTACCGATAATTACAAGAAATACAAGGGATACGGCATCTATCCCGTGTGTGGCGACTCTCCCGGAGTTCCCCTACAGCCTTTTTTGAAAGATAGGTCAATCATTTCTTGTGGTAATTCAGTCACATGAAGTAGAGAAAGGTTTTCCAATATACGAAAATAGGAGGTTTGGTTTTTAAGAATGAGCAAGCCATAACAGGTTGAGCGGAACGCAATTAAACAGGTTTGGCAGCACCCCGATACAGAATAGGAGACATCAATAATTTCGGAGAGCGCATTTTTTTTCTGTTAGCTATGCACAAAAAGTGCTGTTTCTAAGTTTTCGTTCGCTGAATTTCCCATCACTTTTTTTAACATCGGCTTATATACGGGTTTTCGATTTTGGACGATTTTTCCCTGAAAAATCGTGTACTCGGCTTATACACGGATCGGCTTATATACGGAAATTTACGGTAATCACATAGATATTATGGGATTCGAGACTGCATTGAGTGACTTCCTCAATACGCCTCCCGTGTCTTTAAAAGTTAATTAAAACCTATCTGGAAAAACACGGCACGGACCAAGGCAGCGCTGCAACTTTCCGATCTCCTTTCGAAGCGCGCTTAGCACAATGCCAAGTTTAAACTTTGAACAAGGGTTTTGTTTTAGCTACACTGTAAAAAGAAAACATTATTATTACTGAATTTAGATTGAAATGCCAAATGAAGTTTAAATATGTAGTACTTTTATTGTCTGTACCGAATTAAGTTCAACATAAACAGATTAGGATAAAATTAAAAAAAAGTTATACAGAATAGCAATATTTGATATTATTTAGGCTTCATATCTCTTTTAACTTTTATGGTATACCCATTCATACTTTTCAAGTATATACAGCTATACCCAACCTTACGTTGTATAGTTTTTTTTACAAAGTCTTATTATTCTTTTAGCAACGATTTATTTTTAATAATACAGTTAATAATTCATATATTTATTGTACGGAACCCTCTGAGCGCGAGTAATACTCGCACTTGACCGTTTATTATCATATTGTCTTAGTAGATGCAACATGAGTGACAGCAGAACGAAATCCAGGGAGGGGCAAAAATTTTGAATAGATATAGCTGTAGTCAGCTACCAAGGTCTTTTTTTTAAAAGAGAAAATAAACATAAAATAAACTAAACTAAGAAATTTCACCAGAGTAATCCAATGCAAGAAAAAATTTAAACAAGATAAAAGCAATACAGATGTAATATGCATTAAAAATCCAAAAACAAGTTCCTATTGACGTTTTTAAAATGAAGAATTGTATCAGTTTTCATAATCTTTTTAGTTGGGATGAGGGGGGTGGGGGGAGTTATTTCGAACCCTTCAAAAGGGATAGTTTTTAAGCACATGAACTTGAAAAGAAAAACAGAACTGAAAATTGTCTTTGACGTAAAATTTGTAATTATTACTTTCTTCTATATTTACAAGAAAAAAGTATTGGATTCGTGAAAATTTCCAAATTTCAGTTTCCAATGTATTTACATACGTTTTAGAGGTCAGACATCCCGAAAAACATGTTTTTACAAAATGTTTGTCGGTCTGTATGTGACACAAATTTTATGGGCGTTCTAGCTCAAGAACTAATGCACAGAATTTAATAAAACTTCAGATTCTGTTAGTACCTGATATAAATTTATGCTGATTAGTTTTTGGTGTAAATCGTCCAACAGGTAGCGCTTCTATGCTACATTTTTCACTATTTCAGCAATAGCTGTTTCTTAAGAACTAATGCACGAATTTTCATCAAACTTCAGATTCAGTTAGTCCCTGATATAAATTGGTGCTGATTAGTTTTTGGTGTAAATAGCCCAACAGGTGGCGCTGTTATGCAGAATTTTTTACGATATCCGCAGTAGTTCTATCTCAAAAACTAATGCACGGATTTTTATTAAACTTCAGATTCAGTTAGTCCCTGATATAAATTGGTACTGATTAGGTCTTGGTATAAATCACCCAACAGGTAGCGCTGCTATGCTGCATTTTTCAGGATTTTCAAGATTTAAGCGATAGTCATATTTCAAAAACTAATGCACGGAATTCCATACCTTTTGAATCCTCATGATGGGCAAATATTGTCATTTAATTTTGGCACTGTGATAGCGAATTTTGAAGCATTAAAATGTATGAGATAGAAGAAAGTTTTGGGATTGACACATCCGATTAATTTTTTTTTAAAGTTTTTAAATATTTTAAAGTATCTTGGGAAAAATTAACGTTATTATTTTTTCAAAATCATCAGAAAAAAAAATCGAAAATCCGGGGAAATGCAATGGCTCTATTCTGATTACTATCATGTTTATGCAGAAATGAATAAACGCCTCTAAAATACAGCATTTATTCTGTTTAAATACTTGAAATGTTTGTTGAATGATTATTCTTTTAACGCAATGCTCTATTGATTGCGGTATATCTATATTCTACTTGTGCATTGCTATCTTATTTCACAATACTGGGCCATATTTCTCAAGCTGATGTATGATAAGATAAATTATTATCTTACTCATGAGTATCACATAGCTAAAGTGAAAAAAATTATTCTTTCCCTTCTATTAGCTGCTGAATGCAAAGATATTTATTTTTAGCACGTAAGTTGCATTTATATTTCTTTCAGTTTTTGTTATCTATTAAAATTTTCTAAGAATTAAATAATAGCATTTAAGAGTATAACTTGTTGAAAGCTAACTTCTATAATAATGATCTCCCATCTATAATCTAAATTATCAAATATTCTTAACAATAAAAAAATCGAGGAACGAAATTGATCGCAAACAATAAAATCTCTCACTTGCGGTTATCATGAAAGCTTCAAGATCGACAGTGATTCAGCACATTAACATTTTTATATGAGGGTTAGTTTAATTTGCAAATTATATTTCTTTGTTTTACTTGCTGGTATGGCTTGTAATCTATTTGTAAATTATTTCTTTGACACTTGGTGAAAGTTTTATTTATCATTATGTAATGGGATTATTTTCCTTGACAATATTTATAAGGAGTGACAATGCGCATTAAAACTGAAAAAAAAAGTTTTTAGAATTTAATTTTATAAAATAGCAAATAATTTTTAAACTAAAGTTCATGTAATTACAAATTATATAGGGGAGACTGAGGAGGGTTGACCCATTTTTTACAAAATATTTTCTTATTTTTTTAAATATTGAACCTAGAATTAAGTTTCATATATCATTTTATTCGTTATGCAATCCGTTATCAAAATAAAATTGCGACATAAGTGTAATATATAAGAAACTTGAGAAATGATTGATTTTAATAATGAGAAAATAATGGGTCAAGGCTCCCACATATGGAAGGCTTGACCCACTTTAATTTATATTGAAATATATGTTAAGGGAAATAAATCAGTTTTAAAAAAGGCAGGGTCGCCATTTCAGAATTTTCTTGGAGGGGGCAAAGCTGTCTTTGAGGACAGTGGCATAGCCAAGGGTGGGGTGGGGGGGGGGGGGAGCCTGTACTCTCTCCCATCAAAACGAAAACCTATGAAAAATTCCGTTTTAAGCAGGGTTTTTTTTTTATCTTAGCAGGTATAATTTAGAGATAGTGACTAACATTTTTTCCGTTTAAGGCAGTATTCTATTATAGACAGTTTCCCTTTTTACAAGTATTCTTAAAGGCATTTAAAACATCCTTTCTATAGTATACCTCTGAAGAGAACTGGTATATTACATATTATAGGTATATTACATTTATTGTAAAACTTGCGAATACGAAACCTGTCAAAAAAAGAATTGTTTCGCAAACGGAAAAAAAAATTAAGTTTCTATGAAGAAAGCACTATATAATTATACTTGCTAAGAAGGGTACTTGTCTAAAACGGAGATTTTTTTTTTTTTTTACTTTGCAGGCTTTACGGACAGGACAGGGAGCCATTTAATAAGTTTCTTAGAGTGGGGAGAGGAGGCAAGATTTTGTTTGAGGGGAAGGGTTTGAAATAGCATGCCATTCTTAACATTTTTATAAGCATGGGATTCTTCAAGAAATATTTTTAACACTTTCCAACGCAGTTGAAAAGTGAATTGGGTTTGTCTGCCCGTCTGGTCATGCTCTAACTCACGTAAATATACTCGGATTAACGCGTAATTGATATATGTTATTAAGTTTTACAATGGAATGTTCGGTATTCAAAATGAAGTGTGTATCATTCATAGTTCATTTACAGGAGGACACAAAAGTATTCCGTTAGATTATGGTCTATCGGGTAAAATCATTTGCGGTATATTTTATTATTGTTGTATTACAGTATTTAAACATAATAACATTTATATACATTATTGGGGTGTACTAAAAGATGACTACTACATGTAATGTTATGTTTAGCACTTACAGTTCACGTCCAGGAGAACTTACAAGTATTCCGTTATATTATAGTCTATGAAGAACGAATATTTGTGACGTATTTTAATAATGTTACTCCGTTACAAACATAATGAAATTGATAAAAATTTCTGAGATGTGCTAATTAGAGATGAGTTCGGGCTCATTTTTCAGAGCCCGGGGCCAACAATTTTAAATCCGAATCCGAAAATGTTTGTGCCATCAGAGCCCGATTCCGATACCGAAAGTATGCACAGAAAAAAGGTTTAACAAAAATGCATGTTTAAAAGCTGTTCTAAATGTAATAGATATCATTTTTAACAACTGTTAATCTCTAGCACATAATTAATTTTATGAAATTTACATTAAATCTTATCAAAAGAGACGTTTAGTGTCAAATAGAAATATACTTCCCTAAAAAGATTTTTAAATTTTTCTCCAGCAACAAGCAGGTATCTCTGATTGACACAATAACGAAGAGTATTTTATGTATAAATTAATGAAATTTGCAGAAATTATGATTTATATGACGAAGAATCGAACAGCGTTTTCTGTTTCCTATAAAAGGTGTAAATCTTTCGCATTTATCATGGCTTTGAAAATCAGTTTAAATTATAAATTTGACACCGTTACCGAAAAGATCCGATGCTTTTATAGAAACAGAGGAAACGCTGCTTGATTGCTTTCAATCGGGAATAACAACACATGCCAATTTTATCTACTTACGTATGAAAGTGATTGTATGAATATGAAGAACAGAGCCACAGAATGAGCAGACTTCAAGAAGAAGCATGAATAAAATCACCAACATTATTTTCATATAAAGAGCGATTATAATCGCAGACACTAGGAGACTAAAAATTTGCAAATCTTAGGCTAATGCTGATTGACGTAAAAGAAAATATTTATTTCGCGTTAGATCTCTGAAAAAAGTAATAATAAATAAACATTCCAATTAAACAGTATCCTAATGGCGCCATATTCTGATTGCCGTCAACATCAACAGGTCGTTACTCGCGTTAAACTACAGACATAAATCATCAAATATCACAAGTTTTCTTTCAAAATAATGTTCGACAAATACTTAAAAAAAAAAGAAAAAAAGAAAAAAAATCTATTTCTCTTTCCTCCTGATCAAAATAGCATTAAAAAGACTTGCAATGGGATAATTAATTTTTAAGCAGTAAAAAAGTTATTTTTTGTTTCTATACGAGTACGAGAATAAATAAAATTGCCAATTTGAGAAAGAATGGGCCCGAGCCCGAAGGCTGGTATAAAAATCAAACCCGTGTTAGGTCCTGGTTGAGTCCGTCTCATCTGTAGTGCTAATACATACTTTCTGTAGAATATGGGGTGCGAAACATTCATCACTCATTTACAAGGTTATGCAAAAGAGTTCGATTATATGATGGTCTACGGGTAAAAACTGTTCGCAGCATATTTCAATTATTTTGCACTATTTCAAACATAATGAAACTGATATACATTACTGAAGCTAACAACAAAATGCTTGCAGTAAAATAGGATGGGGATTGCATTTATCATTCATTTACAGGGACTCATAAAAGATTTCGGGAACAAATCTCTATGCGAAGTTTGGCTATTAGGAATGATTGCTGCAAGTCCGTTTTCACTTATGGTAAGGTTTTTTAGTTTAACTAAATTTTTGAATACTACATGGTGTGCATAAATTCTATAGAACATATACAGAGCAATTTTTAAATTCGTAAGACACACAGAAAAATTCGTAAGCATTATTGAGAAAGAGCAGGAATTGCTTAAAGATGTTATTTTTAATTTGAGTTATGCAGCTTCAAGTTGTCTTTCAAGCTCAACTACATTTAGTATAATATACTAAGGTAAGTTTGCTGCATATAAATAAAACCATATACAGGACTATGCAAAGAACTGGATATATAATCGCCTATGGATATTAACTCATGGAAGCGTAATTTAAGTAGCTTAAGCATTGCTTGAATTAAATTTCAGCATTAATATGTGGCGTGTATTAAAATCTGTATGTCATATACAGGGCTGTACAAAAGAATTTAAGTACGTTTCCCCCTATCGGTAGAAACTGCTGAAGGGGAATTCTTTACTGTGTTATGCATTTTCTTACTAAACATAATTTAAGCACACTGTGTAGCATATGTACAAATTTATAGATCATATACAGAGCTTCACAAAAGAACTGGATTACTTTTACGGTTATGGACGGTAATTATTGAAATATGTTTTTTAAATGTGGTATAAGGACTGTTTCCTAGAAATCTGCACAAACTTTTCTTGACTTGAAAGTTATTAAAAAACGAGATAAAGAACTCAAATGGACACTGTAAGGTAACTTCAATAACCACCTTAGTCAACAACCACTCTGTAAAACTGTTATCGGATTTCAATTAAACCGTTTCGTTTGACATTATCGATTTTACTTTTGGTGGTACTTGCTAGACATTGTACAAAATTTAAGTTCATAATTTTGAAACAATACTTGATTCGATTGATCAATTTCTGGATGTTACCTGATTTCTAGCCTTTGGCATACATTTTTGACATCAGATACTTTCAGAACTGCTCAATTGGTCAAATTTGGGGAACGCTAACCAGGTTGTCAGACTTCTTTATGAAAGTGATGTTTTGCTGGCGGAAATGGCTGAGAACGATTTTGCAGAGATGACTGCTATCCAAGTCTGGCCAGATACCGTAATCACCGTCATTGTAGTTGCTACAGATGTAGGGGATAAGAAGACGGCGAATGCCTTGTTCAAATGTCGTTGCCCATTGACAGCGAACCCAGACTTTCGGATGAACGGACAACTCAAACCTTTCGGACCCATTGCAATCCATACAAGGATCTTGTCTTGGAATTTCGCTTTAGTAGAAAATTTAATGATATCTTGGGTCGTGGAGACGTCAGATGTATAATAGCCACCATTATAGTTAAACATGGAGTGCTTGAGCTTAAAATATGAGCCATCACCGTCATCGAAGATGAATATTCTATCAGAGAATTTTCTGAACAAGTGACCACACTTCGTTTTCACGACAACCATTTGTTTTTCTGTTCGTTCTGTTATGACCATTTCTTGTAATATTTGATGTTCAGGTTCTTAGTGATTGTCTTTTGTTTGTGGTTAGGTGAAACACTGTATTTCGAAGGCATGGGATGGATTAATACTCGGTCGTTTTCGTCAAACAGTCCTTTCAACTGCTCTAACTCTGGCTTGGAGATTTTTTTTTTTTTTTTTTGCCTTCCTACCCGATCCCAGTTCTTTTTTGGCCGAGAGTCCCTCCTAGTAACTTTCTAGAACATCGTACGTAGTTCGTTTGGTGATATTTTCGGAAAATAAATAGTTCACGATGGACTTGCTCCTTGATGAATATTGCTTTCGTAAAACTTGTACACAATAATATATATACACTCCTCTTGTGACTCTATTATCGGAAAACACAGATTATTTAATGATCTCTTGGCTAATGGCCATGCTCTTATATACCATAGCACAACACTTCATCACGCGCAAGTTTCACCTGATTCGGTTTCCTTTGCTATTTTATATAATTGCAAAGTTTGTGCGGATTTCTAGGAAAAAGTCCTTATGTTTTCTAAAATGTTTAATTAGATATATTATTTACCTTATTGAAAGGCTAAGTTTTGCTAAAGCATTCTTGAAAAGTGTTGGAAAGTGTTTCATAATCTATGCTTGACGCATGATTTTTCTCTCTTGTTTAATTTTCAAGGGAAGACCATGCTATTTTATTTATTTATTTGCTTATTTTTTTTTGCAGAGCGACGCAAAATCAATTCGTCAATTAACCGCAGAAAAAAATTGCGAAATTTGCAAATTAGACTTGGAAAAAATAGATAAATTGGCAAATTAAATTTTTTTTTTATAATTATTAGTTTATGTACCTAAAGTGTTTACTTATACGTGTTTTTATTGTAGTAAAATTTGACAAGCTATTTTAGGTTTTGAGTAATTTTTTAAAATTCTTTTGAGTCTGACCTGCGATGACAGATAAATTTTCTAAAATATCAAATTCCTTGGGGGGGGCATGCCCCCCCCCCAGCCCCCCTCAAATGGCGCCCCTGAAAAAAGGCAGAATAACTTTATGCTACATGGTTTAATTATTATTAAAAGTTATTTGGGAAAATGTGATGCGTAAACAAACCTGCTTAGACGGTATTCAAATCACGGGAGAAAAATTCCGTTTTAAACACCCCCTTTTTGGGACTCTTGATCTGGAAACACTGGTTGCTATATAGTTTGGCTTCATCTCATGGTGTTCATCTTTGTGAAATTTGCCTACATATTTTCCTAAAGTGTTTTGATCAATTTTATATTTTTTTTGCAGAGGCATGAGCACTTAACATTTCTTAAGGCTGCCCCTTTCATCCTTTCTAGTCTTTTCCATTATTTCTCTTTACCTACCATGGGTATTAGTATTTAAATGAAATAAAAGTTCCTATCAACTTTCCAGTTTATATTTCATTATTTTTTTCTTGCTTCTATAGCAGTTTTTCACATCTTCAATTAATCCATTTTAAACATTTCTCTTTCTTCCACCTCATTTTACTGTAGCTTTATAGAAGAAATTTACATTATTTTAGAAATAAAACTATTAACCTTTCATTATGTACAGTGTATTAAAAAAAAAAAAAAAAAAAAAAAAAAAAAAAAAAAAAATCACTTTATTAAGGGAGCTTTGACCATCTGGTCAAACCTCCCTCACATTGGTTGGATCAAACCTCCCTACATAGTCGCTTTTTAAGGATGCTTTCACATGGTTATGGCCTAATTTACTGTGCAATCTTTATGCCTTATGGAAGGAAAGCTCAATATTTTGCATTACTTAAAACCTACTAACTTAAATTTCTATGATATATTTTATCTGAGAAAATCTAACAAAATGTTTCTAAAAAATATACTATAAGCTGAAAACTCTTCAGAATTGATTTTTCCGCACTTGTTTCTGTTATCTGTATGAAACGAAGACTATTGTTTGAGCATTTAAGTAGCTTTGTTTGCCAGCTATTGGCAAAATTCTGAAATTCTTTTAAATATGAAAACTGAAGGGTGCGTCAAGCCTCCCCAGTCTCCCCTACAGCGGCTCCTGAATTTGAGTAGACGCCACTCGCGCTCTTTTTAACACTTTTCAACATACTTATTAACATTTTCAAACATAATTGTTAACTCTTTTCAATATAGTTGAAAAGCATTAAAGACTTCAGTTTGTCTGTCTGCTGCCTGTCCGCGATCTAACTGTGGTAAATATAATCGGAAATCCGATTATATTTACCAAATAATTGATATATGTTAGTGAACTTTACTATGTCACGTTCGTTATTGAAAAAAGAGTGGCTATTAATTTAGTACATTTACAGGGACATTGAAAATAATCTCTTTATATTATGGTGTATTTTGAAAAATCGATGTTACTCTATTTGAAACAAAATGAAACTGATATTCAATTCGGCGGTGCACTAAACATGCTACCTGTAGAAAATGGGGTGCAAAATCTTTATAATCTATTTAGAGGAACGCACCGAAGAATTCTGTTAGAAAATGGCCTACGGCAAAGCGTATTTTAATGATGTTACACTATTTTAAACACAATGAAACATATAAATACATGATTGAACTGTATTACAAGATGATTACTATTTACAGGAACACTTAAAATATTACAGTTAAAGTAAGGTAATTGTGCCTAAATGTGATGACCACTAAATGCGAGAATGTTCTTTTACTTAAAATCTTAATTCAAGAATCATAAATAAATGCTGTATAATGAAGCATCCGATCTTAAAGAACAAAACCCGAAACATTTTTCTGCAATTAAAACGTTTTCTTAAACAAAAAATCCCATTAAAATGCACATCGTTCATTATAAAGCGCCCCCATATTCCTTAAATGCGGCGAAAAATCCTCAAAGTGGCTCACAGTTTTTCTTTTTTAATAATATATAGACGATATATGTATATATAATATATATAAATATATATAATATAAAAATATATAGACAACCGGGGGTAAAAGGTGATTTAGGTACCGATGTCCAAAATTTGCATATTCCAAGGTCATGTACTTGTGACGCAATAGTTTCCTGATATAAAATCTAATGTGTCTTTCCGTTTCCGATTGATTGCAAAGATTCCTCGGAATGTGCAGTTTTCCAAAAAAAGAAATTTTGGAAATCTGTCTTTTAAAAGCTCGTGGACATTTCAAGAAAAATTGGATGCAGCAAGGTTGGTATTTACCGAATTCTGTCAAAAGGTGACAATCTGAAGCAAAATCTCGTTCTAGACGACCAAAGAAAAACTGATTCTTATCAGTGATGAAAATAAATTCAATTTAGATGACTGGATGGTTGGGCATATTAATGGCACGGTATTCGCAAGGATTCCCAACTTTTTTTAGTAGACAACAAGGAGGGGGGTTCGCTCATGGTGTGGACAGCATTTTCTTATAATGGAACAATCCATATTGCTTTTTTGAAAGGTCGTCAATGTTCCGAAGATTGCCAGAAAAGGCTTGAAGTACAGTTACTTCCATTTGGAAAATTGCTAGTGGGGGGGTACAAATGGATGTACCAGCAAGATCATTGCTCCATTCTCGAGTCCAACTCTGCAATGCAGTGGTTTAGACAAAATCAAGTAACTGTTATGGACTGACCAGCCCTTAGTCTTGACATGAACCCAATAGAGAACCTCTGGGGAAGATTAGCTAGAGACGTATATGTTAAAGGCGTCAATTTGCAACGGTTCAAGATATAAAGCTGCAATTTGAGCGAAGTTGATTTTCTTTAAAGCCAGAACTTCTTCAAACTCTTGTTTTCAGTATGCCTGATCGAGTTTTTGAAGTGATTAGAACAAACGGCTTAAACATTTGAACGTTAAAGGAAAAAAATGAGTTGTGTATAAACTTTTGGTAAGTCAAATTTAAGTTTTAATTTTTCTCACAAAGTCTAAGGTTGTGCAATATTATTTGTGTATAGTATTATTATTGTTGTGCTATTATTTATAATTATAATTGTTTTAAAATTGTTACTCTTCTTTTTGAATTGGAAAATTAAAAAAAAAAAAAAAAAAAAACCCGTTGTCTATAAACTTTTGGGGCGCACTGTACTTTTATCATGTGACGTTTTGTAATAAGTATAGTTATATGTAACAAATATTCTTGTTAGCAATGTTATAAATGTCTTGTAAATACTTTTTAATCCGTGAACTCCACATTAATGCAAATTCGCACAGATCAAAATTTAACATGCCAGCGTTATTTAAAACATGCTTTAATTAATTTGTATTTTTAATTAACAAAATAAGACTTTTGATAAAAACAAATACCCATGTTAGATTCCTTATTAAATTTCCTATAGGAATCATGTGATTATATTGCGAACAAAATTAACTTCTGACTGATCGCTGCATTTTTCAATTTTCACAGTTTAACTTGAAATTTCCATAAGTATAGTTACCAATGAAATTTTATTTCGTTTGGTGACCTAGTACTATCATCAGAAATATTTGAATGGTTGAAATTGCATTAGAATTAATACTGTACAAAAAGTTTAGTGCAGAAACAGTATTGATTGAGTTAATCTCTCATTATTAGAATACTCATTTAGAGACCTAGTAAGATCGTTAGAAATATTTAAATAGGTGAAATTTAATTAGAATTAATCTTGTACAAAAAGTTTAATTTCAGAAAAAGTATTGTATGAGTTAATCGCTGTCACAGAAGTTAATATTTAAATGAATATTTTTTAGATGAATTGGCATGTATAAAATGCATTGTCACATTAAGTACATTGGATGTCTCATTTAGGTTTTAACTGCCTTAAATGCGACAAAAATTATTTAAATGCGACATTCATATATTGTGGACTTATACTACATAGAATGATTCCATTTCTACAAAACAAGTTAGTTTTGAACTAAAAGCACGGTATTCAATAATTTTCTGTTTAATAAAATATATATTTATTTAATAAAATGGCGATTCTACCCTAAATGCGACAAAACTGTGGGGAATCGCGTCTCATTTAAGCATAATGACCTTACTGTCTACGAGCGATAAATGTTTGAAGTGCATTTCAGTTGTGGTATGCATTTTTGATGTTTTTTTTAATACTACGTGGTGTGTATAAATTGTACAGATCATATATAGGGCTACAGAAAATATTTTGTAAACATTACTATATATGAGCGTGAATTGATTAAGGGTGTTTTAATAATTCCGTTATATATTTCAAGCTGAACAATATTTGGTATACCAAAAGATATATTTGTAGAATAAAAATAAATTCATATGTAGGGATACGCAAATAGCTGGATACATTGCCGTCTATGGATGATAATTTCTTAAAGAACGTTTTCAATAGAGTTATGAGTTAATTAAATTTTAGTTTTCGTATGAGGAGTATATAAAAATCTGTAGCTAATATGCAGGCCTGTACAAAATTATTCGAGTGTATTTCCGTCTATTGGTGGAAACTTCTGAAGCTTAATTTTTAACTGTGCTATGTGAATCGTAACAAAGTTGCATTTGAACACACTATGTGCTATGTAATATATATATAGGTCTATAAATCATGTACATGGATGCACAAAATAATTCAAGTACCTTTTCGGCTATGGGCAATAATTGCTGAAATCTTGTTTTTAAATATGTTATGCGTTTTCTAAGTTGTTTACTTAGATATCTTCTTTTAATTTCTTAAATGGTGAACTTAAGTTACAATATTCTTGAACTGTTGGAAAGTGTTTCATAATCTATGCACGACGCATGATTTTTCTTTCTCCTTTAAAGTTTATAAAAGAATAATATAATTTCTCATTTAATCTTAACCCGTGTCTGGGAAAATGCTGTCTCCAAAACCTTCTCTAAAGATTTCTTGAGGAAGACAATACCACGTTTTAGAAATGTCTTTTATGTTGTTTGAAAATGTGTTTTCTATTGTAAGTTGAATGTTAAAAGTACACATCTATACAGTTTCATGCTAATAAGGAAGTGTTCTTGGATCCATAAATAAATGAGGTCTCTGAGACCGCACCGTTGCCGGTTATGTTTCACTTTTCAATCTCGCAAGTTTCGGATTAGTATTTATAGGGACCCTTATACATATTAGACAAAAACAGAAAGATGAAGAATTGGTCGTACTATATAGCATAATTTTTGCATTGAAGTTATACATGTCGAAGTCCCTAAATGAGTATATCCATGATATAACGTGTAAAAATTAGGAAAAGAACATCTCTATAATAATAGCCTAAGTCATGTGACTGTCATCAATAGTTCCGGGCTGACCGCTTCGCTTTTTATATGCCAGGTGACCATTTTTTACATTTTTTATTTTTCACGTGGTAAATTAAAACAATGCTTTGATATTGAAATTAAAAGTCATGGTTTTTGGTATTATTTATTTTTTTTTCTTTTTCTTAAAAAAGGGAAAGAAAAAGTGAAAGTCATGAATTTCAAATTAAAATTACGTATGTATTTTAAATAAAATGAGTGAAATTATTATATTTTAGATGAATTTAATGAAATATGAAAAAATGCGATTGGAAAGACAATGTTTGATGATTTATCACTTGCGCCTGGCTAGCATAAAAGGTCACTACTTAGTTATACCGTCGACCAATTTCGCCAAATTATATAAATCGCCAAACCACTCGCCAACTTATACAAATTGACATAATTTTTATTTTAAATAGCGAAAGAACAAATAAATTAGCATAAGATTAATAAAAATACAAATAAAACGTCGAAATAAAAAGTAACTTGATGACGTAAACACGTGTAACTTGCTTAAAAAACAAGGGAATATGACATTTACGATCAACCATTATTGATATTTAATCTTATAGTTTGGCGATATATTTTTGGTCGACGGGATAACCAAGTAGTGCTCATAAAAATACGGAGTTCTTGATTTCTCTACTAGAAACTTCTGATTTGGCGAAGTATTGAGAAAGTAAATTAAATTTTGGATAAAAGTAACACGGTACAATGCTTAGCACACATATAACGGAGACCAAACTGGTCGCCAAGGGCGGCTAGTGAATTAATATTTTGTTTCATAGATTTTTTGCATTTAAAATGATTTTTAAACGGAATGACATGCATTTGTGCAGTTTTGCGAATATTTATGTCCTTTATTCTTAAAAGTATTTTTAAGTGTTCGGTGTGCCTAATATTGTGTTTTTGAATTGATATTTTTCGGAGAACAAATTTTAAATGACATTCAGATATGCTGGTTGAACTATACGATGTGCAACAGTCTTTTAGAGCTACACAACAACTATAACTTAAAAGTTTCAGCTTCATATTATGGGTTCATTATTGTGTGTAAATGGGACCGTGGAAACACAAAATTCAGTCCTAATCCCAAATTTTGAGTATTTATTTAAAAGTATTCTTTAATACATCTTTAAGCATTGCTTAATGTATCTTTAAATATTGTTTAATATACCTTTAAAAATTGAAAATATGTGTGACTATTTAGATCAAGCGGCTTAGAATACTCCAAAATAATTTTTAACATCTATTTTGGGTCATTATCCCAGAAACGTACATTTTTAGTTCCCAATTTCCTGAAAAAAGAACACTAATAAGGGTAAAATAGAAAATGATTTTACGCAGATTGTTCGGACACCACCGAATAAACTGCACTGACCGCGAATCCTTGCTATGAGTACATAAAAGTTACATATAGTAAATATCAGACTGAACTGAATGATACTGCAGAATTAAGTCTTGTGTAATTATTATTAATTAATATTACATATTATTCCATTTAAATTTTCTATAGTATATTTCTTATCTGTTATATCTTGTCAGTGAAAGAATGGTGTAATCTTCAGGCTCATGCCTTTTTAAGAGTTATTAAAAAAAATAAATATTTTATACTGATAAAACTTTTGTGACGACTAAATACGAGAGGATATTGTAACTGACAACATAATAGAACATTCCCCTCCTTTACCTGGACCCCTAATTTAGGGGTTAACATTCACAATTGCAGTTTGAACAAATAAAATCAACATTCCCCTCCTTTACCTAGATCACTAATTTAGAGGGCAACATTCACAATTGTAGTTTGAAGAAATAAAATCATAAGACGAAATTAAATTTTTCACCTTGATTCAAACATAAAATATAGAATATTAACTTTAAAAAAAGTTCACTCTTTTACTTAAGAGGCGATTAGAATAATGAAACAGATGTTACAAGTTAAAAATATACATTTTATTTAAAATTTCTTAGTACTTTGAAGCTTTTCCAAGCTCTTCATCAGAGAATATTTTAATAACTAATTGTTTATTATGGGAATTTATATTTTACTAGAAATAAATAATAGAGAGTATTAAGAAATAGGGAAATAATGAATACGCCGGTAATTTATCTATCTATCTATATTATAAAGGACAAACATATCTGTGCGTAACACATACGTCATTCTGCGAATGGCAACATTTGAAATTTGAAATGAAATTTCCGTTTTGCAATTTTCGCAACAGCAAATTTTTAAACTTTTAAACATCGCACATTTTCAATTTTTACACCGTCGTATAAGGGGAAAAATGTACTTTTAAATGCAATTTGTTTAAAAGATGTATCTCAATTTATTCTTGAAATATTAATTTTTTTGTAGTTTTTAATACCATTTTTCTAATTGTGGCAACAAAAGTACTCCATTTCTATTCAAAGTAAACGGAAAATAGTCGGAAATAGGAGATTACTCTTAGAGGAGGAATTGATATTATATTAGAAGTCTATGAGATTACTGTATCTTTTTGTTGCCATTTTGTCATAAAATCTGAAAAAAAGTTGAAATTAAAATACCTGCTATGTCAACAATATCGTCTGTTATTCCGCTATAATGACGTCATATGAATACTTTTCAATTTACAGTTTTCAGGTTCAGTTGTTTTCGAGTACAGCTTAAAACTCGATTGTAAAAGTGGATTGCTTTAGCGGATGCAAATGACGTCATTTTAAATATGTTTTGTAGAAGTGCGTCACTTTCACCCCAGCTGTTTCCTCAAGTTTTTATCCAAAATTCTCGGGACTAATAAAATTTTAATGCTATTCTTTAGGACATTCTACTATAATTTTATCAAAATAACATAATTTGCTTAATTTAATTTTTCATAATTTTAAATAATCAATATATTTAGTACACCAGTGTGTTTTTTAGTCAGTTGCCCTGATCTTTCTGCTGAACCAATTTTACTAATATATATATATTTTTAACTGAAAGCTGTTCATTTATAGATGTAAACGCACTAGCTGTTTTTTTTTTTTTATATTCCCACTTTTATATTTTAATTTTAAAAGCATTTTATGAAATTTCTTCAAAATGGTGATAATTAAATAGCTTTCACTATTGCAGAGAAGAGAGAAATAACGAGGTTTATTTATCTTTATTCATGCCATTTTCTGATAAAAATTCAAAATTTTTGATAAAAATTGTTGTATAGGGTTTACTGTCGAAAAATCCCATTAGAGGCATAATATTTGGAAGGGAAAATGACATACTGCTTTTGAAAACACGCATTTTCCTGATAAATTTTCCATTTTGTTTTTTCTTCTGCATGTGTACTGATACTAAGTTTCAGACACTAGGCGAAATGCGTATTTAAGTGAAAATGAAGTCATATTTAAAAGAAAACGATCATTTTCTTAGATAAAACTGAACATTTTAACACAAGTACGCCTAAAAAACATAAATTACAGAAATTTTTACTCTCCGGTACTGAGATGAATTCAAGTTAAGAGTGCGTCTGTTTACATAAAAGATGTTGCTGACAATCGTGACTTCAAATTTTGAGTTAAAATGATTTTAAAATGATCAAAGAAAATACAATTAAAAAAATGATGCATACGGATATGAGAACTGCGGATGCAAATTTTGAGAAGGTGAAAAGGATGTCGGGTTTAGATTTCATCCGGAAAAAATTCTACGATCGTGTGAGAGTTGAATAAATTTTGCTGTTTTTCATTCCGGAATACCAAGCATAAGAGCCTCAATTGATAACCTCATCTTAATAACTGATATTGATTATATTTTACTGATTACGTGTCTGTATTATAAAGGACAAATGTATATGTGCATAACGCTGACGTCATTTTGCGAATGACATCACTTCACGATCAAATTTCGGTTTTGAAATTTTCGCTACTGCAATTTTTTTAACTGCTGACCGTCGAACATTTCCAATTTTCGTCGCACAGGGAAAAAATGCAATTTGTTTAAAAACTGTATCTTAATTGATTGATTTATTATGTTTTTTAAAAATAATTTTTAAGCATGATATTTTTAAGTTTGTCTTATCACGTGCCGGCTTCAAAACATAATAATAATAAACATTTTGCACATAAAGCAACAAGCACTGTTCAGCATTTATTTCTGACTATTTTTGTATAACGAAATTAATACTTCCTTTATAAACAAATAAAAGAATAATACTAAATAAACACAAATCTAACATATTTGTAATAGTGCAATTTAAATTTTTAGATCACCAAATAGGAAAACAAAATTCAAAGGAAATTTGTTTGGAAAGTGCTTCTCAGTTTACTGATTGTCTATGGTTTTAAAAACAATTTTAAAGCATTAAATATTTTTTAATTTATCTGTATCGCGCTGAGCTCGATTACAAAAGATTAATCCGTTTGCCCGTAAAGCAACATAAAGAGTTCATCATTTTCATACGGCTAATATTCATTAAAGAAACTTCCCTATGAATAAATAAAAAAAATCTCTCTATTCTAAAAAAAAGTAACTACCGCTGTCACCGCCGCCGCCGCCGCCGCCGGTTTTGAATTTTTTGTGACCGGAGGTCTTTCTCCGTTAATATTAAGAAAAATAATGCATACAAAAATATGAAAATCGGTAGTATTATACAGAAATGTTTGATAAACACGCTGATGCAGACAGTTTTCAAATCGAAGTATTATTTTAAGAGATATTTAATGCCAAAGTTGGACAAAATCGTTCCATTAAAAAAGTTTTATAGGAGCAAAAACTGTACATAGGAATTTAATAATTTTTAGATCATTTTATGCGTCAGAATTTCCCGGTGTGCAGATTGCTTTTAGTTTTTTGATTTGACACATTTTTTGAGGTTTTATTTCTATTTTAAATTCAAATTTTCAGCATTTCGATGGATATATTTTACATTATTTTAGAAAATGGTATTAATTTATACTGTTGCCAAAAGTATAAACAGCGCAAACAATAATGTTTGCTTCAAATTAAAAATTTATTTACACGTGACTCTTATAAACAGAAAAAATCATTTGGAATTAGAATTAAATAATTATGTACAAAAAGCAGGAACTTTACGTCATAAAAAGTATACACGTGAACTTTAAGAGAAAAAGGAAATTGAATTGAGAAAGAATAGCTTGGTCAAAATTACGTCAGATTAAAAACGATTAATTTAAAATGTCTCATTTAAAAGAACTTTCTTTTCGCTTTGTTAAAAAATACCAGGAGACAAAGAGTGTTTACTTAATTCCTTTTATATTAGCTTATTTTGAAATGATGTTACACGTGTCTACGTCATCAAGTTATTTTTATTTCGACGTTTTATTTGTATTTTTATTAATGTTGTACTAATTTATTTGTTCTTTCGGTATTTAAAAGAAAAATTATGTCAATTTGTATAATTTGGCGAGTGGTTTGGCGATTTATATAATTTGGCGAAATTGGTCGACGGGATAATCAAGTAGTACCGCAGCGGATTTGGCGTTAAAATTCCCCAATCAAAGAAAAATGAATAGAAATCCGTTTATAGGGAGATCGACACTGTTTTTTAAATTATAATTCAATCTTTCGAAATCTTTTTAAAGCCGATCAAATTAGCGTGCATTTAGAGTCTGCGGTGTCTGGACGGGGGTTGGCGAGCGTAGCTCGTAGGGGGCCGAGCCCCCTAGTATTATAAATAAAACACAAATTTAACAGACATGTAATTGAACTATGCGCTTAAAGTTCTGAAATTATCAGAATATAAAAGGATGCCGTAAGTAGCAAAATCTTGGTCAAATAACTCTTAGCATGTGCGACTATTAAGAAAATGTCGTTTTTGATAAATTATTTAATTAATTAATAAAAAAAATTTGATAAATCAAAACTTTATTTGATTGTATAATTCATATTTTTTATATGAAAAATGCTTTTTTAATGTTAGTGGGCAATAAAAAAAAATTAGGGCATATAAAAAATTATTGGTTTTTCAATTAAAAAAAGGTGTTCACCTATAGTCTGTAACCCGGGAAGCCCGGGTACGATCACCTAGTACTAATAAAAGAACAAATCGCTCTGTGTGTGTGTTTGTCTGTCTGCGATGGCTAGCGAAAACTACTGCACTTAAAAGTCTGAGAATTTAGGCGTGATTAGTCCAAGACAGGTCCTGATGCACCTGAGGCTCGGATTTTTAATTTTTTAAGGACCGGGGCCCCTGGGCCTCCTTAAGTTTTTATGCACTAAAGTGTCAATAACATGCCCCTTTTCTATCCGATCGTCTTCCTTTTTGGGGTGAATTATCCATTCAGTTTCTAACCCATTTCTACATTTCAGTTAAGACCCTGGCACCCTTGGGGCCCGGCACATGGCCCCTTAAAGTTTTAGTGTTCTATATTGTTAATAAATTGCTTCCTTTTAATCCGATATTCATTGTTGGGAACCTTTTTCCATTTAGTTATTTTCCCGTTTCTACATTCCAGTTAAGACCCTGGGCCCGGTCAACGGTCCCTTGAACTTTTTGTGTGCCATGCATTTTTCACACCCTAATTTTTTCATGTTCTCAGTACGTAATTTTAAAGTTGAGTCTTGGACTCATCTCCCTTGAACTGCACCCACATATTTTTATTGGGTCCCCTAGGGCCCTTTTTTAAGCATTTCCCCATTTTTTTTGCGAATTTCTTTAAAATTATATTTTAATTATTAATTCATACCCTATGTCTAATTTTGACTAATCAAAGATCTAAAACGCTGAGTTCTAAAATGCTTTAACATGTTTTCATGTTAGGGCCTTGCTCTCAACTATTAGTTGACCCCTTTTGGGCTCCATATTATAACTCCCTTAAAAATAGTCCGATTCACTAGCTTTTTTTTTCTAACAACTTCTTAGGTTCTTTCGGTACTACATGAATGACAATTTTTTTTTCAGACTTCAGCTACCACCAATTTTGAATATTAATCGCCTTTTTAGGGCCCTTAGTGCAGCTTCTTTAAAAATGATCAGAATTGCTTGCAATTTTCTTTAACATATTTCAAGCGTCCTCTGATTACTTTAAAAACTACTAAAAAGTATATTTATAGCCAACTACATGCCACTTAAGTCCCTGGCATCTTGGGACCCTGTACAGGTCCCCTTGAAGTTTTTGCACTATAAATTGTTAACAAATTTCCCCCTCTTAATCCGATCTTCATTTTTGGAACCCTTTTTCCATTTAGTTATTCTCCCTTTTCTATATCCCAGTTAAAATCCTGGGGCACCCTAAGGTTCCATAGGGCCCGATCCGGGACCTCTTGAACTTTTTGTGCGGCATGCATTTTTCACAACCTAATTTTCTCGCATTCTCAATGCAAAATTTTAAAATTGGGTCTTGCACTCTTCTCTCCAGACCAATACCGTCTTATTTTTACTGGACCCTAGGGCCCTGTTTTAAGCATTTCCCCTCATTTTTTGCGCATTTCTTTAAAATTATATTCCAATGATTAATTCATACCCCATGCTTAATTCTGACTAATTGAAGATCTAAAGTGCTAAAAAAACTTAGATCGTTTAACAAGTTTTCATTTTAGGACCCTGCTCTTTACTATCAGTTGGCCCTCTTTGGGCCCTTTATTATAGGCCCCTTAAAAACGGTTCGATTCACTAGCTTTTTTTATCAACTTCTTAAGTCCTCCTGCTACTGCATGGATGACAAAAAAATTTCTCAGACTTCAGCTACCACCAATTTTTAATATTAATCTCCTTCACGGGGCCTTTGTTTCAGCTTCTTTAAAAACTATCAGATTCTATTACAATTTTCGTTAACGTAGTTTCAGCGTCCTTCAGCTACTTTAACCCTTAAATGCCTGGTGTTGCTTTTCGGCAACATACCCAATTTAGGCTCTAAAATACTATTAGAATAATATTGAAGCTATAATGCCTAATGTTACCAATAAAATACATTCTGAAAATATTATTAAATCGATTTTCAACATTTAGATGGCAACACTTGTGCTGTTTAAGAATAAAGATAAATTTATTTTTTCAAATGTTGCTACTTGTTCTTTTTGTTTTGTTTGGAAGCTTGCGAAATACCCTATTTTGACCTGCAGTGAGCAAGTAAAATTTATTTCTTATTATAGTTCATAAAATTCTTGTGTGTTTAATATTATAGAATTTTATCAAAGGAAATTATTTTTTCCATTAAACACCAGTATTGCCGATTAGTAAGAAACTGTTTTTTAGCCGTAAACTATACTTAAAACAAAATGTGATTTTTTTAAGTATTTTTCCCATGATTTATTTAAAAAAAATGAAAGCTGAAAAACATTATTACAATGATTTTTGAAAAATCAGGCATTTAAGGGTTAATACTGATAAAAAAATTTCTTATACCCAGCTAAATTCCAGTTAATACCCTGGCCCTCAGTGTCCGGTCTTTCTTTATACCTCTACTACCACTTTTTTCGAACATTAATCTCCCTTTTCGGCATCAACTTACGTTTACTCACTACAGCCGTAAATTAAAAATCGCGCTACTTTAAATGTAACTTTAGATAAGGGATTTCATCCGTTTATTAAATATCGTGTTAATGTTAAAAGTAAGTCATAAAATTTACTAGGGGAGGGGGCATCTTCCACGGCTTGGTAGAATTTCTTCCTCAAATTCTAAGGACTCAATTTCAACGGGATCTGGTTCATTCAACTTAGATTACAATTCAGCGATTTTCTGTATTATGAAACTAACTTAGACTTCAATTACCAACATTTTCTAGCATTAATGGTGCATTCTTTTTTTGGATTCTATGGGCTTGATTACTACGGGGCTTGGCTCACTCAACTTGGTTTTCGATTGTCTCCGGCACGTGCGGAGCACTTCCGGTACATGCTGCCTTAGGCAGCGGGAACCCAGGTTACAGGTGCGTTCGGAAAGAAGTTTGTTGGGGGCACACTAGACGCTGCGGAAGGCAATGGCGACCTCCGAAATCTGGTTCATTTAAAAGAATTTCAAAAGATATAAAATCATACAAACTTGAATTTTGTTTAAGGTTATTGTTTACGGATCCCGGGCAACGCCGGGCGGGTCTGCTAGTTTAGAAGAATTTAAATGAATGTTGCAAGCAAAATTTTTATATAACATATGTAAATATTATACAGACATACATACAATAAATACAATATTTATATATAAGTACTATATATATAAGTACTTATATATATAAGTTATATATATAAGTACAAAATTTATATATACCGTTAACAGTTGAATGCAGGCGTTATTTATGTGTGTATGTGTGTTTTATTATACAGTGTGTCCACGTATAACCTGACCGACCTTTATTTTCGCAACCGTTGATCCTAGATGCATACTTCCAATTACAAAAATGGTTTAAATAAGTTAAAGAATTATTTTTAAAGCAATTTGGGTCAAGAAAAACATTTATTAAAAAATTACGAAATTTAATTTTTTATACGGTCCCCCGGTCCTATAAGTGATATTTACTAAATATTTACTGTGACACTAACAAGTAAGACAAAAAAAGTCCCATTCATCTACCATTAAAATTGACCGAGTTATGAAACTTTGAAGTGCATGACTTATACCACTTTTTTGCATATCAAAACAGATGATTTCGAACATGCTTTCAGGGGTCGCGTATAAAATACTTAAACTTATTTCAAGGTATCTGCGCTTTGAAAGAAATCGTACGAATATTACGATTTACTTTTATTAGTTAAGTTTCAGATTAGTTAAAATAATTTTATTTTAACATATGTTTTATTTTGAAAGGATTTGAGGCTATGATTTCTTTTAACTAAAAGTGTATTATTTTCATAAGGTTATATTTAACTTGCAATGATCGTCTTTCCAGTTTAAAATCTGTATTCGAACTTTAACTTACTTTCAAATGTCCGAAAGAAGTTAAATTTTACATACTGACTTAAATCCGATGACAATGCAATATTATTATGATTTTCGACTCTTACCATCTTATACGAGTACATACTTATATTAGAGGATAACACAAAAAAATTCGGATAGATTACCGTCAAGAAGGTTAAGAAAGAGTTTTAGATTAGATAACATAAACCTGCGATGGTTGTGTTTTTTTTTTAACTTTTATAGTTACATTTTACGTATTTTTTAACGCTGAATCAAAAAATTACCTTCACTTTTAACCATCATGTCAAGATTTTTAGCAAATCGGAAATTTCAAGATTAAAAAATAGCGCAAAAATCTGATACTATAAAATAGATTTAAGACTTTTTTTATTCAGTTTAATTTTATTTAATTCAATAATTTATTAGAATTTTTTGGCTTATACTGGGTTTCTTACAGCTAAACAGCTCGGGGGTTCAATGAAGTTGGGAGGGGAGGGAGGATAAATTTTAACGTTAACTTTTTAACTTTGAAATTTGCGATTTGAGAAAATTCCAGACTTGATGGTTTAAAATGAAGGTCATTTTCGGATTCAGTGCTAAAAAATACATAAGAATCAAGTTTCAAAAGCTAAGAAACATGCCACAACCCAAAATTTGAAAGACAGTGTAATCTAACAGCATTTAAAATATGTATCATTTTGTAAAGAATTGAGGCTGTTGTTTTTCACCCTTTTATTTAACAAAAAATCAATTATTTTTATCGTCTTATAATGTTTAGTACAAATTGTACATTTTGCAGTAATATGTCAGAATGATTAAAGATTTCAAATTTATATTGCAATGCTAATTTTACTCTCAAACATTTCTTTAATGTATCTGACGAAATTATATTTCTACTAAATTTGTGAATGATCCCTAATATGCAGCAAAAAATATACTCCAATTTTAAACAGCTATTACTCGGTCAATTTTAATCGTAGAATAACGGGACTTTTTTTTGCCTTACTTGCCAGTGTAACCGGGAAATTTTACTAAATATAACTTAAAGGACCGGGGGACCGTATAAAAATTTAGATTCTGTAATTCTTCACTAATTTGGTTTTTCGCTTCAAACTTATTTTATCTTAACCCTGCACCTAATTTTGAGCATTTTTGTAATTAGAAGTATGCATCTAGGACCAACGGTTGCGAAAATAAAGGTCGGTCAGGTTATACGTGGACATACTGTATATTGTAGTACGTGTGTTTCATAACACATATTATATTCATGGAGAAAATTTATCCGTTTTCTGAAGTCGTTTACCTCATCAGAAACATTTCGCTTTAGATATTACTTTTTATCATAGGTTATTTTCTGCTATTTTATTTACATAGATTACTTAATATTATTTCTCGATAAATAATTTGTACTTCCGCGATTAATACATAATTACATGCAATCATTTTTTTCTGGTTAAATTTTATGAAAACCATTAAATTTTTTCTTTTAAATACGATGACACATTCACTGAAGAAATCACGCTTCTGATTGGGGGAATGTGATAAAGCAAAATAAATTTATATTATAGAGAGAAAAGCTTAATCTGATTGCCACCATTTTGAAGAAATATCATAAAAAGCTTTTAAAATTAAAAATAAAATATAAAATTAAAATTAAAAAATAGCTAGTACGGGCACATCTACATATGAATAGCTTTCATTTAAAAAAATAGTTATCAAAATCGGTTCAGTAGAAAGCTCAGGGCTGATGACTAAAAAAACAGCCTGGTCTTTTAAATATATAGATTATGTTTTTATTATCACTACGAAGTGACGCATTTGTATAAACAACAATTAATTATTGAAGAGCTTGGAAAAGCTTGAAAGTACTAAGGAGTTTTAAATAAAATATATACACTGGCGGAAAAAAAAATCCCAACACCAAGAAAGACTTGTGTTAGATAAACGAAATTTGGTAGGCATGTCCCTCCATGCCTGTTTTAATTTTACAACATAAATGTATCCGATAAGGTGAAGAAAAAGGAACATACGAAGTTAAACAAGTCAGAAATTGTACGTCAAACGTGGCAAATGAGGTGAGTTCGTACTATAACAAGTTTTATAAATATTCAGATCTTGGTGCAATAGCTGTTGCACTCTTATGCAGAAATGCATGAATATAGAATTTATTACGATTATATATATTAAATCCAGTAATACGAAAATAACATGACTCCATCTTAAATAGGACGTAATCACCATGGCAACTTAGAATAATTATCTATCATGGGATATCATTGAATTAATGACGTATGATAAGATTTAATAGAATGGATGGAACTTTTATTAATACCGTTTAAGTTTTCATTCGATTTTCATAAAATTTGAAATGACGACAAAATTCTGCAACCATTATATATATTATATTCCAAACCATTCGGTTGGGTAGTTTTTGCGCTGTTATATGCAGCCAGACGGACGGACCAGAAGACGACTATAGGTTCTACGTATTTCTATAATTACGAACGCACCTAAAAATGGATGTACTTTCTTTACTTTTTAAAAGAAAATTTTGAAAAATGACATAAAGAAAAAAATTACAGCCCAAGACACTCCAGTCCCTAGAATTATAGCCACTTCCATGCAATATAAGTTATGCATATAGTTATATACAAACGTTGTATGTAACAGCATAATCTAGAACTTGGAATACAAATTAAATACAGGAAACCACTTGTTGGATTGGGCATTTATGAAGCACGTTATTTCATGTGATTTTAAATTAAAAATTTTAATTACTTAAAAGGGTTATAAAAAGTGTATAAGAAAACTGCCTTATTGACAGCTTAACACGACTGAGAGCCTAAGGCTATCGAATACCCCATTTTCTTATTTTAAGGTTATATTTTTTGCAAACAGCATGTGCATAAGTATCAATAAATCTGCAGATGGGGCATATTTTTAAAGCGCTCCCAGCATAACGTAAAGAAGATGAGATGCTGAATGAAAATAATTATAAAAATACATATGAACATTTCTGTATTAACAAAATCTGACGATGAAGCAGATTTTAAATGTTTTCCCAGCATTACGTAGAGAAGATGAATCGCACAATGAAAAATTTTATAAAAAATACATATGAAAATTTCTGTATTAATGCAATCTGCAGATGAGGCAGATTTTTACTGTGTTACCAGCATCCTGCAGAGAAGATAAGTTAACGAAATTAATTATAAAAAATTGATAAAACAAATTGCTGTATCAATAAAATCTGCAGACGAGGCAGTTTTGTAATGTTTTTCGTTTTCCTAACAGTATGTAGAAAGGATACATTGCTGAATGAAAAAAATCGTAAAATATATTTGAGGTATTCTTCAACACTCAGTCGTTGTCTTGCCTGCAATTTTTTTTTCTACATCAGTGCTGAGGTGGGGATGGAGGGTACATGTAAAATATAACACTAGTCAACAAATTTGAGCTTTTGCTCTGTCCAAAATCAGAAATTAGTTGTGTTTTATGCGTTTTCTTTGTCATGATTCCGACTCTAGTTTTAGATTTGCAGCAGGTCTTGTTTTTGAGATATTTGCATATTTCGACGCAAATTTAGTAAATTTATTACAATTATATGCAATTTTAAGGTATAAAGCAATATCAGACTGGCTTTTTTACACGACTGCCAAGAAGGGTTATGTGTTTCACGCGTATCTGGGTATGTGGATTTCTTTATACCCTCGAAACATCCCAATGGCTGGATGGATTTTAACGAATGAGATCTCTATCGATTCGCCTTAACCGTCCGATGGTTATAGGCTAGGTTTTGTTTTTATAAATTCAAAATACGGTAGAGACGAAAATAAATTTTTATCACCCTATTGAGTGGCATATCATTGGATAGGTCTTTCAAAATGAAGACGATGTTTCATTGACTATTTTACAGTCAGAAGCTCCGTTTAAATGTTACACAACCTGAAAGTTGTGTAGGTAGGATCTCTAGCTTTACTGTAACTCTAACCTTCATAGGCATCTACAGGTCTCATCAAAACTGTGTTTATAGACAGGAACTAACAATTAAACACAACTTAAAAGTCATCAATACAAGTAAATAAAAAAATAGGTAAGTAATATAAAAAAAAAATGGTTTCACATTGATGAGAAATAATTAATTAGTTCGCTTTTTACGCAGTCGGGTTTTTTGATTTTTTAAATGTAATTGTTGTTATTGTTTTATGTTATGATTACTGTTTAGTTTACTTCACAAAAACATTGTTTATGAGATTAAACTGACATGTTACTGTGAAATATTGTGCCTAATTTGCATATTTTTCATGTTTTTCTAATAATGTTTCTAGACGTTCAAATATTTCTGCCACACGAATACGCTAATAGGTTTCTAAACCAGTTTTGTTTGCGCTGATTTCAATTCTGGTATCTGTTTTCTCCTATCGCGTTTAGTTTTTGAAAAAACTGAAATTTTATTTTTTAGTCAAAAAAGCCAAAAGCGCTTTTATGCTACTTTTTGATGTACCTCAATTATAAGGCGTGTTCAAATGAAAGTGATTCAAAGCGTCGAATGCGAACAGTTTTCAATGTATTTTCGTGAAACAAACCCGATAGTGAAGGTGTATGTGCCACGCGTGCGCAAGCGCAAGCAGATTTGTAACTTCATTCGTAAGGACGTGGAATTCAGTTAAAAATGGCTGGTGTGGATGCAACTGCGTCCAAAACGGATCAGCGAGCTGTAATTAAGTTTCTAACACTCGAAGGGTGCAGTGGCGCATCCAGGATTACGCTTTGGAGGGGGCTAGCATACTTCAGAGGCCTATATGTACCCAGATCTGGCCCGGCACGCTGCCGAGCTCTGTCTTTCTTTCATTTGATTTGATAGGGCATGCCGGATCAGGTCCTGACTTAGTAAATATTTTCTGCTGATTTGAGCAGAGCCGTAACCAGCCAGAGAAGTCAGTGGAAGCTCTGGAAAGTTTTGGTGGGGCTAATTCTGAATGCGTTTAACATGTTAAATAATGAAGTACTGTACAAAAATATATCTTAATTTTTGCAATTTTTTGATGTGTTTCTGTATTTGGATAATTTTTAAGCCTGTTTGCAATCAAACGATTTAAAGTTTTATTATTAAATTTTCAAAATGTTATGAAGATTAAAGAGAGCAAGAAGTTGCACTGGGTCTTAAATTTTTAATTAAGTAAATTTTAAACATGCTAATATTTCGAATTTCATAATAAAATTTATAAAGAGAAAAAATTGTGAGACAAAATTAATGTATTTTCAAAAATTCCGATTTTTAATGGCCTATTAAAAATAATAATAATCTTTCATAAATTTAAATACCTGGTCTAGTTTGGGAGGGGCTTCAGCCCCCTTAGCTCCCCCCGTGAGTGCGCCAATGGAAGGGTGTAAGCGGGTGGATATTCATCGCAGAATGCTGGCTGTGTACGGTGACACGTGTGTGTAAAAGCCCACGGTGACATGCTGGGATAGAATATTTAGCGACGGTCGACAGGAGACAACGGATTAGCCGCGACTCGGTCAGGAGCACAAAGTTGTTACAGCGAAGCTGATCACGGACATTGACACTCCAAACAAGGGAAAATGACGTCGAAACATTCGTGACGTCGCAACTGAATTCAACGCTTCCATCGGTAGTGTTCACAATATTGTCACCAACATTCTCAACCGACATCGTTCTTCTAGGACTGAATTCGTAAACTTCCTAAGCAATGGGACGCCTGCCTAAACGCCATGGGTGATTTTATTAAAACAAACTTTGTGTCCATTTCATTCATTAAATATTGTTGTTGTTTCTATCTATGTATCTGTTTCATTTCTGTCCCTGCGCATCTCATGGATACACACCTCGAATCACTTTCATTTAAACACCCCTCGTAGTTAGGACAGATGCTACTATTTTTTTCAATTATTTACGATTATATAAATTGTTGTTTATGCAGGGTTCGCACAGACTCCTTAGACTCCTTGGAAACTCCTTAGAAAGGAAAACACTCCCAAGTAGTACTTAGAACTACTTAGATAAGCAAACCACTCCTTAGAAACTCCTTAAATTGTATTGCGGCTTCGGGCGCAAGCGATATTGCTGCCGAGGAAAAAAAAAAATCGTGATTGTAAAACGCACGGTAAATCCTTTATGCCCGTCATTTATGAAGCACAGCATTGATTGGTTAGGATAATCTTATAGCAGGGCTCCCACTAGCTCCTTTTTTCAATTATTAGGTTCGTAAAGTCCGTTTTTCAACGCTATTAACCGATCTTTATTTTAAATTTCATCGATGTTTGTCAATTAGCCAAGAATCACGGAAAAATCGCGTTTTTTCGCAAATATGTCTCAAAAAATACTGTCAAATTTCGTCAATCGATCGCGGAAAAAAATCGTGATTTCGTCAAACGATCGCGAAAAACACGCGGTTTCCATCAAAGGATCGCAAAAAATGTCAATTTTGTCAAACGATCGCGAAAAACATGCGGTTTCCATCAAAAGATCGCAAAAAACGTCAATTTCGTCAAACGATAGAAATAAAACGCGAATTCTATTAAAATATCGCGAAACCCACGCGAATTTCCTCAAAAGATCGCAAAAAATGCGAATTTCCTAGAAAGATCGCAAAAAACACGTGAATTTCCTCAAAAGATCGCGAAAAACACACGAATTTCGTCAAACGATCGCGAAAACCACGCGGTTTCCATCAAAAGATCGCAAAAAATGTCAATTTCGTCAAACGATCGCGAAAAACAAGCGGTTTCCATCAAAAGATCGCAAAAAACGTCAATTTCGTCAAACGATAGAAATAAAACGCGAATTCTATTAAAATATCGCGAAACCCACGCGAATTTCCCCCAGAAGATCGCAAAACACACGCGAATTTCCTCGAAAGATCGCTAAAAATACGCAAATTTCGTCAAAGGATTGCGAAAAACACGAGGTTTCCATCAAAAGATCCCGAAAAAAACGTCAGTTTCGTCAAACGATCGAAATAAAACACGAATTCCATGAAAAGATCGCGAAAAAAACGCGAATTTCTCCCAGATCATCATGAAAAAACGCGAATTTCTGCCAGAAGATCGCAAAAAGACGCGAATTTCTGCCAGAAGATCGCGTAAAACAGACGAATTTTCCCCAGAAGATCGCGTAAAACAGACGAATTTTCCCCAGAAGATCGCGAAAAACACAAATTTCGTCAAAGGATCGCGAAAAAAACGTCAGTTTCGTCAAACGATCGAAATGAAACGCGAATTTCCCTCAGAAGATCGCGAAAAAACGCGAATTTCCCTCAGAAGATCGCGAAAAAACGCGGATTTCCCTCAGAAGATCGCGAAAAAACGCGGATTTCCCTCAGAACGCCGCGAAAAAACGCGAATTTCCCTCAGAACGCCGCGAAAAAACACGGATTTCCCTCAGAACGCCGCGAAAAAATGCGGATTTCCCTCAGAACGCCGCGAAAAAACGCGAATTTCATCATATGAACGGGGGGGGGGGGGGAAATGCGAATTTTGTCAAAGTTTTACCTTCAAAGGAATCGATTACCGCTGTTCTAAAAGAATAAAAGAAAAAACTATAACTTGTCATATTTTTTCTTGTATGTTGCGTTTAGCATTCTTTTTTTTTTTTTTTTTTTTTTTTTTACCTTTTAAAATTTTCTTTAAGATGTATCATGTATGTGATATACATAATAAGTGTTTGGGATTTGATTGATCAAAATTGGAGTGTGCATACCACATAACGATGCAGCACATAAAAGCAACAACTACAAAAAAAAATGGCAAATCCTTAAAATTTTTTGGACTCCTTGGATTTTTTTCGATACTCCTTGGATTTTTTCTTCCCAACTCTGTATGAACCCTGTTATGTCCCTGATAGGAATCTGACACTGTTCACCCTCTTGACAACGAGGTACACACACCTGAAAAGTAAAAAGCATTTATATCAAACCTGTGTTAATGCCGTGCAAAAGTAGAAATTCATTTTACTCAAAAACTAGACGCGATATATATAGAGGAAAAGGTCCAAATACCGGCTACCACTTTTGTTTTCAATCTAGATCATACAATTTTCAAAATTAATAAAATAAAAAGTGACAGCACGGTACCTTGACACGTCTTAGACCTGTTTAGAGAAAAAAAATCAGCTTAAAAGGCGTTTTCTGTTTATAAGAAGCAAAATTCCGAAAGTCTTCAAATTTTGAGTTTTTAAAATGGGGTCTAAATACCGGCTACCTAAGTTTTTTTCCAAAAGATCACACAAATAGAGCTAATGACAATTATTAAGCAATAAGAAAAATTATTTTAATAAATTGTACTGATTAATAACATTTCTTATGCACAGAAAAAATGAGCAATTTTTAATAAATAAGTATTTTTGTTAAATTTCTAAAATTCTTTACGACGGTCTCTCACAGTCTTCTTCCCACTGTGTTTCTAATTTTGTTTTTTAACCTGCAAAACAAAAAAAAAGCTTGCTGATTGAAATGAGAATTATTTTATCTGAAAAAATCAAAAGCATAATATCACTCTCTGCGTCGGTATCGTCCCTATCAACCCACATATCGCATTCTTAACATTGAATCCAGAATCCCCTCCCCCATTCTTGTCCACAGAGAAAGCACCCATGCAGAAGACACAAATTTATCATCTTCCTCTGTTGGATATTTTCCCTTTTCACTTTTTTAGCCCTCTCGCTGCGTAATTGTTTTATCAAAATAGCTTCAAAAATTGCGTATTTAACCCCTTCGCGACGAGCCTCTTTTAAGAATTTTTATTCTTTTGTCACCGGTTTTTAAAAACAAAAGTTTTTGTCTAATTTAACCGGGAAAATGCTCCGATTAAATAAGGCATAATTTACAATAAAAAAAAGCTGGTGGGAATAATCAAGGAGGATCAATTATACGGAAAAAATGCATCCCCGAGGAAATCCCGGGTTGCGCAAACTTTGCTACTTTTACGATGCCCAAGGAAATCTCGGGTTGCGCAGCGAGAGGATTAAAATCAAATTTCTGCCTCTTTCGCCTGGTTTACTCCGTCATTTTTTTCTTTCTCTTCACATTTATTACAGACAATTTTGTAGTGTCCAACAGCTCTTTTTTGGAAAGTGATCCGGTAACCAGTGTCGGTTCTGAAGAATTACGGCCATGGTTGCTTTTTTCATATTGTGAAATGGTATGGGGACTATTTCTGAGCCATTTAAATTAATTTATTAATTGTGGAACTATTTAAATTAATTTATTTTCCGCCCCTTCAAGAAGAGCAACCGAAAGAGGTCCAAATACCGGCTAGCCGGTATTTAGACCACTCTAGGTAGCCGGTATTCGGACCACTGCTATGTTTAAGTTAAAATCGGTATTACTCATTCATATAATTAAATACCAATAATGTGCGCGTAGCAATTGAGAGATAAATATGTCTAGAAAATAACTTAATCAACAATTCAAGCAAATATACGATCAGTAAATTAAAAAAAAAAATGAGAAACACATACCTGAAAAACTTTTGATGTACCAGATTACGTAGCTTCGACACTTTTGCATTTACTATTTGTAAATGACAGAGACTTCAGAGACGTACTTTTCGTAACTTTCTTCTCTTAATTAAAGTTACAAACTCTGCCTATCACCGCTAGGCTTCGCTGCGCCCAGTTCTCAGAACACCTAGTAGCCGGTATTTGGACCTTTTCCCCTCTCTCTCTATATATAAACAGATTGCAGATTTGAAATAAGCATAAAAATCTAGTCTAGAAAAATATTACGTCAATTCTGTGTCAACTACTTTAAAGTTAACAGCAATGTAAATATTAAACCATTGAAAAATATGAAAATTAGGCTTAATAAATAATTGACAGATAAATGTTAAGAATATGCAAATCGTGACATTAATCTGAAGCAAATAGTCCAGTAGTCATTATCTAGAAAAGGTAATTCAATGTAACATATATCTAAATATATCAATTCAATGTGACATGTATCTAAAGTTTGCATAAAATAGCACAAAAAAGCTCAAATTTGCATAAACTTAAATATGAAAATTTCTCTAAAACTGGACCACTTAAAGAAAAACGAAAAGCATATTCGGAAGGAGCGTAAAAACCTGATCTAGAATCAACTAATTGCAGTTCTGGGACAAAACCATTATTGTACACTGTGATCAGAGCGTTTATTAACCTCGATCTTCAATCAGGTGCATAAATGAGATCTATCATTAAAGCAGCTTTCTTCTTATTTTTTGTAATAATTTTCATTAAGCAATCATAATTCTAATACATAATACATTTACATAATTCTAAGAAAATATTAAGTATCTGCCTCATCTGCAGAGTTCATTAATGTAGAAATTTCCTATATACATTTTATAATAATTTTTATTCCATCTTCTCCACATAATGCTGGGAAAACATTACAAATCTGCCTCATCTGCAGATTTCATTAACACAGAAATTTCATATATACATTTTATAATAATTTTCATTCCATCTTCTCCACATAATACTGGGAAAACATTAAAAATCTGCCTCATCTGCAGATTTCATTGATATAGCCCTTTATATATACTTATATAAAGTGTATGTTCACAGCAGAAGATTTCAACATAAAATTTCATTATCGACTACAAGTTATATTCCTTTTCATATGAGCTACAGTTTGTAGTTTTAGAAAGATATTAAAGAGAATTATGCTTTAAAATTTATTTCAAACAATATAATTTATTAAAAGAACAAAAATGAGCGTTTCAAAACTTTAAGCTCTTTAGTCTTTAGTAGAACAAGAACAATAATAAAAAAAATACTTGATTATTTCTCCATTCAGTTGAATGGTTTTAAATATACGGTCTTCCATCTATAAAATGAGGTTTTGTATTGTTTCAGTTTCGATTTTTAAACCAAAAGATCTCAATGGCATCTTTCAAGTCTTTAACTGAAGCATGCTGCTTACCAACTGGATAAACTGCGTGTGTAAGAATACCCCACATATTTTCTATAGGGTTTTAATCAGGGCCAATTGCCGGCCATTTCAAAACTAATACATTGTTCGACTTAAACCATGTTGACGTTGAGTTAGGTATGGATCGAAGCATTATCGTGTTGAAAAATCCCTTTTTCTCTGCTTAAAATCTCACCAATAGTGAGAAAATAACTGACAAATGTCTCCTGTCAGTTTTCAGAGTTTTTACGACCACTAAGAAACGCTAGGGACGTCTGACCAATGCAAGAAATAGTCCTTCATACAATTACACAACCACCACCATGTTGTCTGCTAAATATCTCCTGGGTTCTTTGCAGAAATCATGCCAATAGTATTCAAATCCATCAGGGACGTCGAGGCTCCATTCTTTTCATCACTGAATATGATATTCAGACATTCTTATCACCAAATGACATTATGCTGTTTGCCCACTGAAATCTAGCTTCTTTATGGTGTGGTTTTAAACATGGTAACCGAGCCATTTTACGATTTTCGATTTATCCCCATTCTAAAACTCTTTTATAAACAGTTTTCGTTTTTATATTTGTCCTCCAACTATATGTTTTATTTGCGTAAAAAGAATTATTACCAGTTGTAGTTAAGTTTCTGATACGGCGGTGATGAAAGCGGTCACTCGTGGCCTTCCTGAACGGTTTGCTTGAGCAATCCTTTACGTCATTTTGCAAAATTTGCATAACAATACTTTTGTGCTTAAACTTTTCACTTACTTTCTTTATTTTAAAGTAAATTCCATTGTTTAGAATAAATATTAAAACATAATTTTGTCGAATATGGTGTCAAGAATTTAATTATTAGCACCTATAAATAAGATTATTAAAATATATTTAAAATTTTGTGATAAAAACATTGTTATGCTTAAACTTTTGACACGCAGTGCATACATTTTATTATCATTTTTATTCAATATCCCATCTTCTCCACGTAATACTGGGATACTCTAAAAATCTGCCTCAAATGTAGATTTCATTATTCCATAAACTTTCTTAGATGGTTTTTATTGTAATTTTTCTTCAACAACCTATCTTCTCCATTTCATGCTAGGAAAGCACCAAAAATCTGCCTTATCTGCAGATTTCATTACTGCAGAAATATATTCTTATATATTTTTTATATATTTCTTATATATTTTTATAGGTATTTTCATTAGCAACCCATCTTTTCTGTGTAATACTATGAAAACATTAAAAATCTGCATTTTCTGCAGGTTTCATTAATACAGAAATTTTCATATATATACTTATTGTAATGATTCTCATTCAACAACCCATCTGCTGCCCGTAATGCCGGGAAAACACTCAGAATCTGCTTCATCTGCAGATTTCATTAACATAGAAATTTCATACATATTTTTTATAATAATTTTCATTCTATCTTCTCTACGTAATACTGAGAAAACATTAAAAATCTACCTCATATGCAGATTTCATTACTGCAGAAAATTTCTCAGATATTTTTTTTATCTAATTTTTATTCAACAACCTATATTCTCCACGTAATGCTAGGAAAATACTAAAAATCTGCCTTATCTGCAGATGTGTTTACTGTAGAAATTTTATTATACTAGGGGGCTCTGCCCCCTACAAGCTACGCTCGCCATCCCCCATTCAGGCACCGCAAATTCTAAAAGCACGCTAATTTGACCCGCTTTAAAAAAATTTCGGAAGAATGAATTATAATAATAAAAAAAAAAAAAAACAGTGGCTATCTCCCTGTTAACGGGTCGTTTTCGTCTTTGTTTATATCAGATCAGTGAAGCATGTGAAAATAAACTAATATAAAATGATTTAAGTAAACAGAGTCTTTGTCTCCCAGTATTTTTTAACAACGCTATAAGAAAGTTTTTTTTTAAATAAGACATTTTAAATGTATCGTTTTAAATCTAACGTAATTTTCACCAAATTTTTCTTTCTCTTTTTAATATTCACGTGAAAATACTTTTGTTGTTATAAAGGATATATTATTTGCGCTGTCTTAGAATTCTCAACACAGGAGAAATGCGACTCTTGTAGGCACTTCAATAACATCTGCAATGGTTCATTGGTTCAAAATATCTGAATTTGTTGATTTTCTGTAAGCATGTAAACCCTATTGGTTTACAATGGAAGTCTACGGATTTTTGCGAAATATTAGAGATATCGCCAAGTTGGCGTCACATTTGGTGACTAATTTTGGTTGCCAAATTTGGCGATATGTTGCCAAGTTGGCGACAGGATTGGCGGAATTTGGCGAAAAAACAGGTCCCCCCATGGTAACCCTCCTTATAGGTATGGGAATGCATTAAATGCTGTTCAATAACCACTGAGATGCGTTTTATTCATACGATAGCGTAATATGTACAGTAAATTCTCTGTAAGGCGGACTCTTGGTAAGATGGAAATCTGTCTTACTCGGAAAGATTTTCAAGTCCCTGCGAATCCATAGACACAAAGTAAAATTTGTCTATGGCGGAATATTGTGTTATTGGTCCCGATCGATTCCGCCTTAGACAGAGTTTACTGTATATAGATTAGTTATAAAAGATTATCTCAAAATATGAAATAAATGTCTCGTGGAAGTATATTTTTAAATTTAAACTGTTTAGCAACATTATGGTTTGGCAATTTTAAATATGATGTAATTTCCACCATTTACGACTTTTAAAGCATATTAATGAATTTATTATTTTGAAATTTTCTTTCTCTTTTAAAATGCACGTATAAATATAATTTTTATGATGTAATTATCAATATTTTCCTGCTTTTAATACGTAATCATTTAATTCTCATTTGAAAGTTTTTTTCTGCTTATAATAGTCACGTGTAAAAAAGGAAAAATTATTCCTTGCGCTGTTTTTAAATTTGGCAACAATTTAAAATAATACCCTTTTCTAAAAGTTGTGGTGGCCAAGAGGTTCTGCTCTCGAAGCTGGTAGACGGGAGGTGCTGGGTTCGATCCCAATCGCGCCCGTCTACCTAATCGTTCGGAGTTTTCGTGGTTTTCTTCGAACCTTGGTTTTCCAAGTTTAAATACGGGTTAGGTTCCCTTAGAAAGACCCCCAAGGAGGGAACTCTTCCCCTTAGGGCCTATATCCCTCGTGCTGATAATTGGCCCTCATAAACCCAACCAAACAACCTAAAAGTTGTAAAAAATACCTCTCGAAATGCTGAAAATTTGAATTTAAAATAGAAATAAAACCTCAAAAACAAATGAGTCAAATAAAAAAAATAAATGCAGTCTGCACACCGGGAACTTCTAATATATAAAATGATCTAAAAATGATTAAATTCCTATGTATAGTTTTTGCTTCTATAAAACTTTTTTAAAAGAACGATTTTGACCAACTTTAACATTAAATATCTCTACGTGTTTACCAAACATTTCTCTATAATAACACAGATTTTCATATTTTCGTATGCAATATTTTTCTTAATATTAACGAAGAAAGACCTCTGGCCACAAAAATTTCAAAACCGGTGGTGGTGGCGGCGGCGGTGACAGCGTTAGTTACTTTTTTTTTAGAACTGAGAGATTCTTTCTCTTTTAAAATTCACGTGTAAATATAGATTTTATGACGTAATTATCAACATTTTCCTGCTTTTAATAAGTAATAATGTAATTCTCATTTGAAAGTTTTTTCCCGTTCATAATAGTCACGTGTAAATAAATTTTTAATTTGAAGGAAATATTATTCTTTGTGCTGTTTTTAAATTTGTCAACTATTTAAAATAATATCTTTTTCTAAAAGTTCTAAAAAATATCCCTCGAAATGCTGAAAAATTGAATTTAAAATAGCAATAAAACCTCAAAAAATGAGTCAAATAAAAAAATTAAATGCAGTCTGCACACCGGGAACTTCTAATGTATAAAATGATCTAAAAAATATTAAATTCCTATGTATAGTTTTTGCTCCTATAAAACTTTTTTAATAGAACGATTTTGACCATATTTAACATTAAATATCTCTTAAAATAATTCTTCGATTTGAAAACTGTCTGCATCAGCGTGTTTATCAAACATTTCTCTATAATAACACAGATTTTCATATTTTTGTATGCAATACTTTTCTTAACGAAGAAAGACCTCCGGTCACAATAAATTGAAAACCGGCGGCAACGGCGGCGGCGGTGATAGCGTTAGTTACCTTTTTTTATAATAGAGAGATTCTTTCTCTTTTAAAATTCACGTGCATAGTTTTTATGGCGTAATTATCAATATTTTCCTGCTTTTAATAAGTAATAATTTAATTATAATTTGAAAGTTTTTTTCTCTTTATAATTGTCATGTGTAAATAAATTTTTAATTTGAAGGAAATATTATTCTTTGCGCTGTTTTTAAATTTGGCAACTATTTAAAATAATACCCTAATAGAGAATAGAGAGATATTTTCGATAATATTTTTCATTCAGCATCTTATCTTCTCTAGTTAATGCAGGGAAAACATTAAAAAACTGTTTCATCGTCATATGGAAACTTCTGTAAGAGCTATTGCAAAAAAAAAAAAAAAAAAAAAAAAAAAAAAAAATGCTTGAAATAAAAATGAAGTACTAGTATTTACTACCCTTAGACTCTCAGTCGCGTTAATGCAATATGTCAGCAAGGCAGTATTTTGTACGTTTTTTATAAGAATTTTAAGTTCTTGCTCCTATTTTTTTTTTAATACTAAAATTAATCATAAACATTCCCTACCTTGGATTTATTGGGATAAGCTTGTGTGGAGGTGGACTTAATCTGTTTGGACAAATAGCTGGTCATTTTCTAACGAACTTAAAACTGTATAGGCCCATTGCAATATCCCTGATAAAAAAAATCAGGCTGATTAAGTAACAAATTATCATTTTTCAATTAGCCTAACGCTGCCCTTTGCAATAACAATAAGTCTAAAAATAGCGGGGTGATTGGAAAAAGGCAGATGATTCTGTAATTAGTATGTCTTTGGGCAAACAGCATAGGCTGTTTACAAAGCGCGGAATTCCTCAATTAGAATGCGATATATAAATATATATATATATTTAAACATAGAATATGAAATACATTACCAGTCTTAATAAAGTAGTACTATGTTAGCAAATGTTTCAATGTGCCAATGTTGTAAAATTCAATACACGCTGGATTAATTTTACAAAGTCATATGTAAAACTCAAGCACCCGAAAATATATTTGCGCCATTTCTATTTCAAATTCGAACTGCATTTAATTGATTCAAAATTAAATCGTGAAAAATTTATTTTTAAGAGTGTGTTAACGTTGACTAGTAGAAAATTTTTATTTTAAAAAAAACATTTTCTGTTGTTAAATATAATAATTCAAAATGTTAAAAAGAATGAATGCCCGCACTAATGTGTATTACGGCTCAATAAGAGAGAATGGTGTTATTTATGACGGCCGATTATCTACACGAGGGATATAGGTTCGAGGGGGAGTGCCCTCCGTGGGGGCCTTTCTAAGGGATCCTAACCCGTATTTACGCATGTAAATCCAAGGTTCGAAGAAAACCACGGAAAATTCCGAACAATTAGGTCGACGGGCGTGATTGGGTTCGAACCCAGCACTTCCTGTCTACCAGCTTCGAGCAGAACCTCTTGGCCACTGGTGGGGTAAGAGAGAATAGAAAAGAGCTCTATTTGTAATTTTGCACTTTCATAGAAGAAAAATTAAGGATTTTTATCTTTTACTGCATCCCTCGATCACTTAAATATATATATAAAAGAAATCTTCATTTAACTCTAGACAAACACGCAACGTTAAAAAGGATAATGGACTAGTAAATAGATCAGGAACAAACAAACCAACAGGAGATGTCCTAGTATTAGTTCCAGGCATCTTTAAAAAAAAAACCCTTCCGGAATCGAAAACCAATAATAGACGGCAAATCGTACTAGCGATCTTGTCTTTTATTAGTATAGACATAATATGAAAAAAGACATAATTTTATTTTAGTGTCCAATTTAGTTTTTTTTTCCTGCGATAATTCAGTGATTAAAATGTATGGGATGTTCTCTCTTTTTTTTTGACTGATTGGGCATTTGTCATAGTTGTCATAAAGTGAAATATTATTGTAATGAATTATCTTCACTGGGAAGAAAGATGTCTACCCCTTCATTTTTGACTTGTTTACGGTTTTCAATTATTTTCTATGTAGTAACCAGTATTAATCTGCTATCATAATGCCTGGTGTAAACTAAATTTATTGGAATTCCAATTGGAAAACACGGCGTGTTTACGACTATTATTATTTATCAATTAGCCAGAAATTCTCATTCTATGCTAAAGCTGTACGTGATAGAAACGTATCAGTATTTTGCCCGAAATAAGCATAAAAAATACATAAGAAAGCTTTCATTTGAAAGAAAAAATAATCACCACTTCTCTTCCTAAGCTGAAAGTAAATGCATTAAGAATTGCTTCTTGCTTCTTAATCCCGACAATAATATTATAAGTACTATTTTAAAAAATAAATTAAACGACTTCTATTTTTTAATCATACAAACATAATTATTATTTCCCACACTTTAAAAAATACGGTGAAAAATATACAGTGGAATTATCTACAAATGTTAGAATGTTTCACAGTAGAAATTTAATCTCGCACATTACACAACAAAATGGAAGCTAGAATGAGATACGGATAGGCAAAAAATTAACTTTCTAAAACATTTTTTTTAATTTGAACAACTACAAATGCTATCTATCGGTAATAAAATAAACTATTCAACGTTGATCATGTAACGTACCGTATAGGTCAGGTTTGGCCAATCTATTTCCTAAAAAATTCGAAATTTAAAAGGGATGAAAATGCGCGAAAAGCGTTCTTAAAACGTGATAAATTGCGATTTTTACGCGGTCTCAGGATGTACCAAACCGATTTCAAAAGTAATTGTTGGAAATTGATGGCGACAGCCATTGTTCCAACATAGGCTTTGTTTTATGTCTGTGTCACAATCACCTAAGGGTTGCAGGAGCAAAAAACGTTCTAAATTGCGATTTTTGAATTTGATTTTGAAATTTGGCATGGTAATTATAAGATATAAATGCCCTCTAAGAACAGTCGAAAATAAATTCGAAATTAAAAAGGGGTGAAGATGCGCGAAAAGCGTTCTAAAAACACTCTAAATTACGATTTCTATGCAATCTCAGGAAATAATATAACGATTACAAAAGTAATGGGTGCGAATCAATGGTGACAGTCTCTGCTCCCACGCAGGCTGTATTTTATGTCGGTGCCACTACTACCTGGGGTTTGCAGGAACAACAAACGTTTAAATTGCATATTTTGCTGATACGGAAAGAGCTGGAAACTTGAAATTTTGCATGGTAGTTACTTATACGATGTAAATACTCTTTAAATGCAGTTTATAAAAATCGAAATTTAAAAGTGGGAAATAAGTGAAAAACATTTTTAAATTGTTCTAAATATCAATTTCTATTTAATTGTTAAAAATAGAAATTTAAAATTTGATACGATAGATACTTATAAGATGTAAATGCTGTCTAAAAACAGTTTTTAAAAGATTCTAAATTTAAAAGGGTAAAATGAGTGAAAAACATTTTAAAAACTTTCTACATTACGTTTTCTATGGAATGTTAGGAAATACCAAACTGATTTCAAGATTAATGTTTGCAAATTGATGGTGATAGTCCCTATTTCAACATAGGCATTTTAAGTTAGTGCCACTACCACCAGGTAGGTGGTAGACCGTTAGACAAGAAGCTTGAAATTTGACATGATGGTTAATTTTAAGATATAAATGCGTGCTAAGAAATTTTTCTAAAAAATTCAAAACTTGAAATGAGCACAAAAGCTTCAAAATACTTTCTAAATTATCATTTATTTAGAAGTAATTTTAGTTATTCTTATTAAGTCTCATTTCTGTCTAATGCTGTATAATAATGAAGTTTAGTCGAAGTCTGGCTTACTTAGTAATTTTTGAATTATTTCTAAAAATATAATTTCTTCTAATAAAAATTAGACATCCAATACCACTTGGAATATTTCTACTATTACGCGAGCAAAGCCACGGGTTTTGCTTGTTGTTTTATATTAAGAAAACTATTGAAAATCAAAATATGAAAATTAGTAGTTTTGCCATATTCGATAGACACGCTAAAACAGACAGTTTTTAAATCGAAGATTTATTTTAAAGGCTAGTTAATATTGAAGTCAGTCAAAATATCATCGTTAAAAATTTTTATGGTATCAATAACTATGCATAGCAATTTAAAAATTTCTTCTAAGCACATCCTTGACAAGCTTGACGTGTGCAATATTTTTTTCAATTTGTCTAACTTTATGAGGCTTTTTTTTACATTTTTTATTTAAAATTTCATTATCTCAATAAAGATTTGTTTCATATTTCGAAAGTGTCGCTTTTTCTATTTATTGTTGCCAAATTTTAAATCAGCTAAAATAATAACATTTATTTTCCATTAACACTTTGAGGGGCAAGTAATTGTGTTTCAGTAATGTCGAATTCTCACCGGAATCTGCAAAAAAGATTTATTGCAAAAGAAGGAAAAGCAATTTTACGACTTTTTCCACCAAAGTTAGAAAAGTAAAAATTAATAAATTTTTTCTGATGCAAATCTTCATTAATCGTAGGTGGGATAAAATATATCCCACCCCCCTCAAGGGGTTAAAAATGTATTTATACGTGAGTATTTAAAAGAGAAATAAAACTTTAAAATAATAAGCAATTTATATTACGTTTTAAAACCAATAAATGGGGAAAATTACGTCATATATAAAAATTCTACCTAATAATATTGCCAGTTTCCATATAAAAACATATTTGCACGAGAGATTTATTTCATATTTCGAAAGAGTCCCTTTTTTCTATTTATTGTTGCCGAATTTTAAATCAGCTAAAATAATAACATTTATTTTCCATTAACACTTTGAGGGGCAAGTAATTGTGTTTCAGTAATGTCGAATTCTCACCGGAATCTGCAAAAAAGATTTATTGCAAAAGAAGGAAAAGCAATTTTACGACTTTTTACACCAAAGTTAGAAAAGTAAAAATTAATAATTTTTTTTTTGATGCAAATCTTCATTAATCGTAGGTGGGATAAAATATATCCCACCCCCCTCAAGGGGTTAAAAATGTATTTATACGTGAGTATTTAAAAGAGAAATAAAACTAAAATAATAAGCAATTTATATTACGTTTTAAAACCAATAAATGGGGAAAATTACGTCCTATTTAAAAATTCTACCTAATAATATTGCCAGTTTCCATATAAAAAACATATTTGCACGAGAGATTTATTTCATATTTCGAAAAAAAACTCCCTTTCTTTTACCTTTTCTAACTAATTTTAAAATTGCGCAAATATTAATATTTCCTTTCAATTAAAAAATGTATTTCCACGTGAATATTAAAAAGAAAAAGGAAACTTAGGTTACATTATATTTAAAACGATGCATTTAAAACATCATATTTAAAACAATTTTCTTACAGTTTCGTTATAAAATTTCGGCAGCCAGCAACATTGTTTATTTAGCCATTGTATACAAGCTGATTTTCAAATGTTTAATTGATCTTATTTGATGAATCTTGAAAACAACTGTTAGCTGTCCAGAAAAACAGTTGATTCGGCCTTAAAAAACAGAAAACTCCCTCAGTCAAAGGTAATTGAATTTCTATCCTATTACAGAAGATCGCCACTAGCCGTTTTTTTATAATTCAGTTTTTCGCAATCTTTTTAAAACAGAGAAAATTAGCGGATATTTAGAGGATATGGTTTTCTGAGCTGAGGTTGGCAAGCGTAGATCGTAGGGAGCAGGCTCCTTACTTACAGTACTTAAGGAAAATAATAATAATGTTGCATCTTGGTATTGTTGCATTTTGGATGAGAAATAATTAATATCTGGGTAATTTTAAAAGAATGTAAACTGAGTTATCTGCAGATTGATTTCTATTTGAGTTTTTATATCATTTATTTTAAAAAATAATGACTCGAAGGCATATAGACGGAAAAACTATTAAAATTGCAAACGTCAGTTTCTTTAAACAGCCCTGAAATTAAACTCAAAGTTACCATAATTTTATCATCACTATTTTCACTAATGTCTAATGATATTTCCGTTTCGATAGTTTTTAAATATTTTCTTTGTTCGATAAATTTCTGGGGCCATATTAAATTCGATTAGAACATAATATGCTGCAATGGAAGATTTTCAATTTCCATTTAATCAAAATTTTACAAGATCAGCTTATCCAATTTCCTGAATGTTGTGAAATATCGCTGCATCTTGATTTAGATGCATAAGCAATTCTGTGCCAGAGTTATTCTTTTGCGTGCCCAAAGTGGCACACGTGCCACTGGTTCGCCGTCTCAGGATAGGTTATGGGTGAAACAAAAATTTTTATAAGGATATCCTTTTTTTGGTATATTAAAGTACCATCGGAGCATAAACAGTTAATACAGTCAGTTTTAACCCCTCCCAGATGAAAGCCGTTATGTATATGGGTCATTTTCAGAATCTTTTGACTTTTCATGAATAAAAATCTGGTGAAATTAAACTTACTAAAATAACATTTTAATCTGATAGACGAATGCCTTAATGATTCAAAATAAAGAAAAAATGGTCAGCAGCGAAATTTTTTTAATTTAACTGAGGTTTAAGTTAAACTTGCGAGTTTACTTTTACTTACCATTTTACACCTATAACTTTTTATTTTCTTCTAAATTTTTACTTATAATGAATTTGCATAGTACCCACAGGATATTCAAATAAGGATTAATAACAATGTAGTATTTTTAGTACAAAAGTTTGGTACAACATTGTCTTAAAGGGGTGTTAAAAAAGGGACGGTAATTAAAAAAAGGGACGGTATAGGAAAAAAGGGATGGTAAGGATGGGACGGTAAGGAAAATTACCACCTATTTTTAGGCAAAAGACTAGGTGATAGCCACAATGTTTATTGATTTTTAGAAAAAGTTATTTACATTGGATTAAATAAATAAAAAAAAATTATTTACTTCGAAAAGGGCAGGAATAAACCCTGGAGACGGTAAGACCACCAATAAAGCCACGATGCTTGAAATTGATATTTAAATGCTGATTTAAATTCTGCAGTAAATTTCTTGGCAAAAAGATTTAGACATTCTTTCTCTAGCATATTTCTGCACGAGAAAAAAGTTGAAAAAAATTCTGTGGCTGCATCTGAAGTGTTTTTCTGTTTACACAAAATACATTTGTGTAAACAGAGTACATTTGGTAAAAAGAATGTGATTACCAGACATATCAGCAGTGTCTTGATATTTTCAGAAATAAATTTGTACTTCCCTTCTGAAAAACCAAGAGTTCAGTCATATTATCGGGAATTACATATTAAAGTACATACGGAATGATATAAAATTTAAAAAAATTTACAAATTTTCCCCTATATCTGAACTGAAAGTTTCATTGTTTACATCTGTGATGATGTGCGGATTTTAGGGTTGCGGATTTGAGGGAGTCTTCTGTATTACATATCCGTAAAGTACAATTCAAAAAAGTTTTCTAATAACATAAACAAACAAATAAATGACTGGAATGCTAAAATTCATCTTTAACACCTAAAATTAAAATTACGCTTAATTTGCTTTATTACTTAAAAGATGCTAAAATCTTAAAAAGATGTTAATCACATTAACATTACACTTTCAGAAATACAGTGAAACCTCCCTGTGCGACCACCTCCCTGAACGACGATTTTTTCATGGAACGAAATTTATTCCCATAGGCTCAATTTTTACCTCCATTCAGAGACAATCCCAGTTGAATTGCCTCCATAAGCGACCAATTTCTTTGAAGAAGGTGAAAAAAACCTTGTTTTTTCCTGGTCGCTTGAAGAAGGTTTTATTAGAAAAATAATTCCAGAGAGCGCATTATTCATCAAACTTCGAAACTAAATTTGCAATTTTTTTTATTCCGGTAACTTTTAAGTGTTTAAACCCCTTTGTACCATTTTAGGCAATGAATTTAACTCTGATGACAAATTAACAATTACGGTCAATAAACTTCCCTGCCCTATTCTGTCAGGAAACACTCAAAGAAAGAGATAACTTAAGAAATTGTCATTATTTGATCCCGTCAAAAAAAAAAAAAAAAAAAAAAAAAAAAAAAAAAATTGCATTTCTTCGAAAGGACTTGGAAACAAAAGTTATAAAAGATAACACCGTAAAATCAAAGCAAATGTCAATGTATTCATTTTTTAAACTATGTAGTAATTCACTTATGTAATTAACTTTTGTTTTGATACTTAAATTTTCATATTTTTTCCTAATGTGAAAAATAAATGTTAGTAACATTAAATGTTACCTTTTTTCAACAATTAAAATCTAGATTTTAAAATGACCTCCATTAAGAGACCACCTCTCGGAGTGACCCATTTCTATTGGAACGGAGCGTGGTCGCTTTAGGGAGGTTTTACTGTACTTTCAGCAATTCACGGAAATATTTTTGGGAGGGCTGCTACCGGTATATATCCGAGAATTGAAGAAATTTACATTCTTTTTTTTTTTCGTTCTAGGACAGAAAGTTTCCGTAATCTGAAAAAAAGGTCTACGCGGTCACAGCTTCAAATCCAAGGGGATCCACGGAAGCAGAAGAGACGTATTTCATCCACTCGGCCAGCGAGCACTTGGTAGAATGAGAGTTTAAAATGAAATATTGGTTTTCTTCAAACGGCGGATTGGTAAGACTTGTTAAATTTCTTGTTCAGAAAACTTGGTAATTTAAACTTAATTGCAAGGACATATTGCCGTTATGAAATAATGGTTGATGTTTTAACACTTATAGAATAATGGAGGAAAACATTATCACACATTAGACATATTTTTAATAAGACATAATTTGATTGTTAGATGTAAAATATGAATATTACATTTTTAATTAAATTCAAGAAGAAAGGTTTACTTTTTTTTAATAAACTAGGGGGCTCGGCCCCCTACGAGCTACGCTCGCCAACCCCCGTTCAGACACCGCAGTTTCTAAAAGCACGCTAATTTGATCGGCTTTAAAAAGATTTTGAAACATTGAATTATAATTTAAAAAACAGTGACGATCTCCCTATAAACGGGTTTCTATTCATTTCTCTTTGATTGGGGAATTTTAAGGAAAAATCAGCTGCTGTTAAAAAATACTATGGCTGTTTTCATCTTTGATTGAATAAAACCAGTTAAACATTTCAAAATAAGCTAATTTAAAGTGAATTAAGTAAACAGAGTCTTTGTCTCCCGGTATTTTTTAACAAAGCGAAAAGAAAGTTCTTTTAAATAAGACATTTTAAACGGGCTCTCATGTCAAACACATAAGTCGTATGTTTCTTGTTCAATAAATAAATAAATAAATAAATGAAAGGCATTTTAAATGTTTCGTTTTTAATCTCACGCAGTTTTCACCAAACTTTTATATCTCTTTTTACTATTCACGTGAAATTACTTTTGTTAGAAATTAAATATTATTTGCGCTGTCCCAACAAAAATAGTTGAAAAGTTCATCTCGAAATCTCAAATAAATGTCTAGCGCAATTTTTAAATTTAAACAGTTTTGCAATATTATTTTTTGTTCATTTTACGTAATAAGTGTAATGTGACGTAATTTCTCCTATTTAACTCCTACTTGACTTCTAACGCATGTTAATGAATTTATTATTTTACAATATCCATTCTCTGTTAAAATTCACGTGTAAATGTAGTTTTTATGAAGTAATTTTCAATAAGTTCCTGCTTTTTATGCGTAATTATTTAATTCTAATTTGAAAGTTTTTTTTCTGTTTATAATAGTCGCGTGTAAATAAATTTTTAATTTGAAGCAAAGATTATTGTTTGCGTTGTTTATACAGATGGCAACAGGTTAAATTAGTACAATTTTCTAAAATAAGTAAAATATATCTCTCGAAATGCTGAAAATTTGAATTTAAAATAGAAATAAAAGCTCAAAAAATGAGTCAAATTTAAAAAATAAATGCATTCTGCACACCGGGAAATTATAACGTATAAAATGATCTAAAAATGAATTAATCCCCATGCACAGTTTTTGCTCCTGTAAAACTATTTTAGTGGAACGATTTTGTCCAACTTTAGCATTAAATATCTCTTAAAATAATTCTTCGATTTGAGAACTGTCTGCATCAGCGTGTTTATCAAACATTTCTCTATAATACCGCCGATTTTCATATTTTTGCATCCAATATTTTTCTTAATATTAACAGAGAAAGAGATTTATTCGATATTTCGAGATGATCTTTTCAACTATTTTTGTTGGGACAGCGCAAATAATATTTCATTTCTAACAAAAGTATTTTCACGTGAATATTAAAAAGATAAAGAAAAGTTTGGTGAAAATTACGTGAGATTAAAAACAATACATTTAAAATGTATTTTATTTACTTATTTATTTATTGACCAACAAACATACGACTTGTGTGCTTGACATGAGAGCCCGCTTAAAATGTCTTATTTAAAAGAACTTTCTTTTCGCTTTGTTAAAAAATACCGGGAAACAAAGACTCTGTTTACTCAATTCATTTTATATGAGCTTATTTTGAAATGTTTAACTGATTTTATTTAATCAAAGAGGAAAATAACCATTGTAACTTTTAACAGCAGCTGATTTTTCCTTAAAATTCCCCAATTAAAGAGAAATGCATAGAAACCCGTTTATAGGGAGATAACCACTGTTTTTTAAATTATAATTCAATTATTTCAAAATCTTTTTAAACCGATCAAATCAGCGTGCTTTTAGAAACTGCGGTGTCTGAACGGGGGTTGGCGAGCGTAGCTCGTAGGGGGCCGAGCCCCCTAGTGTACAAAATATCTCTAGAAATGCTGAAAATTTGAATTTAAAATAGAAATAAAACCTCAAAAAATGAGTCAAATTAAAAAAAAAATACAGTCTGCACACCGGGAACTTCAAGCGTATAAAATGATCTAAAAATGATTAAATTCCCATGAATGGTTTTTGCTCCTATAAAATTTTTTTTAGTGGAACGATTTTATCCAACTTTAGAATTAAATATCTCTTAAAATAATTCTCCGATTTGAAAACTATCTACATGAGCGTGTTTATCAAACATTTCTTTATAATACCACCGATTTTCATATTTTTGTATGCATTATTTTTCTTAATATTAACGAAGAAAGACCTCCGGTCACAAAAAATTCAAAACCGGCGGCGGTGACAGCGGTAGTTACTTTTTTTAGAATAGAGAGATTCGGAAGCATTATTTTGGTTTGTTTGTTTTTAAATAAATTAAAAATTTTAATTTATCGAATTTGACCGTGTGACATTGCCGTTGACATTGGATAATATTAATTGACATTGGATAATGTTAATGTGATTTAACATCTTTTTAAGATTTTAGCCTCTTTTTTAAGTAATAAAGCACATTAAGTGTAATTTTAATTTTAACACAAACAAAGTCAAGTATTCTACGCCAATTCATGTGGCAACTCTAGCGGCATCACATTGTGGAAGACTGAGACTTGAGAATTCAAAATGTAGAGTGCACAAAAGAAAATAATGTTCATCGAAACAAAATCCGCTACCACTACATTCTCTTTTCGTCTACTTTTCGATAAATTTGATAAAACTTTGATATTAATTATTGTTTGATTATAATCGTCATCTGATTAATAATCTGATTAATTTGACTTTAAGCATATGTAACTTTGAATTCTAAAAAAAAATTTTTTTTTTTTAGTTGTATTTTAAGAATATATAATAATACATGCTCCATGCTCTTAAATCAAAGTTAATGAGGTAAGGAAACTCCGACAATAATTTTTAGACACCCTGTATTTTCAGTTTTCGAAACTATACCAATGTGTTTTTTTTTTCTTTACAGTTATCAATGAATTGTTGCTTAATTAGTTTGGAATTCGTTTGCACCCTTAAACAGAAGAATAATAAAAAAAAATCGTGAAATTACACTTTTACTGGCGAGGGTTCAAATTTATGTTTCATCGAATCTAAATATTTACTTGATATCACAAATTTTGAAACGTTTCACGTTATCAGAAATGTAATTTTGACATCTCTTCATGACACGTTAGAAAAGCCTTTTTTTTTTTTTTTTTTTTTTTTTTTTTACATTTTACATTACATAGTTTTCACGCTTGTTTTTCTTTTTCTTTATAACCTTTTCCAACAAAGTTGAAAATGTTGCAAAGTTGAAATGTTGAAAAGTTGCGTCTGTCCACGCTGTAATTCGTGCAAATACACTCTGACTGCCATGTAATTGAAACTTGTTATTGAGGTTTACCATGACATGCTTGATATTGAAAATGAAGTGGAATACCATTAAGGTCAATGGGGAAAAATCGTTTACGGTGTATTTTAATGATGTTGCACTATTTCAAATATAGTGAAATTGATATACATCACTGAGGTGGACTAAAATATTCTTACTATATATTATGATCTTCATAGCATTTATCGTTCATTTACAGGGACATACAAAATAATTTGTTTACAGTACTGTCTTTGAGCAATAATTGCGGGAAATGCGTTTTAAATTTTTGTATGCGTTTTTAAATGTAACTTAACTAATTTTTTGCTTATCACTCGATGTGTATAAATTCTATAGGTAATAAACTGGATTGTACAGAAGCAATAGAGAGTATTTCTGCTTATTGGCGAAAATTGCTGAAGGGGAATTTTTAATTGTGTTGTGTGTTTCCTAATGAACTAAATTTTTGTATACTATGCACAGTCGTGGAAAAAAAAAGTAAACACCTCCTACTAACTTTTCAACAAATTATCGTAGACGAAAGTTACTGGTACCGAACGATTGGAAATAAAGTCTACTTTTAAATGATGTATATAAAATTTGCTTAGGGGGCCATCTATATATTAAAACGAATCCAAACTTCATTTTTTTCAATGGAAATACCAAATTTTAACGAGATATTTCAAATCGTTTGTTCAAACTATGCTTAGACACCAAATTTCAAGTCATTTGAATGATAAGTTTTTGAATTATAAACATTCAAAATTTAGTGCTTCTAATGTTAAATTACATTTTTACATTTTTATTTATATCTCCTGAAATTATGCTCCTAATGTGATAATTTTTTGTGTAGCAATAATACTATTATACCCAAACATAAATACGTTGAATTTGCATTTTTTTTTTTTATAATTTTATGATATGAATTATGAAATTAATATTAGAAAAAATTATGAATTGCAACCTACAGTTTTTTTGATGGATTTAGATTTATTAAGTCCTGCTTTATGGAAATTCAAAATTTCGCATTTTTCTTCCAAGTAGTTTGCAAATTATGCTTAAAAAACGGCAAAATGCTGGTTTAAGGGGCCGTCTATGACAGAAGTGACTAAATATTTTGAAATTTCTTCTGCTGTCCTGTAATCTAGCAGGCTTCATTGACTGTTTAAGGTGCCTTGATCAAGAAGGGGGCTCTCTCGGTTAACAATCGATTACCGAACTTCAATTTAGATACAGCCCTTAAAATAAGCTGGTTTTAAAATAATTAATTTCTCAGAATTGCATAAAAATTTGTTTTTATTCTAATTGAAGGGTGTAGAGTTAATTTATGCTGTCAGAATTGTGTACTGCTATTGAAAAAAAAAACAAAGTTACGGTTCGTTTTAATATGTAGATGGCCCCCTAAGCAAATTTTATACACATCATTTAAAAGTAGACTTTATTTCCAATCGTTCGGTATCAGTAACTTTTATCTACGATAATTTGTTGAGGAGTTAGTAGTGGGTGTTTACTTTTTTCCCCCCCACGACTGTACATGTAGTATACAGAGTGCGGAAGGAATTTGATAACACACATTATAGGTGAAATGCCACTCTGTACACCCTAGTTACAAATCCTTTTATGTTAAATGTAAACCTGTCAGAGCCTAGACTATCTAAGGAAATGAAGAGGCATGCTGTCATCGTCTCATTGGCTGAAGAAAACTCCGATTTGTAGATTTCCGCATTATTGAAACTCGCCCGGTTATCCATCTTTAAAGTAAAGAACGAACGTAAGGATACCAGGTTTGAAGTGGTAACAGTTTCATACAGCAAACAACAATGTCAGCGATATCATATTATCAAGACACCGGAATTCGTCGGCCGTGTCGATGAAAATTCTAGAAAGTCAATGAGGGCACTAGAGGTCTGTACGGGTGGAATTTCCCGGTCCGGTGTAAAAATTAAATGTTCGACTCGAGCCCGGCCCGTACAAAAATCAATGGAAACGGGCCCGGCCCGACTCAATTTATACAAAAAATTTCGTTTTTTCTCGACATACCACTACTATTCTTTTAAAGAATAACTATATACATATTTATGGGAACAAGATTACTATGCGTTCGCAAAACAGAAAACACACAACAGTAACATTAATGATTACTTACAGTCTTAGACGTTTCAAAATTCAAATAAGGATTCATTAAAAAAATAATTTAGTTTAGAATAAAGGGTTAAAAGTATGATAACTTTCGAAGATGTATAACAAAAAGTAGATTTGTGAAAATATTTCTCTGTCATTTTTTAAGGCTTTCTCAAAACCTTTCAAATCTTCAAACCGTTCAAATCTTTCATGAACCACTTTTCACGACAAGTACCCACCTCCGATTAGGCATATAAAATCCAGATTTCCCTACTCCCCAAGCTGGATATGTGTGTGTAATGTGCAGGAGCCGAATCAACAAAGTCAATTAGTTAAGCAAGCGGTACAACAGAAAAACCAGCAAATTACAGGCTCTACAATTAGGTCGGCCGTGGAATTGGTCTACTGGATGGCCGCCATGCGGCGACCAAGCGGACAACTGCCCCGATGCCATACAGGTATACTCGTTCGGCTAGGGAAATTTGGCAGCTAGGGGTCTGGTCATCGGTTTGGAGTCAGCCGATGTCCGCCATGTACGCTAATGACGCCTGGTGCATGTAAAATCCGTCGTGGGTGCAAAGTCCTCCAAGTTACCTGTGAATTATACCTCTGGAGTTGCCTTGCCAGGTGAAGGTCTCGTCACCTGATCAGCCCCATCAGTAGCTGAGAGGTTCTGCTCTCGAAGCTGGTAGACGGGAGGTGCTGGATTCGAACCCAATTGCGCCCGTCGGCCTAATCGTTCGGAGTTTTCGTGGTTTTCTTCGAGCCATGGATTTCCATGCGTAAATACGAGTTAGGTTCCCTTAGAAAGACCCCCGCGAAGGGCACTCCCCCCTGGGCATATATCCCTCGTGCAGATAATTGGCCGTCAAAAATCAACCAATCAACCAACGTCACCTGATCAAGGCTCTAAATTACGAGGCCAACTTGAGTAGCAAAGCGCAGGTACAAAACAACAAGATCAAAATGTTAAGTAATCGTTTTAACTAAGTTCACATCTAAGCAGTAGGCACAGTCGATAGGATGAAGATCTGGGCCCTTGTCAGATTTAGTGTCGCTACGCGGCGATTAGGCGATCACCGCCCCGATACCAGGTATCAAACCCGTTCAGCTGGGGAGACCTGGCAGGTAGGGGCTTGGTCACCGGTTAGAAAGAAAGAAAGGCTTTCTCAAATCCAAAAGAGCTACATTCTGATACATTTCTGAATTCATTTCTTTTCGGAAACGCGTAAGACTGGCAGGTATTCTTATTCAAAAACTATGTAAATGGCGCTTTTTTATTTTTGTTTTTTCTCCATAAAAGCAATATATCTGAGAAAATACTGCCAAGTTAAGCGTTTTGAATCGAATTTCCGGAAGCAATAGCACGTGAAAAGAGAAAAACCTACTGTCAGGGGACAAGAATCTCTTATATCTCTGTAAGTAATTTATCAAAAATGGAAAACGCTATTCTATTCCAAATCTCGACAATAGTTAGGCCTTACGATTTAATGCCTTTACAGTTAAAAATGAGTCAGAAAATGGTCGGAAAGTTTCGTATTGTTGAGCTGTGAATTTGAGAACCACCTTAAGGTATATTTACAAAGATATTGTTAACGTAAGTTCATTATCGCTATTAATACTTTTGCAAAACATAATGCCTGCTCTACAGATTCTGAGAATGATTAAGACCAGTTCCGTCTCTGCACGACTATGTAGAAAAAAATACAACATGATCTCTGTCCGGCACGAGTCTGTTGAAAAAATTAAACCTGGGATCAGACACCATGTAACTGTCCGATGCCGATCTCTACAATGGACATGTTACATTTCTGTATCGATATTGTCAAACTCGTATCGGTTCGTGACGCACATTTATACTTCTTCTCGCGAAAGTCATATTAATTGAAAATGACTCATATTTTATCGGCTTCGTCTAAATTTTTATATCGGGCCGGTAGACCCGCTTAATATTTTTTATCGGACCGGCCCTGCAGGCTCGCTCAATTTTTTTGCCGGCTCGGCCCGTTTGGAAGTTTGCCCTCATTTCGCCGGCCCGCGGGCCGGTCCGGGTACGGGCTTTAGGCCCGTGAAGACCTCTAGAGGGCACTCGCTAGGGAGCAGCAGGTTGATGAGGCCACGATCCGATGTGCGATTCATGAGGACTTTCGTCAGAGGTCGTACGTCATAAGGAGAGGACAGTTCTTGACCGAAAGAACCAGGAATAACCGTCTTACCAGATCCAAGTGCCTCCTTAACAAGGTGAAACATCAAGAAGAGCCAGGAATGTTGTTGTTCCCTCCGATGAGAAAAACTTTGTCCAGGTTAAGAAAGTGAACCACAAAAACATCGGTGGCTATGTAAAATCATAGAAGGTGTTCCGACCTCCACACGCAGAAATCTCTGAGCCTCATTGATGATTCTGGAGATCGTGAGAAGTGAAGAGGACCTGATGCCTCTACATTTCTCTCTTCAACGTGACAGATTCAATTCCTCTGGTCATACTGTTGGCAAAAAAGCCGCCTCTGCTCTGCGAAGTGAGTTATGCACGCTAATACTTAGATAAATAAATAAATATTATTTTGTTTCTGGCCATTAAATTATATTTAAATATAATAATAATATAGGTAATCTCTTACCTTTATGTGGTTGCTCAGCAATTCCTCATACTTCGGCTTCGCACGGGTGTATATCCATATCGCATAGAATCCTATATTGTATAGAAAAGTGGAAAGAAAAGTGGATTATTAATATTTTGTCTTATTTATAATTGATTCCACTCTTGACATCTTTTCTTTGCTTTAAGAAATTATATTGGTATAACTTTAAGTTTACATTTTGGTTAACAGTTTACATAACGCTGCTTTTTGCAGCAACAATTTTATTGTTACATCCCTTTTAATTGAGATAAACAGAGCAACTAACTAAAAAATAATAAAGTTTTTCTTGAGTCATTTAGAGTTCTATTTTATGACGATGATGTTGACGTCACACAGCTGCATCATGCGTGGGTTGATTTATGAACAAATTTCACAAACATATTTTATTTATTAATATCATTATTTATTTGTAATTGTATAACTTGAATAGGATAATTTAGCTATAATCGGAAAGTTTGTTTACTGCAGAATGATTTATTATTACTTAATGTATTTATTTACGTGTTCAAATGTTTGTATTCTTGAATGGTTTCCTGTTTTGAAATCAGTTAATGATATCTGAGATGATTACGAATTGATTTACTGCTACTAAATTAGTTCAAGTATTATAAAGTTTTTATGTCCTTGAAAGTTATTGCTTGTTTAATGTTTCTAAAGTAGTTTACTGTCCATATCTGAGAGGGTTATAAATCCATCACATACCGGGGTGTTAAATCTCTGGATTACTTCTGTAGCACGTGCTAGGCTGTGCATTTTTAAACAAGACTCTGTACCACCTCATACAGCCGATACAATCCATTAGTAGATAGCCAAAAACTTTCATGACCATGCCATCCTCAACTGGTTGCCCCCGCAGCTACTCAGACATTAACCCGATGGGCTATTACGTAGAGAGAGTGGTTTAAAGGCACTCCAATAGTCATCCAAACAATGCTGTTGCGGCTCTCAGGGCAGCCGTTGTGTACGCAATGGCAAATGTTCTTAACAAACATCTGATTATTGCCTGCAGTCAGTTTCGACAGAAAATACAGAACGTTAAACTATAAAAAGTCCTCAATTTCTAGTATCTGTTCCTGTTTGAAACCATTCTTTATTTTGTTCTCAAATACCTGCCGCACCCTGTATATACAAACCTATAGAATATATGCAGGGTTGTACAAAAGAATTCAGATAATTTTCCGACTGTAGATGGGAATTGCTGATATTGTGCTTTGAAATGTGTTATGTGTTTTCCAAATTGCTTACTTGACATCATCGTTCACCTTATTAAACGGTAAAGTTTTGTTACATTATTCTGAATGTTTTGGAAAGTGTTTCCTAATCTATGCATGACGCAAGGTTTTTCTTTCTTGTTTAAATTTGCATATACAGATATTTGTTGTTTTTCGAATATAGGTTAGAGGTTAAACACGTCAGCAGCAGTTTTTAGGTGCGTTCGTAATTATATAAATACGTAGCACCTAGAGTCTTCGTCTGGTCCGTCCGTCTGTCTGGCCGCATATAACAGCACAAAAACTACTCAACTGAATGATTTGACAGGTAATATATATAATCGTTGCAGAATTTTGTCAAGCCATTTCAAATTTTATGAAAATCGGATATATAGTTTCAATCAGTTCAATTACAGGGACTTTCAAAAGTATTCCGTTACATTACAGCCAATGGGAAAAAATAGTTTAAAGTGCATTTTAATGATGTTACACCCTTTCGAACATAATGAAATTGATATGCATTTATGAAGCGCACTAAAATATACATTCCGTAGAGTATGCGGTGCAAAGAATACTTATTATTCATTTACAGGGTCACATAAAAGAATTCCGTTACATAATGGCATAGGGGGAAACATTGTTTGCAGAGTATTTTAATTATGTTAAACTATTTCACATATAATGAGATTGATATACGTTGCTGAGGTTTACTACAAGTTGCTTCCTGTATAATGAAAAGTGCATAGTATTTACAGGGACACACAAAAGATTTCGGATACTATAGTGTATCCTCAGTACTGCGTATTAGCGATGATTGCTGGAAGTGCATTTTTAGTTGTGATATGAGCTTTTAAGTTTAACTAAGTTTTGGCATATTACATTGTGTGTATAAATGTTGTAGATCATATACAGGGCTACACAAAAGAATCCGTAGGGCTGTTAAGGTTTTTGCTTAATTTATTTTTTACCTTTTCTCTTACAGTGTAATACTATTATCGCTGTTTTTCATTTCTTTATCGAAAAATTCACTATAGTTACGAATGTAATTTACAAGAAACAGAAAAGTTAAACTCAATTAATATATCAAAATTGCTTGAAATGAATAACAATTTTGAAACACATACATGTATACGGGGTATCCTAAAATGGATTGACCCTTTTTTAAAATTAAATAACAAATAAAAGGTGAGAACTAGTGAAGTTAATCTTACAGGAAATTAATGTGTGAATTCTGGAATTTCTGCTTTATGCTTCCTTGTTTCACTTCCAAATACCACTGATAAATGAGTCGTCGCTATCTTGTATAAAAATGAATAGGAACTTAGTCAGATTTTATCCTCCACTCCGTTTTGTTGTTATTGCTATTGGTGTATATATATATATATATATAAACTTTGCGTTTTGAAATTGCAAGGCTATTTTGAGCATTTTACAGGTGAGAAAGTGCATCATCATCTATCGGGGCTATTCAGAACTAAAACACGTAAGCGAAGTTAACCTTTAACTGATGTGGCTAAAATTTGTCACACAACTGATGTGATCCATTCTCTCAGACACCTCGAATAAAATCAATAAAAAAAATAAGTCAAACGGTTGAATTTACTTAAATTTTGTCCTAACAATATCGTTGTACTTCTCTTAGGAGCATGTGAATTAAATTGCACGAAAAAAGTATTTTATTCATATTATTTAACTTCAGTACAGAAAAGTAAAAAGCTGTAAAAGTGTTTACAGCTGGGAGTCGCGGGGTCTGGGAGACCGCGTGACATCAGTTAAAGGTTAAGTAATTCCCGACTTTACACATTACTCTTCTGCAAGAGTAACTTCATAGTTGTCACTATGTAATTGTTGTTCAATTTGAAAAACAGCCAGTCCAATTTTGATACCCTGTACATCAGTGGCGAATTCTGACCACGAAATTTAGGAATGCTGTTTATTGCATGGCATTTCCATACCGATTTGAAATATAATTTCTTAAATTTTCCTTTTTTTCTACATACGTTTTTCTAAATAGAAAAGAAAAGTTTTAAAACCATAGAAACTTTAATAATTAATAGTGAATTTAGAAAAATGTTGAACTCATGCTTAGAATGCTCTAAAAAATCGCCACTGATAGGTATGTAACTTTTATTTATATCAATTTTGTCTCAAATATAATCTCAAAAGCAGTAGGCTGCTAATTATAAATTGTTAGTTGTGGAAATGTTCAGAGCAATATGATTTGTAATATCAAAAATAAATTAAGTAAAAAAAAAGTCGAAAATCATGTTATAAAACTTGCGGGATTAAAGAAAAAAGTCCTTCCGGCCATTGCCGGGAGGAAGAGGTAGCTTTCATATTCCTTATTTTAAAAAAGCCAACTTATGTTATTCAAACACACGAAGCTCAATTTAGTGGAAACCGAATATAGGAGATTCAATACTAATTTTTATCAATACTAAATCATTATGACATTAAATCATTATTTGAAACAAGTTGGCGGATGAAGCTGGCCAACGAACTCGGTCGAGATATTTGTATGTACCATGTACACACCAAGGTACATCCAAATCGGTTCATAAATACGCCTGTTATCACGTGACAAAAATCAGGACGTTTCAAAATGTCAGCCACGCTAGAAATTCAAAATGCTATAACTCAGCCACTTTTTAAGATATAGACGAAACAAAAACTGCTCCCGAATCTTTTTATCAAGGTCAAACAAATAAGAAAAAAAATATATTTTCAATTTTTTGGTACCACATTTCAAATTAAAAATTTTCTTAAAAATTTAAATGGCCGCCATTTTTAAACAAGATGGCGGATGAAGCTGGCCAACGAACTCGGTCGAGGCATTATGTACTATGTATAAACGAAGTTACATCCAAATCGGTTCATAAATACGCCTTTTATCGCGTGACAAAATTCAGGACGTTTCAAAATGTCAGCCACGCTAGAAATTCCAAATGCTATAACTCAGCCATTTTTTAAGATATAGACGAAACAAAAACTGCTCCGGAATCTTTGAATAAAGGTCAAATACATAGGAAAAAAATATTTTTCCATTTTCAATTTTTTTGATACCACTTTTCAAATTTTAAATTTTTTAAAATTTTTTAAATGGCCGCCATTTTGAAACAAAATGGTGGATGAAGCTGGCCAACGAACTCGGTCGAGACATTGGTATGTACTATGTACACGCCGAATTACATCCAAATCGGTTCATAAATACGAGAGTTACAGTGTGTCAAAGGTCAGATATATATATATATATATATATAGATAGATAGATAGATAGATATATCAATTTTGAACGGAGGGTGGTTTCGGGGTCTGGGGGTCATGATCGATGAAAATATACCAGAATTTTTTGAAATCGCTTTCCTCCGAACGGCTGCAATAGGTAGCTTTTTGTAATGAAAGCTACCTAAAAATCGCGGAAAACAAAGCGCAGATTTCCTTCTTCTTAATTATAAAGCATTAATAGGTCGTTGACTAAAACACCTTGACTCATCGACGGGAGTAGGGAAGAGTAGCCGAATTTGGACCACTTCACTTATTTTCAGGTGTAACTCACTTCATTTTTGGAATATCTGCAAAATATCGCTACACATGGTCAATCTATTCATCTACTAACTAAATAAACCTTTAGAACCATTTATTTTAGAAAATATTAAGTTTTGTTTTAATTTGAAAAATTTGTCAAAAGTGGTCTAAATTCAGCGACTGGTCGCCTAAGTTGGACCCCCCAGTCTCATAAATTGAACCAAACGATATTAGGCTGTTTTAGTGAGTTGGGCATATAATTAATTTTATTAAAAGCAAACTTCTCGATTAATGAAACAATCAAACAAAACAACAGCAATGAAATATGACGAAATCAAATGTCTGAAAGTAAGAGTAATTGTTTTAAATCAAAATGTATTCAAAATATAAATCAAAGTTATAAGTATTTAAGAATAGAAATTATGGAACTAATTGCCATACTTGAATATCATCTAAGAAGTGACGCAAGGCGTACACATGAATTTCTTTTGTTCATTTTTCATTCCAACGCACACGACATGGGACCATATTTGGCAATATGAATACTGAATCATTTCTGCTATTTTATATTTCTTGCAAATTAGGCAAAACCAATCATCACTGTCTTGATTTTCTTTTTAGATTCTGAATCATTAAACATTTGTTTGCAAGAGAGATGTTCTTTACCTTATGTCTGTAGTTTTTTCCCCTTCCTTCATTTTCTTTCCAATTGAATTACACCTATTTTTAAAAACTTGATGTTACAATTGCTTCTGTGCTTTGAGAGCTTTCCTTTTGTCGTGTTTTGTTTTTTCATTTCAAGGTTTACTTTATATGGCGAAGATGTTAACACAGCCATTTTTTGGCTCATTCTGTACTTTGACATTGGGCAAGGGACATAACATTTGTAATGATTCTTTTGCTTTTTTTTTTTGGGGGGGGGGGGTGTTGTAGCTGCAGGCTTCTCGAAATTCATTACTTACTTTTGAAATTTATGATCGCATATCTGGTCCAATTTAAGCAACTGAAATTGGTTCAATTAAGGCAACTGGGCCATTTTTAAAAACATATAATTTCAAGAGTAAAAACAAAAACAAAAGCAAACAAATCCGCGTGAAAAATACGCGCAATAAACACATTAATAGATATGTATGTGAAAACATAACAACTTACCTTAGTTTTAAAGTATTCTCTTACGTTTAGTAGGAAAAATTGCGCTCAAAACAGCTAATTTTAGGTTTTTAAAAAAGTTCTGAAAACAGCACGTGGAAGGCGGGTGCTTCTTCTAATCATGAATGACATCATTATGATGAGTAGGATTTCAGCGGTAGATGGCGTCTCTTTCTGTAATTAACGGCAGAATTGCATCGGTCCATTTAAAGCGGCGGTCCAAATATGGCTACTCCCCTCTATTAAATGTGAATAGAAATTTCATTTTAAAACAAGATTATTTATCCAGTCATCCTAAGATAACCCCTTTTTTCTCTTTTCAGAAAATCTTTAGCAATATAGTTTCTTCAAAATGAGGAAATATTGGACAATTGCCTCAAGCACAGTTTTGACAACGCTAAGAAAAGTGAATGAAAGTCCAAGGGAATATGACTCCGAGTGGACAATCCAGGGCTTTGTTTCATTTTAACCGGAATATGGTGATTCTTTTTCAGTCCTTTATTTTTTTTGTAGGTGCATTCAGATGTGAATAAGGCTTATGATTTTTAAGTGATTATTTATGATTTATATGATTTTTCCATAAATTTTAGATATGTGTTACACTTGTAACAAAATACAAATATTGGAAATTCCTATCGAGATGTGAACTTTTGGAAAGGAAGTCTGAGCTAGCAGCTTCACATGTATTCACCGTGATTTGTATAGACACCGAGATACATTTTAAGTACAATGTTTTCAAAAAGAAAACTTCCTTGCCAACTCTCGAGTGTTGATCTTTTAGAAAGTAAGTCCGAGATGATGATTTCTGGTGTTCTGACGGTGGTGTGTACAATGAAGAATCCAAAATCTACTGAAGATGTAAATACGAAATGATTCCCTCACTTCACTCGATTAAGGCGATTTGTACTCTAAAGTATCCGAAAACCACTGAAAAGCAGTCTGGGATGCACTTTAGGCTTGGAAATTTTGATGGGAAGTACGATTCAGGGATGCAGTTTAGAAAGCCTTCAAAATACATCTGTAATATTTAAAATTTCTCATTGCCTATCGAGATCTCAGCTTTAGAAAGAAAATCCGAGCTAGTACCTTCAGACGCTTTCATGGATATTAATGAATTTGCAGCGGAATGCACTTTGATTCTGAAAACTTTGAATGAGCTACAGAGAAACAGCATTTAGGGATACCATTTGGAAAAATAATTCCTTGACACTCCTCGAGAGCTCAACTTTTAGAAAAGAAATCTGAATTGATGCCCTCGGACGTTCTGACGGTTGTTTGCACCACGAAGAACCCATAATCTACCGAAGATGTAAGTACGAAATAATGATGACCACTCTCCCGATATCCTTACGGGGGTTTGTACTCTGAAGGATCCGAGATCTGTTGAAAATCAGCCTGGAATACATTTTAGGCCTGGAAATTTTGATGCAAAGAAAGATTCAGGGATACAGTCTAGAAAGTCTTCAAAATACGTCTGTAATACCTAAAATTTGTTCTTACCTATCAAGATCTCAATTTGAGAAAGAAAGTCTAAGCTAGTACGTGCAGACGATTTCATGGATATTAATGAAAATAGGCTGGAATGCACTTTGAGTTTGAAAACTTTGAATGAGATCGAGAGATTTTGGAAAGAGCATTTAGAAACACCATTTGGGTAAAGAATTCCTCGCCGCACTTTGAGAATTCAACTTTTAGAAAGGAAATCTGAACTTGTCCTCGGGTGTTCTGACGGTGGTTTGCACCATGAAGAACCCAAAATCTACTGAAGATGCAAGTGCGAAATAATGCCGCCTCCCTCCCGATGTCTTTATGGTGGTTTGTAGTCTGAAGAAATTGAAATCGACTGAAAATCAACCTGGAATTCAATTTGGGCTTGAAAATTTTGATGCAAAGAAAGATTCAGAGATACAGTCTAGAAAGTCATCAAAATATATCTTTAATATTTAGAAATTCTTGTTACCTATAGAGACCTGCGGTTTTGAAAGGAAAGTCTGAGATTGCACTTTCAGATGTTCTTACCGTGATTTGTATTCCGAAGAGCCACGCATCAACTGAAGATTTAAGTACGAATTGATACCTTCTAATGATCTTTCAGAGATTTTTAGTAAGAAGCATTCAGAAATGCACTGAAATTGCATGGTCGAATTAACACCTTCCACGTTCTGTCTGTGGTTTGTACCCTGAAGTATACGAAATTTTACTGAAATTACAAATCGGAGATGATGCTTGAAAAATTTAGATGGAAAGAATGATCCCCACCAAAAAATTCAATGTGTAAAATACATATCAAAATACTCCGATAACATTTAGAATTCCTTCTTACATACCCAGATCGGAACTTAGAAGAAAAAAGTCCGAGTTAATGCCGTCTGTTTTCCTTAAAGTGCTTTGTACTCTGGAGTATTCAAAATCTATTGAAAGTCCGCCTAGAATTCACTTTGGGCCTGGAAACTGCGAATGGGGAAAAGATCTAGCGTCTACAAAATACAGTGGCAACATTTGAAATTCCTTATTACATGCCAACGTAATAAGAAATTACATCAAAAATCTTAGTCTCAGCTTTTGGAAAGGAAGTCTGAGCTAACATCTTCTGATGTTCTCACTACTGTTTGTACTCTGAAATACTCGAAATCTAATTAACGTGTAAATTACATCTAATGTCTTTTTTATGTTTTCATTATAGATTGAAATTTAAGAGAATCAACATCTATTAAGTTACATAGTGTTTTCCATCTGAAACATCATCCAGTGAGGACAGTAATGAGGCTGACCTATCGGGAACATTGCGCTATTGTTGGGTCCATGTGGATGCCACATACCTGCACATAAAATCAGTAGCGTGGTGAGTTCCCTTGTTGGGAGAAAAGTAAATAAGTAAGAAGCATCCAGCCTGGGGTTTTCGCCCCCCCCCCCTTCAGGTAAGAATAAAAATTGCAGGCAAATTTTGTGACTAAACCAGTTTTTCGCCTCTGTGGAACTTGTTAAATAGAAGATGCACTTTCCATTGACAAATCCATGCACCAAACATCTTATGGCATCGTGGTCAGTCAGGGGTATTAGAAAAAGAGCCACAAATAACTCTAATTTGGAGTGTCTGTTGACAATTTCCACATAAAGCAGATATATTTTTAAAGCATCTACAAGTATATTTCACACATTAAAAATAAAAAAATACGCCTTAAAAATTCAATCATGCGTATTTTCACGCCTTACATACTTGTCAAATATCTTGTATTTTTAGTATCAATATTTTCGACTAGAAATATTCGCTTTATTTAATACAGTAATTCTCCGATTAAATAAAGTGAATATTTCTATTCGGAAATAGTGGTACTCAAGAAAAATCAAACTCACTACCTCAAAATAAGTCGAAGATAATTTTAACGTTTTGACAGACATCCTAGAAATATCTTTGATGTAAAGCAAGTTATTCAACATTGATGTCAATTAATAAATAAATTGTTACAGGATTTTTATCTATTTTATAGGGGTCAATCCATTTCAAGTGGTCCAGAAAATCATTAATTCGTTGCTCGACCATTTTTAAAAAATCTGAAATTTTTTGTACAACAACCCTAACATGATGGAAGTTCAAAAGGACTATTATTTTAATTTTATTAATTTTTGTTTGTGCATGGCGACCATCTTTGTTTCATCGTCTGCAGCAATTTTCTCGCAGGAAGGGTTTACGGAATTGTAAATAATTCATCGTTTATTTCTCCAATTCATGTGCGGTTTACAGCAATTTGTACAGAATACATTGGGCTAAAAATTTGGTAATAGAGTAGTTTCCGAAACTAAATGCGTATTGGTGAAATTTAGGCATAAAGTTTCAGTTTTTCCCCAAAATTTGCCCGTTTACAAGAGGAAAGTTTTCTAGCAAGGAAAACTGTCAACATGACATACTTTTTTTATAAATAGGCTGAAGGTACTTGTACTCACATGCCAAGTTCCAGATTTGGGACATTCTTTCTCTTCGCTAAAAAAATTCCCAAATTTTTCAAAAATGTCAAAAATCGCACTTTTGAGGCTTTGATATCTCTGGTGGGGCACGAGATAAAAATCTGAAATTCGGGTTGCTGAGAGTATTGTATAGTTGTGTTATGCACAAGAAATTTCAGGATGGAGATTTGACTACAAGCTGATATATGGCAAGGGCAACATGTCAAAACAATACTGCCAAACAATTGTTTTGTTGTAGTCGCAGCTAAGTATTTATCTCATTGTCATTTAAATTTATTTTTTTTTATTATCTTTAAATAATAGTAACAGAAAATAAACTCTATTGCAAAGCTTAGCAATTAATTTAAAAAATAATTATTCCTAAGTAATACATTTTTTATGGTTTCCGTAATTTTTGTTGTAGTTTTAGTAACTAAAAGAAACCTCAGCACTTTTACATAAAGAAAAATCATATTTTTATACAAGACCTGAGACAAAAAACGGAATAGGGAAAGAGAAAAGCTGTTAATGTTGACCTGCTTGCTGAGACATGATCAAACGTGTCAAAACACATATTTGCTTGTTGGTTTAAAAACCACAATTTTAATGCTGCTTGCCAGTCCCTGAAACAGGGTCCTACCATAAGTATATTCCTGTAAATGAAACATTATATGATATTACCAGCCTCAAGTAATTTTCAGAGTCCTTTCAAAATTCATACTGTAGAAAAATGACATTTTTGCATAAGAAGTAAGCTAGGAATTATTAATGAAGTGAGACTCGCACATTGTGATTTCAAAGTTTATTTCTATGAGCCAGCAGGGCCAAGAACTTCAATCAAGTTATTAAGAGATGACAATGAGAAAGATCAAAATTGCGGTTTTTAAACTAACAAGCAAGAACGTGTTTTGACACGTTTGATCATGTCTCAACAAGTATTAACAAAATTAACAGCTTTTGTCTTTCCCCATTCTGTTTTTGTCTTAGGTCTTGTATAAAAATATTTTTTTTCTTTATATAAAAGTGTCGAGATTTCTTCTAGTTGCTAATATTAGAAGAAAAATTACTGAAACCATACAAAGCCTTAGGCATAATTATTTTTTAAATTAACTTCTAAGCTTTGCAAAAGGCTTTATTTTCTGTTACTAATATTTAAAGATAATAATAAAAAAAAATTTAAATGACACTCTGAGATAAACACTTAGCTGTGACTACAACAAAACAATAGTTTGGCAGTATTGTTTTGACATGTTGCCCTTGCCATATCTCAGCTTGTAGTCAAATCTCCATCCTGAAATTTCTTGTGCATAGCACTACCATACAATACTCTCAGCAACCCGAATTTCAGATTTTTATCTCGTGCCCCACCAGAGATATCAAAGCCTCAAAAGTGCGATTTTTGACATTTTTGAAAAATTTGGGAATTTTTTTAGCGAAGAGAAAGAATGTCCCAGATCTGGAACTTGGCGTGTGAGTACAAGCACCTTCAGCCTGTTTGTAAAAAAAAGTATGTCATGTTGACGGTTTTCCTTGTTAGAAAAATTTCCTCTTGTAAACGGGCAAATTTTGGGAAAAAACTGAAATTTTATGCCTAAATTTCACCAATAAGCATTTAGTTTCGGAAACTACTCTATTACCAAATGTTTAGCCCAATGTATTCTGTACAAATTGCTATAAACCGCACTTGAATTGGAGGTATAAACGATGAATTATTTACAATTCCGTAAACCCTTCCTACGAGAAAATTACTGCAGACGATGAAACAAAGATGGCCGCCATGCACAAACAAAAATTAATAAAATTAAAATAATAGTCATTTTGAACTTCCATCATGTTAGGGGTGTTGTACAAAAAATTTCAGATTTTTTAAAAATGGTCGAGCAACCAGTGCTGGACCACTTGAAATGGATTGACCCATAGAATATTTTTTAAAGTTGTATGGCTGTATTTGTAAAGCTACTTTATTAAATTATATTTCAATGCAGAAATCAAAGTAAAATCTAAGAAAAATATTCATTTGCTAAACATTATCCTTAATGGGAAATGTGTATTAAAATTTAAAGTAATTTAAAATACTGTGCATTTTCTTTATCCGTTCAATAAACATTACAGAAGTAAATATTGCACGAAACATACAGAAATTCTACACTGAAAATAAAAATATTCATTTTACAGTATGATACTAGCACCCCAGCTGGCAGTATTATACCCTAAAATTAACAATAATAAACCGTAAATAAGCAATAGTATACCGTCTTATTAATATACTAACAGTAATAGACCGTACATTACTGCTTAACGGTATATTAATGTTTATTATATCGTTTATTATTGTTGATTTTACGGTATAATACTAGCAACTGGGATACCAATATTATACCGTAAAATCAATATATATATATATTTTAAGTCTAGAAATGTATTCAATGTAAAGCAAGTTATTCAAAATTGGATGTCAATTAATTGAATAAATAAATTGTTACATATTTTTTATCCATTAAATAAATACAGCATTTAAGACTTTTTTTTAGAAAAATTCTATAGCACTATTTGTAAACCTACTTCATTAAAATATATTTCACTGCAGAAATCAAAGTAAAATCCAAGAAAAATATTCATTTGCTAAATTACATCATTAATGTGAATTGTATTTTAAAATTTAAAGTAATTTTAAAATACTATGTGCAATAACTCCGTTCAATAAACGTTATTCAAAAATAACCCACGAATTTTCTGATATAGCTAGTATAAGATTTAATAAAAACGCTTCAATGTTTTTCATAATAAAAAATACAAAGAATTATTTAAAAAATAGTTTGATATAAAAAAAGTATGATTCTCTCAATTAAATGTATGTTTAGTTTTTTCGGATATGCTTTGAAAAAACTTGTTTGTTCAGGAAAAATCCTTATTTTTTGTATATGAAAATAAGCACAGAAAGTAAACATGGAGAAAAGCCTTTTCAAATTTAGTTATTAAATGTTTCGTTGTTAATATTATTTAAAAGTATCAAAATTACTTTTTGGTTCTGGCTGTTCAAAGAAAATACATATTTGAATAAGTGCACGTGTTTCATTTGACTGATTGTACAATCGTGAAAAAAAGGAAGTAAACACGCCCTGCTAACTTTGCAACATATTATTGTAGAAGATAGTTAAAGGTACCAAACGATTGCAAATAAAGTCTACTTTTAAATTATGTATATAAAATTTGCTTAGGGGGCCGTCTGCATATCAAAACGAACCCAAACTTTGTTTTTCTCAATAGCAATACCTAAGTTTGATACCATAGATAGATTCTACACCCTTTAATTAGCGTAAATACAAAATTTTATGAAATTCGTACAATTAGTTTAAGAGAAATTCGTTATTTAAAAAAAAGCGTATTTTAGGGGCTGTATCTAAATTGAAGTTCGGTACTCGATTGTTGAAATGCTACAGAATAACAAAGTATCTTCTATTAATGTATTATTTCTTGCCAATATGACCATTTCATTCGCTTAATATGTTTCGACTATTGCTAGCCCAAATGTTTCAATAAAATGAGTAAAATGTATTTTTTTCAAATTATGCTTTTCTGAACACCATTTTAAACATTCATTTTGACGTTTTTTAATCATAATTCAAAATTACTCGGAAGAAAAATTTGAAATTAAGAATTCGCATAAAGCAGGACATAATAAATATAAATCTATCAAAAAAATTGTAGATTGCAATTCATATTTTTTTCGAATATTAATTTCCTAATTCATATTATAAAATTTTAAAAATTATAAATTCAATGTATTTATACTTGAGTTTTTTTATATTATAAGTACACAAGAAAATTACCTCATTAGTATTATAATTTCAGGAGATATTAATAAAAATATCAAAATGTAATTTAACACTAGAAGCTCTAAAATTTGAATGTATATAATTAAAAAATTTATCATCCAAATGACTGAAAATTTCGTTTCGAGGCATAGTTTGAACAGAGGATTAAGATATATTGTCATAATTGGGTGTTGCCATTGAAAAAAAAACAAAGTTTGGTCTGGTTTTGATTTGTAGATGGCTCCCTAAGCAAATTTTATATACATCATTTAAAAGTAGACTTTATTTCCAATCATTTTGTACCAGCAACTTTCTTTTATTATAATTAGCTGCAGAGTCAGTACAGGGTGTTTACTTTTTTTTCCCACGACTGTAATTAAAATGTTAAGATGTCTGTATGCCTTTAAAACGTCAATTTTGATTAAAATTTCAATTAAAAAACTTACTGTTTTAGAAAAAAAGGAATGTGAATTTTATGATCCTGGCACTTTTTAAACGTTTATATTTCTTAAAAACTTTTTAAAAAAGAAAAAAAAAACTAAGTCGTAAGTTGTTTTTGATTTTTCTCAAAAGTTATTTTTTGCAAAAGTTTGTGTGAAAATTGTCACAACTCAATAAATAATAGTTTAATCCCCTTAAAATTTTAAAATTATCTTTTAAGTATATATTCAAAGGAAGCAGACTATTCTTATGCTGATTTATTGAAAACTTTATGAATTACACAGATTTACTTTATGAATTATTAACTTTTTTCAGGAATTCTCAGCATTGTTTGTCTTTTTATACCCGTAACTTTTAAAATATTTCTGTTATTGTTATAAAAATAGCCTAGTTCCTGTGTAACATTATTATATTTATTATGGAATTCATAAAACGTATTTATATTTAATAGTTTTAAAATTAAATGGTTTTAAGAAAATACCTATTTTTCGGTGAATTTTACACTATTAAAAAAAAAAAAAAAAAAAAAAAAATCAAATTACTTATTTGTATGTTTATGCCACATTTTTATGACATTTTTATTAATAATTAGTAATTTTAATCTTGAAATATATAAAAATTTTTAAAAATCGTTCTTAAGGCATACAGATACCTTAAAAAGTTTTATCCAATGGAAGAAAAACTCGTCAATATACACTAAATTATTCCTCATTTTTTAGCAAATAAGTTCCGTACTCTTACAAAACATGTTTCATCTGTGAATTCTTGCTGAAATGTTGTTGAAAAAGAGAGAGAAATTCCGTTCATTCCTAGTACTCATGCCTATTGGTTCTATTAATAGTAAATCCGGATTTATTTAAAAAATGAAAAACCAATAATTAAGATTGCTAATTTAAATAAAAAAGAAAAAAAGTTTTAGAATTTAAAAATAAATGACAATTACTTTCATCATTCATTCAAAAGTACTCAAAACTTATTGTTCAAAGTTGAATAAGTTGAATAAAGTTAAATTTTTAAAGTTTTTTTTTATAAATAAATATTCGTATGTAAAATATATTTTAAACGAACACATTTAAAAGATATTTTAATTAAAATATTAAATATAAAAAACGAATAAAAATATAATATTCATATTTTACATCTAGCAGTCTACTTAAAAAAATATAATTAATATTTTTATTTTATATTAATACTAAAGTATTAAAATCCCAGCTACAATCTTATTAAAGACGAAATCTTCCCGAAATTAACTTCAAAATTAAAAGCTTTTATGAAGAAATTGATCAAGCCATAACCATTTAAAGCAAACATATTTACTTCAAAGTGCTTCGCTACTATCCAACTGTAGTTCAGTGGTTAGCGTCCTCCTCTCGTAACACTAAGATGGCTGTCTCGAATCCAAGGTACGCAACTTTAATTTTTTCCCCAACTTTCTTCAATTGACGAATATTTTACATTCTATAACGAAGGAAAAAAAAAGAATATTCTTCAATTAACGGAAAAATCCTGGCAGCAAATTTCCGTGAATTGAAGAAAGTATTTCTGAGAGTGTACAATAAATAATTGCAAAATTAAATTGCAGCTGTAAAAAAAGAAAAACACTTCGCGATTAACTAAATGGATTAATAATATTTTTTATCTATTAGATTATTACTGCATTGCAGAGTATTCAGCGGTGTATCAAGAGACTGGAGCTTTAAAAAAAGTTACAGACAGCTATTTCTTAAGCAAGTTCCCAGCACATAAAAGAATGCAGAAAGCTCGATCTCGTGTCTTCGCATCAACATTTCGAAATGGTAGTTATAAAAGAGAAAGCAATCGACGTAAGCGAAGTCTACAATCCAAATACATTTTTAGAGTTTCTGATGCCCTTTGATGTTCTTACTTTAGTTTTTACTTCGAAGTAACACAAATCTACTAAATATTCAGGTAAGTCTCAACGTTTGATAAGTGTAGATACACTGTAAAATAAATTTATTGATTTTACAGAAAAAACTGTCAGCCAGGACGACAATAAAAAAAAAACCCTGTTTCTTTTACTGAAATAATCTCTATTTATTACGAACTTTCTGTTAATTTAACAGATTTTGTCTATAAATGAGTAATAAATACTATGTACATAAAATAAACAGTGTTTTATTGGCGTCCTGGCTAACAGTTTTTCATGTATAATCGGCAGATTTTTCAAATTATTTTCCTTGTAAGCCGAATCATCCAAAACCGGATTTTGTTGGTTTTCGAGAATAAAAGGAATTTTTATCTTTTTAATCATGCATAAAGACTTCTGAAATCCTCTGGAAAACAATTGGTTGATAAGTATCTTTTTCCCGAAACCACTGAAGTGATTTCATGTTTTTATTTTATTTCACTTTTGTAGAAACTAAATTATAATTGCTAAACTATAATTGATCGTTTCGCAAGAAATAATAAAAAGTGCAATAGTACATAATTTCGAAAATAACAAATTCTAATTAACAGCATCAACAACAAACTAAATGGATGTGCCAATCCCAAAACTTTCTTCTATCTCATATATTTTAGTATTTCAAAATGTTGTTACAAATGTCAATATTTCATTTTTATTAGTTCAATACTATATCAACTTCGAAAGAAAATTACACAAAAATTGCTGTTATAGTGCCCCCTTTCGGCGGAATATTTCCAAATTCAGGGAGGACTTTCTTGCTATGGCCAAAAACATATTAAAAATGCCACAAAAATCGCACAAAAATCGATATTACAGCGCCCCCAACCGGCGGATTTTTTCCAAATTAATGGAGGACCTACTTGCCATAGCCACAAACTTAAAAAAAAAATTGGTTCAATTCTATGCATAACTTCATACACTTTTTGATGGTACAATATTCAAAATGCCACAAAAATCGCTATTACAACGTCCCCTACCGGCGGAATTTTCCCAAATTAATGGAGGACCTACTTTCCATAGCCACAAACTTAAAATAAAAATTTGTTTCAATTCTATGCATAACTTCATACACTTTTCGATGGTACAATATTCAAACTGCCACAAAAATCGCTATTACAGCGCCCCTGCCGTCGGATTTTTTCCAAATTAATGGAGGACCTACTTCCCATAGCCACAAACTTAAAATAAAAATTTGCTTCAATTCTATGCATAACTTCATACACTTTTCGATGGTACAATATTCAAACTGCCACAAAAATCGCTATTACAGCGACCCTGCCGGCGGATTTTTTCAAAATTAATGGAGGACCTGCTTGCCATCACCACAAACTTTAAAAAAATCTGGTTCAATTCTATGCATAACTTAATACACTTTTCGATGGTACAATGGCGACATACGGACACACGGACAGACAGACATTTTCTATAAACATGTTTTTTGGGATCTCTGACCCCTAAAACGTGTAAATCCGTCGAAAACCGGAAGTCGAAAAAAATTTCGATTACAATACTTTCTTCTATTGAAGATAGAAGAAAGTAAAAAGGTAATGTTACTAAAGAAGAACTGATTTTCCAGGAAAACAAAATGGTCGAAATATAGTTAATAATACTACTAAAAAATCTGGAGCCACTCCACTTCACTTTCCAAACATTAGTGTATGTATCCAGAAAGTAAAAAAAAAATCGACTGAAAATAATATTTTCTTTCAATTTATGTTATAAAAATAAACTTAGGAGGTCGTCTTCATAGTATAATTGTACCAAATGATGATATTTTCAGTACAAACATATAATTTTACATTATAATACCAAGATGAAAGCCATTCGGTCAAGTAGTTCAGGAATTATGAAGGTTTGAAGTTTAGAATTCCTAATGTTAAATGTATTTGTAGCCGTTGTAAAGCAGATTGCAACGTGGATAGTTTTTTAAACATAACTCAAACTACTTGGCAAATTGAGCTGTAATTTTATATTCACACATTTAAAGCTTCTTGAAATCGACTTGCACTAAAAAAATCACCGATTAAAATTCGTATTTTTTTAATAAATCTGATTCAAAAAAATATTTTTCGACATAAATTAAAAAAATATGAATTGAAGGTTAGGAATTTTTAAAAGCTTCAAATGTGCAAATCTAAAATTACAGATCATTCCCCCAAGTAGTTTTTTAGTTACGTTTAAAAAAAATCCTGCAATGGAGTCTCTTTTTGGAATGACTACAAATTAATTCAATGTTAGGCGTTTCAACTCTAAACCTTCATTATCCCTAAACTACATGACTGAATGACTTTCCGCATGGTATCCAAAGATAAAATTTACCGAAAATGCTAAATAGGATGTCAAAATTAGGTGCTCGTATTGAAAATTTCGGATTCAGTACAATTTCACAATGAAGACGGTCCCCTAAGTTTACATTTACAGCAAAAATTGATATTATTTCCAATCGAATGGCTATTTCCGTTTTTAGGTAGATTTTGTAAGAATCACTACCTATTACATTCTCTCCTATGTTGGAATTTCTAAAATTTTTTGGACATCTACGCCGATCATGACCCCTAGAACCCCAAACCACCCCCAGTTAAAAACTTATATACAGTAAACTCCCGACTATCCGGCTCGCGACTATCCGGCCCACCGTACTATCCGGCCTATTAAAAAAAATGAGGAATGTTGCAAGCGGCCAAGGCATGCAGGTACCCGTCCAGGTGGGTGCCAAAAGCATGGGAACAAATTCCAAACATAGTAATTGCAACGCCTTGGAACATCTTTTTGCACCAAAAAGGTAAACATAAAACCATATGGGAAACTGCAATGGGAGATGAGAACGATAAGCATCTTCCGTTGCTGAAAAATATACCGGGTTTCTGACGATGTCAATGCAGAAGACATTACAGAATGGATGACAAACGACAAAATTAATGAATTAATTGAAAACGATATTGCAGAAGTGTTGAAAAAGGGAGAAACATCAGAAGAAAAAGATTAAAAGGATTGCAGGAAAAATCTCATCCTACATTCGCAAGGGTTTAAGACGATTGAGGCAGTACTGCAGTACATTAGTCAGCAGGAATGGACGCCACTTGATATCATCTACTTGCGTAAATGGAGGGGACATTGCGTCGCGGAAGAGGGCTAACAGGGCAGTAGAAGCAGTCCTCTATTAAGGACTTTTTCAAAAACTAAAAACTGTAAGATTTGACTCTTATCTTATGTATAAGTTTTCATATTAGTACAATCATTTATTAATAAACAGTAAAATAAGATTTACTCATTTTTTTACGAATTATGATTACGTTTTATGTTAATGTTTTGCTTCTTTTGAAACTGTATGTGCTCTATATATAAAATTTATCTTAATATGTGTAACATGCGTTTTTAATATTATGGCGGCAAGAAGGCACGAAGTTAGTAAATATTTACAGAACTCTGGCCTATCCGGCTTTTTCATTATCCGGCCTACCATTCCGCGACATTAGGCCGGATAGTCGGGGGTTTACTGTATATGTATTTATTTATAAAATTTCTATCTCATACAATAAACCTATTGAATATTTTAATCAATGTAAAATACTGGTAACTGAAAATTAACTAAGGCTTTAAAATATAATATTCGGATTTGGTTTCTATTAACACAAGGAATCTTTTCCAGCAAATTACTAAATTACAAAAAAAAAAAAAAAAAAAAAAAAAAAAAATGTTATTACATATTGAGACAAATCTCCAAATAATTATGCAATCATATGTAAATCTTATTATCACCAACTTCTTACATCCAGTATTTCTTATAATAAATCCTTTCAAAAAACTAATGAAAACATAATTATAAACAATCGTAAAATTCACAGTTATTATAAACTATTAAATGTTTCTTCTACTAACTGTAATTATCCTGATTTAGTTCTTATACCAAAATTTCATAAGAAACCAATTAAATCTAGAACTGTCACTATTGGATGCAAAACATATAATAATATAGCCAATAAACTTTTATTAAAAATTCTCAATCAAAATCAGACTTGATACAGTGCCTCCTTTCAAGCGCTTGGTATGTAGAATAATTTTCATGCGTGTAATGCTTACATAACTGTTAAACATAATCATAAATAGTCATTATTAATGTCATAAAAAGACAAATTTGTTGCTTACAGCTTCTAGAAATATATTTCATTTAGCAGATTCTTAAAAAAAGCATGAGCAATTTTTTAAAAAGTACAGAATTTCAGATTTATGTAAAGTGGTAAAAGTATGTATTCACAGAAAATATTTAGAATAATAAGTAAAGAGAAATATTTTTTTTCGTCTAATATTCCCCATCGTAAAATTATGTAAATGAAGAAATCTGCTTGGGTTTTTAATACTTTATTTATATATTTGGAGCATCCGAAAGGTAAGGAACCCGGAGCCATGTGCACCCATGCCTTCATCTGGTCCTTTATCTAATTTTAGAAATTACTTTCTCTAAAAGGCAAATTATACAAAATTAATTTCAATTGGCTACCATGAATGAATTACTATAACATTTTTAGTCATTTGTTTTACATTGTAAAATATAGGTTAAGCACAAATATCCGATAAATGATGTGGCAATCGAACATTATAAATAAATTTTCTTATGGGATGAGTTATTCAAAATCAACTTTAATTGTCTACTATAATTGAAATGCAGTCGTATATTTTAGTAATAGGAAGGTACAGTTTTTTTCCACAATTATTTAAATTTTCAACCTTACAGTTAAATTTGCGATTATTTTAAAACAAAATATAAAAAAAAACTTTTGTTAAAATGCATGTATCAGAAGTTTTGTTAAAAATAATTTTTTATGAATTTCTGATGCATCTTAAAGTATGTGATATATTTCTGGAGGTTTGTTTTTGTAATTAGCAAAATCTATCAAAAAATTACAGGAATATTTTACATATTGCCAGTCGTACTCAATTATCTCTGTGCATAGTTTTATCAAATATATTTAAAGGGAAATATTAAATAAATCTCTTTTTTTCAATTCGTTGTTTATATTTTATTCTCCCCAAAACGAAAAAAGTACAGAAAATACATTATACTTTTAGTTACTAAATGGTTTTTTGCCATAATTAAAAGAAAAATATTTAGTAATATTTTTATACTGTAAAGAAAATATATTATTTAACAATGCAAATGATATTTATTTTATTCATGTATTTATTTTATATCGATTTTTATTTATGAATAAAATGTACATTGGATAGCAACTCCTATTTCGTTTAATATTGATTGTACAATGTAAAGTCCTTAATTATTAATACAAATGATTTATTGATGAGCTTGCATTGATTCAGTGTACTCCAAATAGTAAAAAAATTGTTAACATTAAATAATGCAAAAGGAAATATTAATGTGGAAGAAAAAGTATAAAGTTTGAGAATCATAAATTTCATTTTCATTCTTTACTTGGATGAGATTCCATTTAAGGGATCTCAGGACTCTTAAAATTGAAAAAATTGAAAAAAGAAGACCATTTTCAACATTTAATATCATAAAATGTATATGATTTTAAAACACAATTTTTATTGGGATGAAAGATATAAGTATGTTTTTTCATTTCATGTGTTTAAAAATTTGCAAGATACAAATTTAACATTTATAGGGAGCTCCAAACTGTCAGATATTTGACAAGCAAACAATTGGTATAACAGCTTACGCGCAGGATTACAAAATAAATTTTGCAACTAGAATGAAAATTTTTGTGCCTACTTATACTTCAGATTACAATAATTACTTTGAATCTAAATAAATTTGTATTTAAAGCATTTTTATATTTTTAATACAAAGTTGTATTTAGCTAATACAAAATTTTGAAAATTTCAACAATATAACCACCTAAACAAATGTTTTTTTGAACTATAAAAACGAAAATTTCGGTTCAATTTATACAGACTAACATGAAACAGATGTTTGGAAAATTTCATGAAAAAAATATTCAGAAATTTTTGAGATATTCTGGGCATTATACCCAAAAACGTCATTTGGAGAAAAACGACTTCAAAATTTCGGAAACGCCGCTTCAGCTATTGAGTGGCTATAATTCTAAAAGCCATAACTTCTGTTCTAATAGGAATTTTAAGGATACAATTATATCAAAATGTTCAGAAAAGATACGAGTTTAATATCTAAAAAAAAAAAAAAAAAAAAAAAAAAAAAAAAATCTGAGACTTCTTAAGAATTTCGTCGAGGATTTTGTGAAAGAATAACCTTCTTCAAGATTTCAAAAAGCTATTCCTTAATCAAGACCAATTATGTGATTCTCTCAAGTAAGGCAAAGAACAAGAATTCCCAGCTCATAGAATGATTCTTACAGCACGATCTCATGTCTTTGTATGTACATTTTGAAATGAGATAAAGAAAAAAGCAACTGCTATCGTCGATATTCAAGACTGCGACATACAGTAGAGTCCCGATTAGCCGAGTCCCGCTTAACCGAGTTTCCACTTTAACCGAGTTATTTTCTTCTGATGGAGTGATGGCTTCCATTATTATGGAACAGCCATTACAGATGAAGTGTTAGGTGAAGATGAAAGAGCAGCCGTAAATTTGGAACATCCGAAAGATGAAGTCTGTGCCCGATCCTTGTTCTCCCGTACCTTTATCTGGTCCTTTATCTAATTTTAGAAATTCTTTTCTGTATAAGACAGATTATACAAAATTAACTTCAATTGACTTCAATGAATGAATTGCCATCATTCTTAGTAATATAAAACAGAACACAGTTTTTTTTTCAACAATTATTTAAATTTTCAACGTTACAGTGAAATTTGTGATTATATGGAACTAAAAATCAAATGGAAAAACAGTTAAAAAAAAATCATGTTTGGCCAAAAGTTTTGTTAAAAAAATATATTTTTTAACAAATTGCTAATACTTTTTGAGGTATTGATATTATTCTAGAATTTCTGATTCATTTAATATTACTTGCTTTATTTTATAAAATAAAACAAAAATATTTTAGATATTTCGTTTCTTAACTGTTCAGTGACTCTTTTTGATTAAGAAATATAGAAACATTAAAATTTTCTATATGAATACTACTGAAAAAAGTATGTAAATTTTAGAATTAATTTTATTCTGTTTCATGAAATTTTAATAGATTTTAAAGAAAATAAGTAAATAAATAAAATATCTTCTTCCAAAATGTATTTTTGTTTTACTTTCCTTTAAAAAAAAAGGTCTTGGCGTTTTTTTGTGCATGAGAGTGTGTAGAAAATGACGGCTGAGAAAATGTAATTGATACACTTAGTAACCTTTAGTTACCATTATTATGAAAAATATTTAGTAATATTTTTGCTATGTATAGAAAATGTGTTATTTAATAATGGAAGTGATTGATTGTTGCATTGTATTAATTCAGTGTTTTAATAATGATAAAAGTCCCCACATTAAATAATGCAAAATTAAATATAAAAGTGTAAGTAAATGCTTAAAATTTGAGAGTCACAAGCTGCATTTTCTCTCTTTAGCAGGTTATAACTGCATAGAAGGATTCTCTCGAAGAAATTTCAAAACAATAAAGTTTTTCATGACTTCAAACAGTTATCCCTTAAGCAAAACCAATGTGTGTAAAACACTCGAATGAATCAAATGGCAATAATTTAAAGCTCACAGAACCATTTGGCCCGCATGATCTTCCGTTTGTGCATCCACATTCCGAAACGATATGAAGGAGAAGCGACTGACATCGTAGACATCGAAGACTGTGAGCCGACTGCTGTTTCAGATTTTCTGATGCCTTCTGACGTTCTTACGGTTCTGAAATGCGGTTTATACTTTGAAGTAGCCCAAATCTAGAAAAATAGAAGTAAGTCTCACGTTTGTTAACCCATATTTTACAATTGTTTTTAATATTTATCAAATTTTCACAAATAATGCAGCATTTATGGCATATTTATTTCTGTTCCGCTCCTAAAATAGATTTTAAGGTTGATAAGTGTTACTTGTAAAATCTTCTTAAGATACATTTTAATAAAACTTATTTTTGTTTTAGATTTTCGAATTTTCTAATACGCACTATTTGATCTGACATTACACTGAAATATATATATAAAATTCTCTTAAGTTTAATCATGATAAGTATTTGCTGGATAAAACTGAGTATTGCTGGGTACAGTAGCGTCCCGATTATCCGAGTTAATATGGACCAAACACACCTCGGATAAACAGGATTTCCATAAATTTTGACTAACTAAGGAGAAGTAATATAAATTTACACACAATTTATTAATTTTTATGATACTACTTACAGTTCTTTGTTGTAATTTTTTTCTAATAAATTGACAATAGTTTTTAAAATATTTTAAGTTTTCCTGAAAATATATTTCATACATTTAGCAAACCATATTTAAATTGAAAACAGTTTTTTTTTTCAAACATTTCCAGCGGTAGATTTAATCTAAAAACTATTCAGCGGATGTGCATGATTAAAAAATACGTACACATTGAAATTTTTTAGATGAATACTAAAAATCGGATCTAGATCTTAGAATTAACTCTATGTTTATTTTTATCAAATGTATTAAAAAAAGTGAGAAAAATATTTTTTTTTCATCTCTGTTTTTACTTTTACTTTCCTCAAAAAAGAAAAAGGGATAAAGCCTTAGAATATTTAGTTCATAAAAGTGAACAAGCGTAATTTTCCCGAAACTTTTTTTCTCGAAATTGGTACTAAAACTAAATTTACTATTGATATATAAAAACATGTCTCTTATTACAGTAAAGAAAGACACCTTCCATTTGTAATAGTGTAACTACTGTGCACACAATATACCGGGTGTCCTAAAAAGGACTGACTGATTTTAAAATTCAATAACTTGCAAACGGTGACAGATATTTAAAAAATTCTTGCAGGAGGGTTATGCATGAGGTCAAAAGTTTTTTACAGTGATTTTCGATTTTAGTTCGTATTACAAACAATAGATGGCGTTGCGATCAATAGATGCTAAATTTAGGCTCGATTTTCGGTACTTCGGGACCCACTCAATACATTTTAATCTTCTTTTTTCGCATGGAAGAAGAGAAAGGCTAAAAAAATCGAGCCTGTATTTAGCACTTATTGCTTACAGCGCCATCTATTGTTTGTAATTCGAACTAAAATCGAAAATCACTGTAAAAAAACTTTTGACCTCATGCATAACCCTCCTGCAAGAATTTTTGAAATATCTGTCACCGTTTGCAAGTTATTGAATTTTAAAATCAGTCAGTCCTTTTTAGGACACCCGGTATGTGGTGTGTTAAATGTTACAGAAAATGTACTATTTAATAAGCAAATGATTGACTGCACACAGCATTGATTCATTGCATTAACCCTTTCAGTACTAAGATAAAAATATTACTTAAATGCCTAAGAATGCATTTTGACCCCATATGTAATTATAATGTTTATGCCGGAAAATTGATCACACGATAATATGTCGACATAATACTGCTAGCACAAAAACTCAAGTAGAAAAAAGTAAAAAAAAAAAAAAAAAAAGCAATAACATTTTATAAGAAGTAATGGTAGTAATGCCTTTTAATTACCCCCAGTTCTGCTGCTCATCTTTCTGGCAATCAAGACACAAAATAACACATGAAATATGACTTTTACACATAACTGTCTACATTTGTTGCACTTCTGAAAATATTTGGTGTCATGATAGAAAGCTTTCATGTATTTCCTGATTGCCTAAGATGGGATCAATGTGACCTCATTCGCAATTTCTAAAAATAAACAAAATGGGGGTCAAATATGGGGTCAAATTGACCCCATATTAGTACTGCGAGGGCTAAAAATGATAAAAATCCCCCTCACTGAGTAGTACAAAAATTAAGTACAAAAGTGAAGTGAAAAGCATAGAGAGTTACAAGATTCACTTTTTTCTTTTTTCTTTTTTTTTTTCTCTTTAATAGGATATTTATCCTTGTAAGAAATTCCTTGTGGATTTTTTCGAAAGAATAAAGATTTTCAGCTCTTCAAACAGTTTTTTCTGAAGGAAGACCAATGTGTGTGATGCTCTGAATGAGTCAAAGAACAAGAATTTCCAGATCCCACAGCCATTCTGACAGCACATTCTTCTGTCTTCGTATTCTCCTTTCGAAACGATATAAAAAAGCGAATGTCATCATAGACGACAAGATCTACGGCTGACCCATTTTTCAGATTTTCTGATGCCTTCTGATGTTCTCACTGTAATTTGTACTTAGACCAAATCTGCTGAAAATAGAAGTAAGTCTATTATTTGTTAAGCTCAAAAGTATCTAAAAATTGACGTGACTATCTAAGCAGGTTCCCATAATTTTATTTAGAGACACTGGACACTGACTTGATACGGCACACGGGACAGATGCGTTAGAGGTACGCAGATTGAACTTGGCGAAAAAAAAAAGCAAAATAGTTGGCGATGAACCGTATTTTGCGGCAATCCAGATTTATGGCATAAATAGCTATTTTTCCAACTATCAAAAATAAAAAAATCGCCCTTATTATTAACGGAATTGTACGATGTGATTTTCTATATTTAGATGCTAAATTTATTAAAATCAAAGCTTACCTTTGTAATATTTAATATTGCTTTAATTTTTTTTTTTTTTTTAGATGCTGACAAAATGACTTTAGTTTTGAAAGTAACCGCCATGTTGGTTGTTTATTTTGGAGTTTCAGATTGGCGATCATTTACAAAAATGGTATTTCGGCGTGTTTTGGGAAAAAATCGCCAAGTTCAATCTGCGGACCTATAACACATCTGTTCCCGGCGCCCTATGATTATGTGTGGTAGCAAAGTAAAATAAATTTCTTGCGTGTATCGCTTATATAATTATCGACTGCATGTATAATTAGATGTTGTAAATTCCATAAACAAAACTAATTTATTGTGTAAAGCTCAAAAAATATATTCAATTGAGCAGATTCTTAAAAAAGGTATGAGGAACTTTTAAAAAAAGAACAGAAGATTTATGTGTAGTGCATGCAGTGATACGATCATCTCTTTTTCCCATCCCTTCTATTTCTTTTACTTTTATTAAAAAAAAAAAGCCTTAGAATATTTTATACATGAAATTGTGCAAACACAATTTTTCTTAAAATTTTTTAACCATTTAGAAAAATGGTTATTGTCCTCGGTCAGGGTAGGAAATCAAAAACATATCTGAAGCGTTTTATTAGTTGAATCCCGCATTTTATACAGTAATCTGTATTTTCTCTTTACTTTCAACAGAGATGGATACTTCTGTTGCCACTATGACAAAAAAGTAATAAAAACGACAAAAAAAAATTAATAACTCAGAAACCAATTGAGATACAGCTTTCAAACAAATTGCAATATAAAAATGCATTTTTACTCTATACGACGATACAAAAAGTAATATTGTGGGATGTTTAGAAGTTTAAAAATGAAATTTCATTTAAAATTGGTCCAGGAATATTAATGTTTAATCCATGGCGTATGTAATGTATGACCAGCTCCGTAGAAGTTTAAAAATTTACAGCACCGAAAATTGTAAAACTGAAATTTCTTTTAAAATTTGTTCATGATAGGTCGAGGAATGTTAATGTTTAATCCATGGCGTACGTAATGTATGATCAACTCCGTGCGATTTTTTATGTCTTAAATTTTAGTCTATGAAAAAATCATTTTCCAAATGGTCGTTGTAATTTGTCAAATTGTTTTTTTTTATTAAATTAAAATTAAAACATAACAACTATTTTTTTTTTCTTTACAAATGAGACGGAAATTAGAATTAAATATTTACTACTGATATCTAAAATTGCTTTTATAACACGTCCCTTGTTACTGTTGTGAAAGATCTTACATCTGTAATAGCATAACTAAGGTGCGAAAAATATGTAAATTATGTAACGGACCTGCTCGTGGAAAAAAAAAAACCCTAAGACCGCCGATTAAAGGTTATAGAAAAGTAATTATTGAATAAGGCAAATGTTTGATTGATGCACAGCGTACATTCTTTGTATTCAAAATGATAATATAAACCCCCCCCCCCCCCTCTCACAAATAAAAAGTACAAAGTCAAATACATAAGTGAAGGACAAAGTATAGAGAAATACCAACTATGGGCAGAATATCAGAAATGAGACTCTTGTTTGTTAAGGGTCCGCTTCCCTGAAAATCCCCTTTCGCGAAGTCCCATGTTAACCTATGGGAAAACTTAAAAGCGCAATTAATCATTACTTAATATAATTATTAAAATATATTTTTCACCATCAAAAAGTAGAAGTCAGATGCCAACTATGTGCGATTTTAATAATTGTCGTCTTAATTTTTAAGTATTTAAAAAAACTCTATAAACTACGATATTTCCACTTTATGAAATTTCACCATCTTCTTAAAAAAACTTAAAATTTAAAGATACAATTTTTTAAAACGCACATCTTCGGCATCTGACGTTGACTTTCTGATGGTGAAAACCGTATGTTAACAATTATAATTAGGTAACGAGTATTCGCGATTTTAAATTTTCTTATAGCTTGACAAGGGATTTCTCGATCGGGGAGCTTCAGTGAAGCGGCCCCTTAAGGCAGCTCGTCACTCAGTTTTCAAATTCCCTTCGGTAATGTTAAGTTTATTGGCATTTGAAGCATTCTTGCATTTAAAATATCTTTTCAGGATATTAATATATTTTATTTCTGTTTTATTTGTGCTCTTCTTAAAGGAAGACTTTTTTCTTAGTTGTCAAAATATTTCTAAAATCTATGCTTAGTTTAATATTTTATGTGTTAAAAGCGGACGAACTGGAAGCAAAATTTTAACACTTCATATAAAATTAAGCATAGATTTAAAAAATATTTTGACAACTAAGAAAAAAAGAGACATCCTTTAAGAAGAGTGCATAGAAAAAAGAAGTTAAAAATATTAATTTGCCGAGGAGATATTTTTAATACAAGAATGCATTAAATACCCATAGACTTAACATAACCGAGGGGAATTTGGAAACTGAGTGACAAGCAGCCTTAAATAGAAGTATCTGATAATTGATGCGTATATATAACAAGGGCCGCATAATGACCTGAAGAGAAGCTTGGGCACATATTTAACACAAGAACCCCATGTGCTTGGTAAAATAAAACAATTTTATGCATGTAATGCTTACATAACCTTTAAATATAATCAAAATTAGTCATTGTTAAAGTCATAGCCAAGAAAATATTTGTTATGTACAACTTATAAAAATATATTTCATTTAGCAGTTTCTTAAAAAAAGCATGACAAACTTTCAAACTTTAAACGTATTTTCCTTATAATGAAAATTATTTACAATTATCTTCAATTAACCAACATAAATGGATTGCTATTTTATTTTTTAATAATAAGAAGATAAAGTTTTTTCCAATAACTATTTAAATTTTCAATCGTTATAGTGAAATTTTGATTATACGGAATCTTTAAACGGAAAAAACTTTTAAAGTAAAATACATTTTTGATTAAAAGTTTAATTAAAAATAATTATTTATAAATTTCGAATACGCTTTTAAATATTTGATATTTTTCTAAAAAATTATTTTATACATTTAGTAAATTATATTAATTATGAAAGCAAGAACTTTTTTAAACATTTTCAGTCATAGACTTCATATACAAGTTATTCAGTGACTTTTCCTTAATAAAAAATTGGGAAAAATCGAAATTTCTTAGATGAATACTTTAAAAATATGTAAATTTTGGAATTAACCCAATGCTTAGTTTTACCAAATGTCTTTTCAAAACTAGTCGGATGTGGGAATCCCAAAACTTTCTTCTATCTCATACATGTTAATACTTCCTGAGAAATGATCTGAAGTTTGATGAAAATCCGTGCATTAGTTTTTGAGATAGAGCTATTGCGTAAATCGTAAAAAATTCTGCATAGCAGCACCACCTGTTGGGCGATTTACACCAAAACTAATCAGGACTACATTATATCAAGGACTAACTGAATCTGAAGTTTGGTGAAAGTTAGTGCATTAGTTCTTGAGATAGAGCTATTGGGATAATTATGAATAATGCAGCATAGCAGTGCCACCTGTTGGGTGATTTACACCAAAAGTAATCAGCACCAAATTACAGCAGGGACTAACAGAACTAAGGAACGGAATATAATAAAAATTTAGATTCTGTTAGAATCTAAAGTTTTATTACATTCCGTTCCTTAGTTTTTGAGATAGAACGCCGCCCATAGAATTTGTGTCTCATACAGGCAGACTCACAGACAGACATTTTATAAAACCATGTTTTTTGGGATCTCTGACCCCTAAAATATGTAAATCCATCGAAAACTGGAATTAAAATTTTTATACGAATCCAATGCTTTTTTCTTGTAAAGATAGAAGAAAGTAAAAGTGAAAAAAAAAGTAAATAATTCTCTTTTTATTTCATCTTTTTTATTTTTTTTTTCTATTAAAAAAAAAAAAAAAAAAAAAAAAAAAAAAAAAAAAAAAAAAAAAGATCTTATAATATTTTATACACGAAAGTGTGGAAACGCAATTTTTTCAGAAACTGCTTTTTCAGTAAAGGTGCCGAAATTAGAATTAAATATTTACTACTGATAGAAAAAATTGCTTGTCTAACATGTCTCTTATTACTATTAACAAAGATCTTGCATTTGTAATAGTGCAACTACTGTGCAGGTAGGTCATATGTGGAAAAAACTTAAGCACGAAGTTGAAAGGTTAAAGAAAATGTATTATTCAATCATTTATTTACTGATGGTACTTTTAAGTACCATTACAGAAAATTTAATATAAAATTTATTTAATCAATCTATTACTAAAAGTAGATTTTACTTTTCATACAAAATAGGGGAGCTGGGGGATGAATGGGACAAAGGATGTATGGGACATTCTCAATGTTTCAGGCAATAAACATTTTTTTAGTTGCTTTCTATTCTAATATATGACATTACCATAGTGTGCTTTAGAACCAAAAGCAAAACCACATGGCTGTAAATAAATCTACCCTATATATATAAAATCCTAATGAAACGAATTTATGAAATGAATATATGAAACGACTGATTAAACAACTGATTATGTTTCACGGCGATTTCTCCTAAAATACGGAATACTTTGCGATGAAATTAACACCAAAAATCCGTATTGATTCACCGATCTCAAAACTGGTATTAGAATTTTTAAATTCGAATTAGTTTTCGAAATATTCATTTTTTTCTAATTTTATATACTCTTCTTCTCTAATGATGGCAACTCAAATTTTAATCATAACATATATTTTTTTTTTCATATTTTAGAAAAGGTTGTATTATTTTAAACTAATCTGGCGACCAGTTTGGCATCTCTTAAATATATGCTAAGAAATGTATCATGTTACTTTTATTCATAAATTCAATTTGTATTTCATTATAATTTTATTTAATACAAAACTTTCATTTAAAACTAAAACATTTGAAATAAATGGCTTTCACCTCTTTCTTTTTTTTAAACGAAACGAAAAGAACAATATTAGGCACAGATGTTACATACGCAACGCTGAACCTAATTGGCGCCAAAACGGCGTTATTTTGCCTGACATGGTAACCCGGCTATTGGTGCTTATTTATTAATAAATGTTTATTTGAATTCATTTTCTTTTTATTTATAAAAAATGCTGTAAATTGTTTTGTTCTACGGTTATTAATTAAACTTTTATTTGTTTATTGTTATTTCATTTAAAAAAATAACAGAAAATAATTTAAAAATATATATGGAACTGGTATTCGAAAACGAGGCTTTCGCCAAATTGCCGTAAAAAATGCGCGCCAAACCCGGTGCGTATATGACAATACAACAAATCATGACATTTAATTTCAACTTCAAAGCAATGTTTTAATGGTACAACTTCTCCCGTCGAGCAATTTCGCCGAATTATATAAATAGCCAAATCACTCGCCAAATTATACAAATTGACACAATTTTTTATTTTAAATAACGAAAGAACAAATAAATTTGGTACTTCTTAGTTATCCCGTCGACCAAATTACTGTCTCCAAATTGTAAGATTAAATGCCAATAATGGTTGCTATTAATTAATTCATTTTAAGATTAAATGCCAATAATGTCCAATAAAACCATTAATTCGACGTTTTATTTGTATTTTTATTAATGTTTTACTAAGGCACAGATGTCATGCGATTTTTTTCTGACGCCAGTGTAGTATACGCAATGGGTAATTAACTGGCGCCAAAGTGTCGTATTTTGCTTGATATGGTAATCCGGATGTTGTTATTTATGCTGTTAATGTTTTTGCCAAATTGGCGTCGAAAAAAATCGGGCCAATACATCTGTGCCTTATTAAAACATTAATATTAGAAATTATGTGCCTTTACTAATTTATTTGTTTTTTCGTTTTTTAAAATAAAAATTATGTCAATGTGTATAATTTGGCGAGTTGTTTGGCGATTTATATAATTTAGCGAAATTGGTCGACGGGATAACTAAGAAGTACCATAAATTTGTATAACATTAATAAAAATACAAATAAAACGTCGAAATAAAAATCACTTGATGGCGTAAACACGTGTAACTTCCTTAAACTCAAGTGAATATGACATTTACGATCAACCATTATTGGCATTTAATCTTATAGTTTGGCGATAGATTTTAAATATAACAGGCAAAGATTGTGAATCAAACTTGAAAACAACCATTGGATGTCTTAACAGCAACTGATTCTGACGTAAATTTTTGCAATCAAAGGGAATTGAATAGAAACCCATTTACAGGGAGATCGCTACAGGTTTTTTCAGTATAATTCAATCTCCTCTAATCTTTTTAAAAGCGATCAGATTAGCCTGCTTTTAGATTCTGCAGTGTCTGAACGGGGGTTGGCGAGCGTAGCTTGCAGGGGGCAGAGCCCCCTAGTAAAACATATAACATCTTCTAACATTTTTTTCATTACTTTATCGCCTTTTAAGTAAAATTGTGAACTTTTTAATGTCCTCGTTATATATTTTACCACATGGCTGTTTTAATTTTTTTTTTCAAAGTTGCATTTTCTGAAACTCTAAAGTAATTATTTTTTTACATTTGAAGTTGTCAAATATCTTATACAATATATTCAATTAAGATATGCTGTAATTATTTATTTGAAGGTACAATTAATTGGTAATTAAAATGAATGAATATTAACCATTGTGACAAAATAATTTCTGAGGCAAAATGGCTAACAAATGAATATTTGCATCATGGAGATGATTGGGACATTTCAAATGGAGATGAATGGGACTATCTCATTCATCCCTAGAGATTTTGGAAAATTTATTTATTAACTAAATATTAATATGTAGGTTTATAAATTAATAGCTTATCTTAATTATTATTTTAAACAGTACTCGTATTATATAGATTGTCTATTATTAAAAATCATATTGAATCTTAATTATTCTATTGTAACAAAGGTTAAACAGTTTATCAAAACATTGCTAATGAAACTTTATCAAAATAAATAAAATTGACTTCCCCTAACATGATTTCAATTGTGCATGATATCTTAGATACATTTAATCAATATTAATTAATAAGTTGTGAATGAAAATTGTTATCTATGCCGTATTTAAAAGAAATTTTTCACTTTCATTTCATATCTAAAATGCCTCGTAAGTAGGAAAAAGAAACAGATAGACAGCCGAAGTTTGCATTACAAGTTAAAACTGCAATAAAAGAAGTGATTACCAACGCTGAGATATAACAGCCATATTATAAATTCGTATATTTACAAGTATAATTACATATAAGTTTATAACTATAAATTTTAATTAGATAACACTGAATACAAGGAAGAAAATATTTGTGTCCCATCCATCCCTATTAGTGTCCCATTCATCCCTGCTATGGGAATGATTGGGACAGAGAAGAACTTTTTAAAAAAATTTATAATATTTTACTGAATAATAATAATCTAGAATAAATATTGTGCATAGGTGTAGTCAAATACCTAATATATGGAATGTGATATATAATATTGATAATAACTTAAAAAAAGTACTTAAAATAAATTTTTTTGTGAAAATGTCCCATTCATCCCCCCATTTCTCATACTTTGTTCGATCCCATTTAGAAAGAATAGCTAAACAGTCGAAGCTAAATATTTTATGAAGTGGTAGTTTTCTCAACCATTTACAAAGATGTAGCTTTTCTCTTGCAGTGCGTGTCAATAGTTTAAGCACAATAACAATTTAAAAATAAAACTTTAAATATACACTTTATTTCAATATCTCTCTTGTATATGTTAATAATAGAAGTTTTAACACCATATTCAATAAAATTATCTTTTAAATTTTATTTCAAACCATGGAGTTTTAGCATAGAGTAAAAATAACCGTGTCAAAAGTTTAAGCACAAAATCGTTTTTATGGAAATTTTACAAACTGATGTAAGCAGTTGTGCACGCAAACGATTTCTGGATGTACAAGAAGCAGTCAGTTGTTGTTTTTTAGTTAGTACAAAATGCCTAAGCCGAAAGAATTTTCAGAGGAGGAGGTGATAAATATCTGGAGTATGAGATCAAAACATAAGTCTGTTTCTGAAATTGCAAGTGCATTAAAAAGATCAAAACGAGGTATTCATCAAGTTCTGGATAGTGGTAATGATTTCAAACGAAAATTCTTTTCAGGAAGGCCACGAATGAGTACTTTGCGCGAAGACCGACCCATCAGAAACTTGGCTTCAACCGGTAATTACTCTCTTTCGCAAATAAAACATGCAGTTGGAGGACAAATATCGAAAAAACTGTTCATAGGTAGTTTTGGAATCGGAATGCATTAAAAACCGTAAAATGGCTCTGTTACCATTTCTGCAACGACACCATAAAAAAACTAAATTGCAGTGGGCCAAAGAGCATATGCCATTTGGTGATAAGTGGCTGAATTGATGAAAGTGATGAAAAAAATGGAACCTCGATAGCTCTGATGGGTTTAAGTACTATTGGCACGATCTCCGCAAAGAACTTAGGCGTATATTTAGCCGACAACATGATGGTAATTGTGTAATAGTATGGGGGCTATTTCTTTCAATGGCCAGACATCGCTAGCATTCATCAGTGGTCGTGAAAACTCTGAAAACTATCACGAGACACTTGCCAATCATTTGCTCCTTGTTGCCGAGGTTTTGGGGGGAGAAAAATGGTTATTTCAACATGATAATGCTTCGATCCATACCTCAAACTCAACTTCAACGTGGCTTAAGTCGAAAAAAGTATCTGTTTTGAAATGGCCGGCAATTAGCCATGATTTAAACTCTATAGAAAATATGCGGGGTATTCTCACTCATGCAGTTTATCCAAATGGAAAGCAGTATTCTTCACTTAAAGATTTAAAAGATGCCACTGAAAACGCGGGGTTTAAAACTGAACCAGAAACAACACAGAACCTCATTTTATCGATAGAAGACCGTATATTTAAAGTAATTCCACAGAATGGAGCTATAATCAAGCATTAATTTTTTTAATTCTTCTTCTACTAAAGACTAAAGAACTACTGTGCTTAAAGTTTTGACACACTCATTTTTATTCTTTTGATAAATTCTCTTGTTTGAAATAAATTTTAAAGCAAAAATCTGTTAAATATCTTTTTAAAACTACAATTTGTAGATCATGTGCATAGAAAAGTAACTTTCAGTCAATAATAAAATTATATTTTGAAATTTTATGTTGTGCTTAAACTTTTGATACGCACTGTATTAACCCATTAACCGCTGACGTTGCGTTCACGCAACAGTCAAAATAATTGCTCATGCAATGAACTAATTACATTGGCACCACTGTTTTAAAACTTAAAAAAATGTCTTATTTATTGGCAGAAATTTTGCTATTTTAGCAAAGCGAAATTTACCTTACTGAATTTGTGGTGGGAAACTACTTTCGATAAAAAATTTGAATATTTCTATCGTAATAGTTTTGGCGGTTAACCCCTCGACTGTCTTGGAAAAGGGCAAAATTGTAATGTTGTTTTTTCTGCATTTTGTTTTAAATGCTTAAAAAAAGATTCTTTGAACATTTTATAAAAAAAAACTTAATAACGAATATAAATGCAATCCTTGGAAGTATTAATCATTGTTCAATGTATTAAAAATACATTAAATCAATTGAATTATATTACTTTAAATACTGTTTGTATTGCAGTGAAACCTGGAGCTTAGTGAACGTATTAACACGGGCTTGTCAGTGAGGGGGTTTTAATGGGTTAAATATATCTTATATAAATAAGTTTTGACTACAAAAACCTTTCCGTTTATAGATAGGATCACAATACATTTATTTACATTATTTTTATAGAGAATCGTAAGATTTTCTTAACAGCATCTTTTGTTAATTAATCCAATTATACTTGTAAATATTTTAGAAAAAGAGCTATAACTATCGATTTATTAAATCAGTTTTAATGAAAAATATTATCTAAATTTCATGTTGTTACAAGTTTTTTTATTTATGTCTACACACTAAGGAAGATGATTATTGAGGTAGAGAAATTTCTGGATTCATAATTCCATACATAAAGGGTGAATACGACAAAGGATTGATTACTCACACCACTGATTCATTGAATTAAAAATTATAAAAGTCGCCCCCATTAAATAGCAGAAAATTTAGCACAAAAGTGAAGGAAAAAGCGTAGAGAATTACAATTTGAACTTTTTTCTTTTTAGAATATCATTGTGGATTTTTCAAAAGAATACAGATTTTCAGGAATTCAAACAGTTTTTCCTCAAGGAAGAATGCACTGAATAAGTCAAAAAGACAAGAATTTACAGCTCACAGAGACATTCTGACAGCACCTTCTTCAGTCTTTGTTTCCAACTTTCGAAATGGGATGCTTTCGTAAATATCGATGGTTAACAGCTTTTTCAGATTTTCTGATGTTCTCACTGTATTTTGTACCTTAAAGGAGACCAAATCTACTAAAGATGGGGGTACGTCCAATGTTTATTAAACACAAAGTATCTGTCAATTGATGTGCAGTACTGGCCAAATTATTATGGTAACAGGAAAGTTTACACATAAATCAGCCTAGAAGTTAGTTTATTGTATTACATTTAATATTGGATGAATGTAATATGTATTACTTACAATGAAAATATTTATAGATGTCCACCCACGGCTTTTTGTACTTCGTATGTCCATCTTTAGCAGCGATGAGTGCTTTTATACTTCTTGACATCTCTTGGATGTACTTCTGAATCAGTCGTTCCATTTCATCCCTATGATGCCATACACGAATTAATCGCTCAATTAGTTGAACCTTGTTTATTTCTGCAATTTGTTTGACTCTGGTCTTCGAGTCAACAAAATTACAGCTACAAACAAGGTTCAACTAATTAAGCCATTAATTCGCGTATGGCATTATAGTGATAAAATGGAACGACTGGTTCAGAAGAACGGATGTCAAGACGTATAAAGGCAGTCATATGCTGCTAAAGGTGGACATAGGAAACCCTAAAAGCCATGAGTGTACATCTATAACTGTGTTCATTGTAAGTAATGCATATTACATTAACTCAATATTAAATGTAATACAATAAATTAACTTCTAGGCTGATTTATGTGTACATTTTCCTGTTACAATAATAATTTGGACAGTACTGCATCTATCTAACATTGCCAATAATTTTTCTTTTAAAACAAATTATTCAAAATTAACAATGAAAAAAATGTGAACTTCTATTCAGCAATTTCTCAAATTGTAATGAAAATGTATTATCCTTTTGTCTTTAAATAATAAATAATTTGACTTATAATTCAAATAATGTTACTTATGTTCCTTAGTTAAATTTGCAAACTAAAATAATTTGTTCCTTTTTAAAAGAGTCTATTCTTTCATTTCCTCTGTCTTCTAAGATTAACATATCGACTCGGTCCCCACTGGTCGGATGATTTGACTTCTTAGAAAAAAAGTATTTATTATTCAAATAACGTTACTTATGGAAACGTCCACTGTTACTCTTGTGACCATTCGTGCGGTTTTTTACAAATACTTGCAATTATTTTACTATAAAATATAATTAAGATAAAAAGTGATATAACCAGTAAAATACTATTGTGCTCCACTCATTTAATATATAGCTAATTTGTTACAAAAAGCATTTCCCTTGTCTATATAATCAATCAAAATTTTGTTACTCTTGTGACCAGACTGTCACAGGAGTCATTTAATATATACATAAGTAATTTTTTTTTGTTATAAATTAGATATGTGTTTGTGTGTGGAACACTGTGGTATTTAGCTGGTTATATCAATTTTTATCTTACTTATATTTTGTAATAAAATAACTGGAATTACATATGAGAATTTGTTCTAATTATCACAAGAGTAACGAATGGACGTTCCCTTATGTTCCTTACTTAAATTTGTAAACTAAAATAATTTGTTCTTTTTTAAAAGAAAGTCAATTCTTTAATTTCCTCTGTCATCTAAGATTAACATACCGACTCGATCCCCGCTGGTCGGATGATTTGACTTTTTAGAAAAAAGCATTTATTATTCAAACAATGTTACTTATGTTCCTTACTTAAATTTGTAAAATAAAATAATTTTTTCCTTTTTAAAAGAAAGTCTATTCTATCATTTCCCCTGTCTCATAACATTAACATTTCATGATTCGGTTCCCACTGGTTGGATGATTTGACTTTTTATAAAAAAGCACTTATTAAATAAAAATGCGATAAATAAATCACATAATTTTAATGACATTATTGTAAAAGGATACGTATGGAGTATTTATGCAAAGTTCATTAAGCTGTGTTGGAAATTTTGTCGTTAAGAAGTAACTCATAATAAGGTACCCAGTTTAATAGTACTTTCTCCAATGTAGCAAGACAAGATTGTATTTTAACGATGCTAAACTAGTCGGATGTGGCAATCCCAAAACTTTCTTCTATCTCATACATGTTAATACTTCCTAAAAAATGAAGAATAGCAGAAGCACTGGTTAGGTGATTTACACCAAAATCTGATCAGCAACAACTTATGTGAAGTTCTAACTGAATCTGAAGTTTGATGAAAATCCGTGCATTAGTTTTTGAGATAGATCTTTTATGGAAATCGTACAAAATTCTGCATAGCAGCGCACCGTTTGGGCGGTTTACTCCAAAAACTAATCAGGACCAATTAATATCAGGGACTAACTGAATTTGAAGTTTAATGAAAATTCATGTCTTAGTTCTTGAGCTAGTTATTGCGGAAATTGTGAAAAATGCAGCCTAGCAGTGTCCCCCTGTTAGGAGATTTACACCAAAACTAAACCGCACTAATTTTTATCAGAGACTAACTGAATTTGAAGTTTGATGAAAATTCGTGCATTATTTTTTGAGATAGAGCTGTTGCAATAATCATGAATAATGCCGCATAGCAGCGCCACCTGTTGGGCAATTTACTCCAAAAAGTAATCAGAACCAAACTATATCAAGGGCTAACGGAATATGAAGTTTTTTGAAAATCTGTGCCTTAATTCTTGAGATATAGCTATTGCGGAAATAGTGAAGAATGCATCACTACAGCGCTATCTGTTAGGCGATTTACACCAAAAAGTAATCAGCACCAATTTATATCAAGGACTAACTGAATCTAAACTTTTATTAAATTCCGTTTATTAGTTCTTGAGATAGAGCCCCCACAAAATTTGTGTCACATGCATACATACAGACAGACAGAGTCACAGAGTCACAGACAGACATTTTGTAAAAACATGTTTTGTGTGTTCGCTGACCCCAAAGGACGTGTAAATCCATCGAAAACCGGAATTCGAAAATTTTCACGAATTCAATATTTTTTTGTAAAGGTAGAAGAATATAAAAATAAATAAATAAATAAATAAATAAAATAAAATAAAATATAACACGTGGAATATTTTAAAGATGTATAAGCTGCGAATAATCTGATTTGAGAAAAATGTATTTGAAATATATTATGACATATTATTTTCAGTACAAACCTTTATAAGAAGCATGAAAACACACTTTCTGTCGAGCTTATGGCAATATATTAATAATTTTGAAATTTTAACAATAAAGTTTAGCACAAAAACAAAAATTCGTATTTTTGCCCCCCCCTTAAGCACAAGTAGCTGACATCTGATGTGTCTATCCAACTTTAGAAATTAGAAATTATTCTGTGTAAGGGAGTTTTAGCAAATACCTTCAAATCGACTTCACTTAATTACAATGAATAAACTGTAATATATATATATATTACAAATTAGAAGATACAGTTTCTTTTAAATGATTTGTTTAAATTTTCAACTTTATAGGGCAATTTATGATTATATCACTACATTCCGCATTAAATTTATTATAAACAGTTCGATGACTTGCTTGATTGCAAAACTAGGAAACATTGCATTTTTTGAATGAACGCTTAAAAGATGATTGTTTTAAAATTGTTTTCTTGGAAGAATGTTTAATAGATATTCATAATTTTCTCAAGTTCAAATTTGGGATACAGTTAATTCCAAATTTGTATGCATGTTTAGTATTATAAAATATACTTGCTGTGTACAGATTTCTAACAAAAAAAAAGAAAAGTACTTAGCATTTTTTTGTTTGCACTTTTGTTAAATTTGCGATTATTTAAAGAAATTATAATTTAATAACTCTGTGATAATGTTTCCGTCTATATTTTAAAAAAGTACTTCAGGAAACCGCATTCTGTTTTACAAGAATGTTATTGATGTCTTTTAGAAGGTTCTCACAAAAAAGTATCAACATTTATTGCTTTCGGAATAGATATATAATTTTGTTAACAAGTGACAAATAACTCATGTGAAACAATTCGATCGAATTGGAATATGCACAAAATATTTATTTAGAATTTTTAATATATGGTTGAAAAAAAAAAGTTAGTGTAACATTTGAAAGGTAAATTTTTGTGCTCTATTAAAATTTATTAAAATTTTATTTCAATTTCAAACCAATTTTTGAGACTGTAGATCCCAATACATTCAAATGTGTGGCGAGCTCCTGAAGAAGAATTAGAAGAAGAAGAAAAAAAAGGAAGATAAGATGACTGATCCGCAAAGAATTTTTGTTAAAAAGTGATTTTATGTTAAACAGCTTTTAAAGACTTGAATAAAAAAATGTATAGCGTTAAAATTAGGTATGTACATGCACACAGACACACAAAATAAGGATTGCCTTATTGGTAAATTTTATTTATGCGGCTGCGTGAGTTAAAATAAATAAATAAATATTTTTAATTTTTATATAATCTTTGTTTAAAACACTCTTCAAAATCTTACTTTGTGGGTCGATATGTTACAGAAGGTATCTATCTCATAACATTTCATCATTTTAGGGCTACAGATTCAGGCAGGGCGATATTTCTGTCATTGCCAGTTGATGTTTTACATAGCTGCCAACCTTTCAGCTTTTATCAAATCCAATATAAATGTTTTAAACCACAAATTTTACTTAAGAAATGAAATAAAAAGTAAACAACCGAAAGATTGGATACAATGATGCCAAGTGTGTGTTTTTTGTTTACGACTTTGCCACAGCAAGCATAATAAGCAACCATCATAAAAATATGTTTAACATTATAAAACCCTCTTCTCAAAATTACCTTGCACACATACCTTTAAAATCCGTATAAAAGAAGTTAGACTATCAGTTATATCTCTGTCTTTTAATAAATCTAAATCTAAAATAAATTAACAATTTATAAATGAACATTTTATGAAACTTTTCCAGTTTCTTCCCCCTCTGCCTTTTTTTTTTTTTTTTGTAGAGGCAAACGCTAACAGAAGACTCTGTTAGGCCAATGTCAGACAAGCGTCTTTTTGCACGCTTTTTTCGCTTTTACAGCCTCCCTACACCTTCACTAGCACATGTAGGGCGCCTGTAAAAGCGAAAAAAGCGTGCAAAAAGACGTTCGTCTGACATTAGCCGAACGCCTTTTTCAGCCGAAAAATAAAATGTCTCTATATTTTTGTAGTTAATAATAGGAATTAGCTGTAAATTATTATCGATGTTTATTGTAAAAGTTGATGGAGGTTCAATTCCTAAAAAAATTATATGAATTTATTAATAATTTTATCTTTAAAAATATGTTTTGAATAATAATAAAAAAAAATATGCTTAGATTACGTTTGAGTCCATTCATTGCATTGCATTAAAAGAAAAAAAAACGCTTTTCAATCGAATTATTTTTTAAAGAAACATAAATTAAAATTTAGTACAAATTTTATGCAACTTTTTCGGTTTCTTTCCTTAATTTTTGTCGATGCAAACGATAACAAGAAAAGACTCTCTTAGAAAGCCGAAAAGTAGAATTTTCCCGTATTTTTATAACTAACAATAGGAATAAGCTGTACCAGGTGGGCAGAAAGTCCGTAGACCTTTAAAAATTGATAAAAACCGAAAAAAACCCCCGGTTTGCAGAGTTGGCATCTATAGGTCACGGGAAAATTTTTAAGATAGGACCCCCTCTCCTCAAAAAACAGCCGACAGATGGCGCTGGTACGAGCGACTTCGGCGGAAATATGCAATTCAGACGGTTATAAGAACTTGCGCTCCTAATCCATTACTAGTTCACAGTTGTGAACCGTGTATGTGAACAAGGATGCTGAGTGCGAAGGATAAAGCTTTGTTGGTGAACTTGCTGTACGAGAACTAGGAATTATCGACCATTGCTTTGCGTAAATTCAGAGTACAGAAGAACGTGAGGACTGGAAAAGGACGTTTGACAGCGATAGGTTTCATAAAGATTGTTCCACGGTTTCAAAAAACTGGAACACTGGAGGATCGTGTAAGATCCAGACGACCATGTTTAATGAAGGTACGTTCGCCGCGTGTTGCAGCTGAAATGGAAAAGTTACAGTCCGATTCAGCAGCAGGGAGATCAGTGCTCGTGAAGCTGCCAGACGCTTGGGTTTACCACCATCCTCGGTATGTAATGGGATACTTGATCTGCACCCATACAGATTGCAGTCGTGCCATGAACGTTTACCAGCCGATACCGGACAGAGGGAAGCATTTGCGAGGTGGGCTTTTTCCATAATAGAACAGAATACCACCTGGGTTTTTAACATCTTCAGGACAGATAAATCCATGGCGACGTTAATACCCATAACTCTCGCATCTGGGCTACGTCTAAGCCACGTGAGTACACCCAGAAACCACTACATTTCCCAAAAGTGACAGTGTAGTGGGGTTCACTGGTTCGTTCATTATAGGACTTGTCTTCTTTGACACGCAGTACCCAGTGAATGGGTGGAAAACGGCTACGGTGAATGCTCAGTGTTATTTAATGCTTCTGCACGAGAAGATAGTGCCATGTTTGCGTGAAAAAGATCCGCTTGCTGCCATCACGTTTATGCAAGATGGAGCATTTACTCACAAATCTACTTTGGTCAAGGAATTCTGATACAGACGTTCGGGGAAGACAATCATTAGCAGGGGTTGCAGGTTCCCATGGCCTCCTTGGTCTCTAGATTTGACATCTGCTGATTTCTGGTTATGGGGATATTTGAAATCCCGGGTGTATCCATCCGGTCCATCTAATCTGTCGAAACTGAAAGACGCGATCCACCGAGATGTGTGATTGTGATGTGTACATCCAGAGCTGCTGCACTCTGGATTGCGTTTCTGGATTTCTGACTCTCCTGCAATGTGTTCCCCAGTGGTGGTGGTCACGTGGAACACACAGAGCTTTAATAAACGATTTACAGACATTCTGTTCGTTATTTGCGTATCTTTTCTTTGATTTGGGTACGTCAGCGCCACCTATTGGCTGTTTTTGAGTTATTTTTTTCCCGTCTTAAAAAAAAAAGTCCTGTGATCTATAGATGCCAATCCTGAAAACCGTTTTTTATTTTGGAAATTTATTTTCCGTTTTTATGAATTTTTAAAGTTTCTACGGATTTTTTGTCCACCCGGTATATTTACATAACCATTGTTTTGATGATATTGATTCATTTTATGTAAAATTACAATTCCTAAAAATTTTGATATGAATTTATTAATAATATTACTCATTAAAAGAAAGTTTTGAATTAGATTATGCTTGCGTTCATCTATTGCATCTCATTAGAAAAAGACATTTCCATCGAACAGTGCTGAACAGTAGAGCAAACTTGAGGGGTTGCCTATTTGAAGTCAACTTAACACCCAGTCTATTGTTCGAATGTCTTGTAATAGTGTGAGCCATTGGGAAAAGAAAAAGTTTATTTAAAAACTACATAAAAAGTAAATGACAGTAAAGTTAAAGTAAAATCGAAAATTTTAAAAATATAAAAGATTGAGAATTAAATATTAAGTTTTTAAGCTTAAGTCAAGGAATGGTTAGTAAGTAGAATAGTAAAATGAATAATTGAAAAATTAAAATAAAATATAGCTGTAGTTAAGAAAACTACTATATACACTGCTCAAAACAATTAGAGAAGCACGTGGTTTTAACAAAATTACGCAAACATCTACACCGAGAAGTAACGTAAAATAAAATATCTAAAATTTAAACCGTAGTAGAAAGCAGATGAAGAAAACGTCACATGCAAATCAAAGTTTATGACGCCTAAAACTAGAAAAAGGAGATAAGTGTCGAAAAATCGGGATTTTGCAGAAACGTCTGTTTCACTGTCTCAGTTGTAAAATTCAATTGCTCAGCTTGTGTTTTGAGAAAAAGTGTCTTGAAAATGTAACAACAATTTGATTTACCGGAATCCATGGCTTGACGTATTATCTGGACAGTTGAATCTGGGGAAACACAACGTAGTGTAGCGAACGCTATTGGAGCCGCAAGGAATGTCAATGCAAGGCCGTGAAATCGATTCCAAAACACGTGTAATGGTAGATATCGACAAGGGAAAGGTCGGCCATGTGCTACCACAGAAACTGTTGACCGATATATCCTGTTAATAGTTTATCGAGACCTAACGGGCAATGCTACTCAGCTGCAAAGACAGTTTTTCTCGGCCACAGTACGAAGGGTGCAGAGGCAAGCAGTACGAAATAGGCTTCATCAGAATGGTCTCTATGCACGTAAGCCAATCTTCTGTATTCCGTTAACCTCAAGCAACTGTGCGGCCCAAAGACGGTTGGCAACTGAACATCGAGTTTGGAGGCAACGTTGTTGGAGTCAAATTCTGTTTACAGTCGCGTCCCGATTCAGACTAGATGTGAAATCCGATGTGTTTTTGCATGGAGAAAAAGGGGCACTGAAAATAATCCTACATTCGTTCGTGAAAGATCACATTACAGACGAGGTGGGTTGATGCTATGGGCTGGAATCAGCATAGGTGGGCATAAGGAACTGAATATCATTCGGAAGGGCACTTTGACCGCCAGACGTTATACAGACGAGATACTGAGACCTCACGTTGTATTTTACGTTGCCAGCAATTGGTGATTCCCTTTTTTCCACGCATGATAATGCCAGACCACATACAACTCGTCTTGTGGAGAACTTGCTTAAAGTTGAAACAATACAGCGTATGGAATAGCCAACATGCTCTCCTAACCTGAATCCGATCGAGCATGTTTGGGACATACTCAGACGATGTATTGTAGCGAGACTGAGGCGTCATTTTCTTGTCCGGGACTTGGAGATTGCTCTTCAAAAACTTATCGATAATGCAATCGAATACATGAAAAACAGGTGTGCGACAGTTTTATCTATTCGAAGGCACAACACGCCATATTAAATAACTTGCATCATTCCTAAACTGTACTTTTTCTTTGTCATTTACATGTAACCAAATTGTTGCCCTAAACCATCTTTCCACGTTCTATCCATCATTTTAAAGAATTAAAGCCTTCTTGCAAATTTTTTTGCATCATTTTTTCTGAATTGCTCATTGATACACATGTTACTCACAATTTCATGCCCAATGCATGGTTATCTCACACTGTTCTCTTCATTCTCCCCTAATTTTTTTTGAGCAGTGTATAAAGAATAAAATAAAAAAAATGAAAGTTAGCAGTTATTCAGATATTGCACTCACCAAGGAATGGCCGGAAAATTCGTAAAAGAGGCAACAAAAGCCACATTACAAAAAAAGGCACTAATCAGGGCAATATATATATATTTCTTTTATATATTTTATGATTTTTATTTTATTTTATTTTTTATTTCTTTGAAAATAGTTTTTATAAATATAAAAAAAAGACAAAAGAAAAATCTAGATGTGGTGAACTCAAAGCTCACTGAGTATCCATAATCATGAAATATTTGGGACCCTTACAACGGTCGGTGGTAGGATTCGAAGGCGTGATAATCAGGTAACTCCGCTACGATTTCATTTGGTAGGTCACAAATTTTGCTGTAAAAGTTCTTTGCAAGATCATTGATGCGTTTACGCAAAGTTATGGTTTTTAGGCCTCTACCGACAGTAGAGTTGCGAAGGTAGCGTGGAGCGTTACATACAGGCGGAGATGTTTGCTGTGCAGGCGACTTATATTATCCATGGAAGTAGTGCAGGTAAAGTACCCAGACCGGATTAGCGAAGGTTATAATAGGGAGGATACAACAGAGAGAAGAAGTTTATTATATATTGAGAGAGTTTTACTAATGAGAAGAGGTTTAAGAGAGATGAAAGCTCCAGCGACTTTCCCTCTGATGGAACGAATATGCTTGCTCCAGGTTAGCCTACGGTCGAGGATGACCCCCAGGTATGTAGCGTCATGCGACCATGGAATAGCAGTATTGTTAATGATAATTCTATTGGGGTAGGTTAGTTTACGTGAGAAGTATACACCAGAAGTTTTATTTTCGTTGATTAAGACGTGCCATAAAGTACACTGGTTCAGAAAAGTATCTATGTGCGTCTGAAGGTACCAATAAAGACCATATGGGTGGTAAGCTGAGGCGTAGATACAAGTATCGTCCGCATACAGTGCAAGGTATGTGTGCAATGAGCGTGGGATGTCATTAAAGAAGATATTGAACAAATGGGGTCCAAGACGCTCTCCTGAAGTATGCCCGCAAGGATGAGGAAAATAGTTGAAAGAATGTTTTTTATGCGGACGCGGGAAATGCAAAGGTAGGATTATATTAAGTGTATAAGTCTAGCATGAAATTTAAGCTTAATTAATTTGTATATAAGACCTTCCTACCAGACTTTATCAAATACCTTTGCGACATTAAGGAATATTGCGGCAGAAGGAATCTTCGCATTGAGTTTCTCATTGAGAAATTCAAGAACACGAAGGAGCTGGTGTTGTGTTGTACTGGGTGAAAGCCAAACTGCTCAAGCATAAGAATGCTGTTTTGCTGAAGAATGTCCTGCAACTGGGTCCGTATGACACATTCAATGATTTTACTGAGAGAAGGTAGAAGTGAAATGGGTCTGTAGTTGGTAGGATCAGAAAGATTAGTACCAGGTTTAGGGATAGGTGAGATGACGGATGTTTTCATGGTTTAGGGAAATAATTGACTTTATATATAGTGTTAGTAAGGTCAGTAATGTAAAGAATATAATTAAGAGGAAGATTTTTGAGAGCAGTGTTAGTAAGTTTGTCATAACCAGTGGTCTTGCGTTTTTTAAAAAGTTTTTTGATAATATTGTGAATAACAATGGGCTGAATAACAGTGGGTGGATCCTCAGGGGAGATGGCCAGCAATCTGCGAACAGTATCACTAATCTCACTGAGATGAGCTTGGCTAGTGAGGGTCGGATTTGGAGAGAATTAAGTTGCATATGAGTTGGCAAGAGTATTAGCATTATCTTGATCTGTATAAGCGGTTGAATTATTAGGCGAAAGGGGGGGGGGGGATAGGGGAGCTATTTTTGTTAAGTTTGCGTTTTATAAGCCATCTTCGCTAACAAGAGTTTTGGGGAAATAGTTTTTTAATGATATTTTGAAAATATATAAATTAAAGTTTGTTGTAATTTTTTGTTTTTTTTTCTTTTTTCTCACGGGAGAAGACTCGCTTAGACACCATAAAATAAAATGTTGCTATACCAGGGTATATCAAATATAGGTGGGACATATTGTTGGAAAGGCCTGTGACCGCTTATTTATGCTATGCACCTCCCGAGACCCTTCCCCCAAATTTGCCCTCTAGGAGGTACTTTTCTAAATTTTTCGGACTTCATTCATGCCCCGGGGCGTAAATTTGGGGGGTTGAGGTGGTCGAGAGGTGCATAACATGAATAAGTGGTCACAGGGCCTTTCCAACAATATGTTACATGTTGGGGTCGGTAAAAGTTAGAATACTTCCTCCCCCCTCTCTTTGAAATACCGGTTGCAGAAATGTGTTACTGTGCACGGTGACTACATAGAAAAGGACTAATACAATGTAGCAATTTCATAAATCTCACTTAATTATTTATATGTGAGGGCAAAAACTTATTGATACACCCTCGTATTTTCCAAATAATAATAGGAATAAACTGTAAATTTATATAGTCATTGTTTTGTCAATGTTGATTCATTTTCTGTAAAAGCTTATGAATTTTGCATTTCCTAAAATTTTAAAACATCAATTTATTAATAATTTTCATGATAAAAATGTAAAATAAAAATACATTGGTTATGTTTGGGCCGATTCATTGCATCTCAATAAAAAAAAAGACTCTTTTCAATCGAACGAATTTTTGAAGAAAGATAAATTAAAGTTTGTTGCGTGGATTTAACATTAGCATCCGCAAATTCTGATTTTTAACTGTATGAAGATTTAAGAAAAAAAATGCAACTTTATAATTTTCCTGGCTGATTCGGTACAAGGAAATCAAATAAAGCACCAAAAAGGGATGTTATCCTTTAAAAAAATGTTGGTATGATTTTTACGCCCCATTAATGGTATTTGGAATAAAGACTATTATACTAGGTCAATTTATATCTTAGTGCTGATTTTATTGTTAATGATCTGCTAATAAAAGTGGGAAATCTTTTTCATGAAACAGATTGGTACGAGGTACAATTTCAACACTTTTTTAAAATGCCTTAAAATTTCATGCAAATTATGAATTAATTAACAATCAATTGAAAAATCATTTTTAGAGAGTTTACTTAATAGAGAAGTTATATGATTAGTAGCAGGAAATTAGAAAACAGAAACAAAAATAAAACCCTGAAAAGTTGTACAAGTTGAATGAAAAGAAAATACTTCTGTTAATTGAAGCGTTCGGGGGAACAAGATACCTAAGCCACATTTTTCTAAGAATCTACATATCTCCATGAGAAAATGTCCCAAGAAGGTTTCTAACCACTCAACAAATATTACTAAAAAAAAACGAGAGATTGCGTCATTATGCCTCAGAGTTGATGTTTCCTAAATGAAATATTTAGTTTATTTCCAGCCAACAACAGCACAAACCAAACAAAATTTACAGTGGTGAACAAGCAACAGATGTCGTGTAAAAGAAAAGTGTTTGAAAGTGATTCAAATAGCAGTGAAAGTGAAAATGGCTTTGATTCAGAAGATGGTACAAAGAGCAGAGATTATTCTTCAACGGAATATAGTTCTAATTCTTCATCAGAAGAGGATGTATTGATAAATAATTAAAATTATGGCTTACAAACTTGTATTTTTATTATGGCATGAGACATTTATTACTCAATACAATATTTTTCATATTTAACAGGCTTTTTATTAGTTTCGACCTACACAGATAATCAAATAGTGAAGTGACATCTCACCATTGGTTCACCATTAATATGTCATAATTCACGTTTTGATTACAGGCAATTATTTAATTTCCCATTGTGGCCTATATGCCTTTTTTGATTTCAAAATTCTCGTTGAAAATTTACATTTGGTTCCATTGTGGCATGTGTCCTTTTTGCTTACAAAACTGCACTTTTCGAGAAAGTTAACGTTGGAATGCGAAGAATAATTGTGTCTTCAGTCCAATAGAGTTCTAAACACCTTGAGCAGCAAATACAAGGAATCTGCTTAACTTAATAGCAAAAAAGGGGAGGATTTAAGAAAACTTCTCAAAACTGCCAACTTAAGAAAACCGCGTCAATATATACCTAATATTAGCCAGAATTACTACTTAGTTATTTTCCAGGCATCTGGTGAGCAGAATGTTGTAGAAATTGGGTGACAAGAATATGTAAATGGAGATGGCAGCTTAAATTTTGAAGTCTCTTTATAGAAAGAAGCCAGTTTTTCCCAGATGTTTTATATTGGAACCAAAGGGTTTAGAGTTCTTGTTGATTTGTGAATATACAATTTTTGATATGAAACAGTTGATAATAATCGATATTAATGCATAACTTATAATAAACTGCGTCCTTTTTTGCATCCAAAAATACGTTTATTAATTTGAATGAAGAAATTTTTTATCAAAATTCGTTAATAAGTTTATTAAATTATTTTTTTAAATAACGATATGGTGCGCAATTGTCTGCTACATTATTATTATATGAAATCATCCGTCAAACAACCAGTACTCTATTTCAGGATTTTACAAAAACCTTACAAAACAATTTACATAAATAGTTTAGAACATTATGTACAGCAGTGAAAAAAAAGTAAACTCCCCTACAAACTCTGCAACAAATTATTGAAGAAGAAAGTTAATGGTACCGAACGATTGGAAATAAAGTCTACTTTTAAATGATGTATATAAAATTTGCTTAGGTGGCCATCTACATATAAAAATGAACCCAAACTTTGTTTTTCTCAACAGCAATACCCAAGTTTGATACCATAAATAGATTCTACACCCTTTAATTAGCCTAAATACAAAATTTTATGAAATTCGTACAATTAGTTAGAGAGAAATTAATTATTTTAAAATGAACGTATTTTAGGGGCTGTATCTAAATTAAAGTTCGGTGCCCGATTGTTGAAATGCTACAGAATGACTATGCCACTTTTATTCATGTATTATTTCTTGCCAATAGGACCATCTTACTCGCTTAATATGCTTCGATTATCGCCAGCCCAAATGTTTCAATAAAATGAGTAAAATATATATATTTCAAATGATGATTTTCTGGACATCATAAACGGTCTTCTAAACCGTCATTTTAACGTTCTTTACTCATAATTCGAAAACTACTTTAAAGAAATATTTGAAATTGAGAATTTGCATAAAGCAGGACATAATAAATATAAATCTATCAAAAAAAAAAATTATAGGTTGCAATTCATATTTTTTTCGAATATTAATTTCATACTTCATATTATAAAATTTATAAAATTACAAATTTGATGTATTTATGTTTGTGTTTTTAGTATTGTAATAAAACAAAACAAAATATAACATTAGTATTAGAATTTCAGGAGATATTAATAAAAATATGAAAATGTAATTTAACGCTAGAAACTCTAAATTTTGAATGTTTATAATTCAGAAACTTATCATCCAAATGACTTAAAATTTCATTTCGAGGCATAGTTTGAATCGAAGATTTAAAATATATTGCCAAAATTGGGTGTTGCCATTGAAAAAAAAACAAAGTTTGATCTGGTTTTGATTTGTAGATGACCCCCCTAAGCAAACTTTCTATATATAATTTAAAAGTAGACTTTATTTTCAATCATTTGGAATCTGTATTTTTTTTTTCTATTATAATTAGTTACAGAGTTAGTAGGGGATGTTTACTTTTCTTTTCCACGACTGTACCTTGATTTCCCCGAACGCTTCAATTGTACAGGTAAATGTCTTAGAAGGTATGATTAGAATTTTTCCACGTCTTTTCTAAAACAAAATATGTTCAGCATTCTAAATAAGAAATATGACTACGCCTCAATCCATTTTGTATTAGAATTTTAAAACGATTGAACGAAGTTTTTAACGCAGGAAACAGCTATTCTTAGGCTAATGTCAGATGAACATCATTTTGCACGCTTTTTTTGCTACATATCAACCCTACACAATGCCTGACATTAGCCTTATTATTGAAACAATTCGGATTAATAGCAATAAAATAAGTGTACGGAGGTTATCTTATTAAGCTATTGCAATCTCGTTGTTATCCGATAATCTTTACAAAAGTGAAGATACAGACCGAAATCAAAATACTTTTAAACTTAAAAGAATCTAAATATAATAAAAGCAGTGTGACGATTCCGGTACGAACTCATCCATATTATTATCGGCGATAAGATAGAGCTTAATTTCGATTTCAGATGTGTATGAGAAAACGTATCTGCCTGAATACAAATCTCTAATATATCAAATCACCTCTGTTCATATTTTTCTAAAAAAACATCCAAAACTAAGAGAATTTCAACGATCAAACTATTCGTGTTTAAAACAGATGTAACGTAAACAATGAGCTGTTTAGTGAGTTTTTATTTTTGAAATACTTTGAATAAAAAAACAAAAACTTTCGCGCATGTAATATTCATGTGGTATTAATATTTAAATTTTGTTTATTTTAATAAGCATAATGTCATATCGAAATCATCGTGTTTAATTTTGTTATTGTAAGGAAAAAAAAAAAAAAAACTGTTGACATCATTCGCCTATGAACCAGTCAGATTAGTTTTGTTTTAGAAGTCTGAATCTTTCAAATGTTTCAAATGTAATTTGTTTGAAAATTGTAATTCAATTTACGGAATTTTTTATGTTTCTTTAGACTAGGGATGCACAACCTGTGGCCCGCGATGGGTTAATGTGTGGCCCGCGAATTCGTCAATTTCTAACTGGAAAAAATTGAAATTTTTGTCCATAGGTCGCAAGAAAAAATCATGAATTTCATCAATTTGCAGCGGGGAAAATTGAAAATTCAGTCAATTAAGAATCGCGAATTTCGTTGATCGAGTGCGGAATAATAGCAAATTTTGTCGATGAGGCTAGGAAAAATCACGAATTTAGTTGATCGGACACAAAAAATCGCAAATTTTGTCGATCAGGAGCGGACAAATCGCAGATTTCGTCGACCAAGCATGGAAAAATCGCGAATTTTGTCGATTAAGGCCGAAAAAATCGCCAATTTTGCTGATCGAGCAGGAGAAAATCGTTAAGTTTGTTGATGATGCGCGGAAAATTTGCAAATTTTGTTTATGATACGTGGAAAAATTGCAACTTTTGTAGATCGGCTGCGGAAAAATCGTGAGTTTCGTGAGGAAAAATCAATTTCGCCAATTTGCCGTGGGAAAAAATTGCAAATTTCGTCAGCCAGTTCAGAATCACTAATTTCGTCGATTGCGGAAAAATTGTGAATTTTGTCGATTAGGAGCGGGAAAATCTCAAATTTCGTTGATCGGATGCGGGAAAAGTGCGTATTTCGTTTAGTTATCGCGCATTTCATCAATTTGCCGCAGGAAAAATGATTTCGTCATGGTCAGTTAAGAATCGCCAATTTCGTTGATCGGGCACGGAAAAATCACTAATTTTGTTGATCGGGCTCGGAAAAATCCTTAATTTTGTTGATCGGATCCATAAAACTTGCAAATTTCGTCGATCAGACGTGCAAAAATAGCGAATTTCGTTGGTCGGGACGAAAAAAATCGCAAATTTTGTCGATCAGGCGCGGAAGAGCAGCAAATTTCGTTCATCAGGCACGGAAAAATCGCGAATTTTCTCACTGTTGCGCGGAAAAATTAAAAAAATCGTTGGTCGGCTGCGGAAAATCGCGAATTTCGCCAATTTTCCGCGTGAAAAAATAGCAAATTTCGTCAGAGTCAGTTAAGAATTGCGAATTTCGTTGATCGGGCGCGGCAAAATCGCAAATTTTGTCCATCGGTCACGGAAAAATCTCGAGTGTTGTTGATCGGGCTCCGAAAAATCGCAAATTTCGTTGGTCGGGACGAAAAAATCGCGAATTTTGACGACCAGGCACGGAAAAATCGCAAATTTCGTTGATCAGGAAAATCAAAATCGCGAATTTTCTCGCAGATGCACTTAAAAATTAAGAATTTCGTTAATCGGCTGCGGAAAAATTGCGAGTTTCGTCAATTTATCGTAAGAAAAAATCACGACTTTCGTCAATTTGCTGCGGGAAAATGGCAAATTTCGTCAGTCAGTTAAGAAACGCGAATTTCGTTGATCAGAAGCGGAAAAATCGCAAATTTCGTCGATCGGGCGCGGAAAGATCGCGAATTTCGTTGATCAGGTACGGAAAGGTGATCGCAAAAAAACTTGAATTTTGTCGATCAGGCATGGAAAAATCGCAACTTTCGTTGTTCGGACGTAGAAATATCGCGAATTTCGTTAATCAAGCACGAAAATAATCGAAAATTTCGTTGATCGGCTCCTCCTCTCCCCTTCGTTCATAAAATTCACATTTTTTTCTGCACTAGCCACTTTCATGCCTATGTTTGTTTTTTAGCATTTTTAATAGAACAAAATTTACTCCCCCAAATAAAGTCAAAGAATATTATCACTCCTCCTAAATAATCCTTGCTATATCTCTATGTTATATATACAAACGTAAACTGTTGATATATCATTGCCAACTGAATTGGACATGTTTACTGGGTAGGGGAAACTAGAGGGGTAAATCTCCCACCTCCTCCTCTGAAATCATATTTTTTATCTGATTATAGGCCACAGATCACCTCCCCGAAATATAATTATCTTCATGTTACTGATGTGGCCCTCGACAACCCAGAAATTTTTGTAGGTGGCCCTTCTCTTAAAAAGGTTGTGCACCCCTACTTTAAACAGTTTGATCACTGAACATTAACATGCTTAAAACTATATAAATAGTTCAGTGTTTGTTTCCGGATAATACATCCTAACAAAGTAAGACTTTATAATAAAACCCAAATTTAGCAAATATGTAATCGAACTGCGTGCTTAATCACTGAAATAATCAGACTTAAAAAAGTCTACTTTAAATATATAAATTTTTGACGATTTCTTTGGTATGATTCCTGGCAAGTGGCTAATATGTAAATATCCTCGTCATCTGATCAAGGTTCTAAATTACGAGACCAACTTGAGTAGCAATGTGCAGGTGCCAAACAACAGGATATAACGTTATGTAACCGGCAAAACAAAGTATACACAAACGAGCAGTAGGCACTGCAGATAGGATGACGATCGAGGCAATGATGACAGGTTTACTGCCGCTTCGCGGCGATTAGGCGGTCACCCGCCCCAATGCCAGGTACTAAACCCGTCAAGCTGGGGCAAAACGGCAGGTAGGGGCATGGTCATCGGTTAGAAAGAAAGAAAAATATGTAAATATCGTTTGTTGAAAATTATTTCATATTTTAAGTGAAAACCATGAACGCCCACCTTAGGACGGGCGTTTACACTAGTTTAAAGGAATATAAATGACTGATATTCAGGGTTCTCGCTGTCGCTGGTTTTTGACCATCATTAGCGATTTGGCGAATAAGAAATAAAAAACAGTAGCCAAATGAAAAGAGATGTTAGAAAAATAGATTCGTCGTGAAACGCTGAAAATGTATCTGTAATCTCTTATTTTTTTAAATGTTCTAAAAAGACCTATTTTTTTGTAATTTCTTATAAAATAGAAATTAACTATCCGCTACAGAAATTATTAAATATAAGTACATTTTAAATGTCTCCTAAATGTGTAAATGTTTCAGACTTTCTTTTTTAGCGGTCTAAATAAAAATTAAAAACAGCTATCTTTGATTTACCGTTGTGAAAATATACACTAAAACTTGCTATGAGATTTCGACTCTTAACAAAGAGAAAAACAAGAAAGAAAAATCACGCGTTAAGCATAGATTATGAAACATTTTCCAACATTTCTGAATGTTTTAACAAAACTTCGTTATTTAGGGAAATAAGGTAACTAAGTAAACATTTTATAAAACGCATAAAATATTTGAAAAACTGATTTCAGTAGTTACCGTCCATAGCCAAATATGTATTCCAATTCGTTTGAACAGCCCTGTATTTGATCTGCAGGTTGATATATATACTATATAATGGGAAAATTTAGTTTAGCAAGAAAACGCATAACAGGTTGAAATTTCTCTTTCAGCAATTTATACTAATAGATGGAAACATACTTGAATACTTTTCTATAGCCCCGTAGTTTACCTAGTACATTTATTACACGCCACTATTTAGCTAAAATTTAATTCAAACTAAAACATTCTTAAAACTACTGAAATCAGATTTCCAGAAATTATCATCCACAGACGACCATGTATCGAATTCTTCGCGTGGCCCTGTATATCATTTTATTTATATTCTACAAAAATTTCTTTGTAAACTAAATTCAGTTCAGCGTAAAAATGCATAACTCATTTAAAACCCACCTTTAAGCAGTTTACGCTCATACTCAGTAATCCTTACGAGTACTTTTTTGTAGCCCTGTATATGAACTATAGCATTTATACACAGCATATACTATGCATAAATATAGTGAAACTTAAAAGCGTATATCATAATTAAAAATGTATCTGGAGCAATCATTGCTAATATACAGAAATTCGGGTACAATATAGTATCTGAAGTCTTTTGTGTATCCCTGTTAATGCTATGCACTTCGTATTATACATGAAATAACTTATACTAAAGCTCAGCGACGTATACCAATTTCATTATATGTGAATTAATTTAAGGGGGTCCGGGACAGAAAAATCTTCAAATTTTCAATTTTTTTTTATTGGATTAAAAATTTCTCTGCCGTTTTTTGCTTAAAATGATGTTTAAATCATGTTTCTATCTTAATTAGTACAGGAAATATTAATTTTTTCGTTTTGGTTTGTTTTCAAAATCTGCCTTCCAAGCTATGGTTGTCAAGGAAACGAGTTCTTGTGAAATTGTGTTTTTCTTCATGATAGGTTTTTTCACCATTTCTCATATTTAAATTCTTATAACTCGAGAACCCTTAAAGATACAGGATTGAAACTCGGAACATATCTTTTTCAATTATTTTACTTTGCTCTTGAGCCAGCATATTTGAAAAAAATATTTACTTTTGAAAATATGATTTTTTTTTTTAAAAAGTTGCACCACTTTTTTTGTAATTTTTTCGTTAAATATTTTTAATTTTTTTAAAAATTAATATTTTTTAAAATGCTAGCTCTAAATTAAAAAATATATATTTCTGTTTATTTAAATGAAAAACAATTTAAATTCTACAAATAATATTTCGAGGTATAACGATTTTAATTTATACCACTTTTTTCATAAATTTTAAATTTAAAATTTTTTTAAAAAAGCTATGAGAAGTTTTACCATTTGATTTTGTTTACAAATGATATGGTTAACCATCACAAAAAAATTCAATATTTTAACTCCATAAATAAAAAATTTTTGAAAATGTGTCCTGGACCCCCTTAACATAATTCAAATACGACGCAAACAATATACAATGCTGCTACACCATTATGTTTTATGTTTTCTATACAATTATGAATTCTTTTGTGTGGCCCTGTAAATGACTAATAACTATTCTTTGCACCACATATTCTATAGCATGTATATTTTAGTGGACTTCATAAATGCATATCAATTTTACTATGTTTGAAAGAGTGTAATACCATTAAAAATCTCTTGAAACAATTTTTTCCCATTGGTCGCAATGTAACGGAATACTTTTGATTGTCCCCGTAAATGAACTAAACATGTTACAAACTTCTTTTGAAATAAGGAACGCTCTATGGTAGAGGTCACTAACATCCAAAAATTTCAAAACGATCCGAGTATATTTACGAAAGTTACAGCGCGGGCAGACAAACCGAAGTCATAAACACTTTTCAACTTTGTTGGAAAGTGTTAAAAAATGACCGAACAGTGGTACTTTGCATACAACTTATAAATAATGTAATGGGTAATTTCAACATCACATTCAAGCAAAAATTTTCTCTATTTGGCGCTTGATGCAAGTAATTTTGTTTGTGTTTTTACTGGTGAGACGCCGGTGCATAGATAGTGATTAACTGACAATAAAGAAATACGCGTAGCACAATCCTTCCTGTCTTTGGCTGTTGGTAAACTGAATTGGTTTTGAGTCAGTATCACTATAAATAGAGCAATGTAAATGACACGGTGCAATTGAACATAGAAAGCGACATCAATCGTCCAGCAACACGGATAAGAATCTCGAATGTATTGGGACACATACAAAAAGAGCAGAAATTGAGCATTCGTAATTGGCGAGTATGATTGTTCTTTTGCTCGCCAAATGGAGTATTTTGTCGCAATTTGGCGCAATGGTGAGCGGCAGCGGGAACCCTGCTGATATTCATTTGGGGCGGGGAGAAGGAAGCTTCTCCCGCTAAGAGATTTAAAAAAAAAATTTCTTTGTGATAGTAAAAAAGGTTTATGATGTACAGCGTTTCTAAAAGAAGCACGTTTTCTTCCGAAATGAGACTCACAGAATCGAAATTTGGGGTTTCGCACCTCAGTGTTCAAGCAAAGGGGGAGAGAGATCATGTATATTTTATAGAATTTAACTTTAAATATAGCGAAAATGAGCATTTTTTCTTTTTGTGGAGAACTGGTATTTTCTCTGAAGTTGTTATCTTCAAAGCAATATATCACAAAAAAGCCTTTGACACTATATTTTAATTAAAAGGTTGTGATATGTGAGCGTCAGTTGAAAAGTTTTATTTATTGGAAGTAAAGGTGTATTAAACTTCATTCAGTAATTTTAATTTATAGTACATGCAAGTAAATATGATTAAAAGACTTTCTATCTAATACTTTCTCTGAATAGAACATATCTTCCCTTAGGAGAGGATAAATCTTAACATAGCATTATTTCACAGTGGAGCATGAAGCCAATACTTTAATTTTGCTTCTTAAAAAAATATTTTTCCCCCAGTTCTAAGGTATTATTTTAATCACTAATTAAACATACCGGTTTAGAAATTTTGAACTGGAAAATAAAGTGTTAAAATAACCAACCCATTAGTCACATTCTGATGCATTTTCAAAGCTGCCAACTTTTACGCTTTTTTTGCTATCATTTTCTTTATTGGAAGACTTCTATTCGAAAAAAAATTATAACAAAAAAGCGCAAAAGTGGGCAGCCATGCGTCAATCCTAGAAGTGCAAAAGGCAGTAAAGTAAGTTTCTTTTTATGAGAATGATAGCACCACATTTGTTCAGAGACGATAGACTAAGGAGAAAGGCTCTTTTTTCCATTTTCTTATTAATAAATTTGAAACCGTATAATGTTAATGAAATTATATAAAGCACGTTACAGAAATATTGAATAGAAAAAGTAACTGGTTTATATACCTTTTCGTAGAACTTTATTTACTTGTGTGTCTGTAGTGTCAGTGATTGTTTTTTATAAATAATAATGAGTCAACACACATCAAATGTAATAGTTGCATAGGTCTCTTTATTATACAGAACTTGTTTTTGTTTGAGAACCAAGTGGGATGAAGCTTTTATGATCCGTTAACAAAATAGATGTTGGGTCTGCAACAGAAACAGTCCGCTAACATTGAAAGGAAGGCCACGGCGTTAGCAAAGTAGCGATTGCCTTTTTTTAACAGCAAGGCTCGCTAACTCAACTCTTTTTTTTTCTTCTATGCACCATTAGTCTAACCCTCTGTTGTAAAATATGTAACAATTTATATAAAAATGGAGCTTTTTATTCTTAGTACTTAACGAACGTATGTACAAGATGGGTGAGATTATTATATATAGTAGTAGTTTAAGTAAGGAAGCAGGCAGGAGTGCAAAGTTAAAGGTTTGCGTCGATTTGCAGCGCATTGGACTGGAAGGCCCCTAGTTGTGACCTGTGCAATGGCCCAGTCAAGGCGAGTTACTTCCCCACGGATTCGGAAGTAAAAAAAGAAAAAAAAGCTTCCGCGGGGAAGTCAAGAATAAAGTTAGCTAATATACTAAGTTATGAAGATTTTTTATCGGTTAAACTGAATTGGTTTTTGCTTGATTTGATTTGCTTTATTTCTGAGAGTGTGCAGGTAAAAACATGGCCGTTTATTAGAAAGATAGAGAAATTGATGATTTATAGGTATTTGTTTTTTTAATGAATGAAGGCTTATAAGCATTTTGATTTTCTGAAAAAGGTTTTATTCGCCAAATTTTGATTTTTTTCTTCGTTTTTTTAAATATGTTAGCAATTTTTATTTGTTTGTTTGCGGTGAGAATGGATTGAAAGCGGTAGTAGGGCGTCGTTGACGCAAGTTATGGTAGAGAGCGACGAGGAAATAGGTTTTGTTTGAATGTGTTTTGCGTTGGGCATTAGAAAGCCATGAAAAATGTTATATGAAGGAAGCGTGGGGCAACACTTGTGCTCTACATGTGCCTAATTGTCTATAGCTTCTCTTTTAGCTAAAAGTATTGCGCCCACGCTGCGGCCAGCACCTAATAGTGGACTATATATATATATGTTTAAATATATATATATATATCTTTGTTTGTTTGTATATATAATATATACACAATTCGAGAGCAGTCCAGTCAATCAGTCCGCCCACTCTTGCTTAGCAAGAGCGTTAGGAAGAAAAATAAATCACAGCTAATGCATAATCAGACCTTCTGCAGCACCCCTTTACGAGGACCACACGAAACTTTATCACAGACCATAGACTAGAGAGAAAAGTGACTCCGTCCTGATATGGGGTTTGTTCTTCTGACTCCCTGAGTGTGAAACCCACCACAGTTTTTCAGTCACACACCAGTGCTTCCTTTTTCACTTCTTTTCCATCTTCCAGACAGACTCTGAACACTGCCCAGCTCTCGTGATGAAATATTTTTAATGCTTCAATTCAAAAAATTTCTTTTGTAATAATAATATTCGTCAAGGCAACCTGGAACTGAACAAGGGAGAAATAGAGTTTAGGATGGGGCTTTACCGAGGAACTGAAGATCGACTCGAGTCCCTTTGTTGGTTGGTTGGTTTATGGTGGGCGGCGACGTAGCTATCACGCATAAGGACGGTGCGGGAGGCCCACCGGTGTGTGAAGAGTGAATGTGCTTGCTCGTGGGCATTCTCTTGCGCACCAGTGCTCCAGTTGCGCCGCCGCCCTCTTTATAATAATGCTTGGTATCCCGACAACCAAGGAGTCTCAGGCACTGTCTACGTCGTCATCGAAGAAACACACAAGGCTCTGGCGGTAGAAAAATAAAAACCGAACGAACCCGGAAAAAATCGGAACTTTACAATTTTTTATACATCGGATGAATGTAGCCGCTTGGAGACGTCGTCCCAGGATGTTGTTTTCCTGTCGGACGGTGCCGTCGCTTTGCTGTACAGGGCAGACGTGGAGCAGGAGCTGCCTCCACCATTGCTGCTGTTGCTCGGATGGGCCGGCAGCAGCGGGCCTGCCGTACCACCGACCACTTCCCCTGGCGGCTCCCAGTCGTGCGAAGAGGAATCACCCTGCTCCGCAGACAGGTGCCGGTTGAGACGGACCATCCGGAGTCTTGGACGCTAAAAGGAAAAAAAAAGTTAAACATCTAATATATAAACTGTCAAACATGATTTTCAATGAAAATACAATGAATTATAATTTTAGCACGTATTTTTTTCATTTAAATCTTTAGAAGTTCAGGTATCATAATTTGGTGTTACTTAAACCCAAAACAAAAGCAGAAAATATTAAAGTTCTAAGTTTTCTGTTCTGAGAGGACTGATGTGATTAGATTCAGCAATATTCTAAGAGTTTCTAAATAGCCCTAGCTAGAATCTGAGACGCTCAACGACGTTTCACCTTTTCTCACTTTCTGTTATTGAAAGTATATTGCTTTGTGATAAAAAAAAAAAACAAAAAAAAAAAAAAAAACATTAAATTTTGTGACCTGATAACTTCCACCTCCACATCTTTTACACACCGCAGTTACACACAAGGTAAAGAGAAATTTACATTTCATATTCTGTTCTTCAGAAAATAATAACAGTGTCAGCCACATAGAAAATTACTTAACACTGTAAAATTTATAAGTAATGAATAGTGTGCTGATAACCTAAAAATTGGATTACTTGGACCCATTTCTGGACTGATTCCAAATTGGTATAAGTCTGATCCATACCCAATAAACTACCCCTACGTTGTGAGAGAATAAGAAATAGTCAAGGGAATGGATTAATTTCTGTAGGTTATTCACCCCCCAAAAAAAAAAAAAAAAAAAAAAAAAAACTATTGTAGATAAACAAAAGGCTACGTACTTTTAAATCAATCTAATATGATATAAAAATGAATTAAATAGCCTAATAATTTTGTTTCTTAATTTAAACTTAAATCTTATGAAAAGTTTACCTTGATCGATATACTCATAAAAAAGCTACGCAACATACTTAAAATCGAATAACAAGATTTTATTGATATATGTTGCCCCTCATTATGTATCAATGTGTCAGTGTAATTTTTCTTGTTATAATTTCTGTTTGAGACAGCCCTTGAAAATCCTATAAACGGAACGTCACTGTAGAACTGTTAATACAAAAAAGTTTTAGGTTTCATATGACAGTTTAAATTACGAAGGTGGGCTAAAAAGAAATGCACAGATGCTTGTACAACACGAATAAAAACAAGTAGCAAGATCAGGCAAAATGTACATTAAAGCACAATTCTTAAGCTTCAAAAACATATATTTATTTTTCAGCATAGTTGCCATTAAGGCTAACACATTTCTCCCAACGTGTATCAAGTTTTTTTTATTCCGTCACTGAAAATTTCTTCCGACTTTTCTCGAATCCAAGACTTGGCAGCTGCCTTCACCTCATCGTCCGAGGTGTAATAATTACTCTTGAGGTCTCTCATGAGTAGAGGAAAAAAATAATAATCGCAAGATTCAAGATCAGATGTGTAAGGAGGGTGTAGAATCGGTTCAAACTTCAGGTTTCGCAAAGCCAGTTTTACGGTATCCCAATTGCTCAATAATGAAGCCGACACGTTCCTTGGATATTCCAATACTGTTTGCGATATGCTTTTGAGTGATTCCTCGGTCATTTTGAATCAAATCGTCGACGAGTTTCCGATATTTAACGTCTGTGGAAGTGATCGGATGTCCGCTGCGGTTTTCGTCAACAAATATGGCTTTCCCAGGTTCGTAATCACGAAATTTTACTACTCATCGATTTACAGTAGACCTATCAACAGAGTCGTCACCATAAAAAGCCTTTAAACGACGAAGAATGTCAGTAGCACTTGCGTTGACATAGCACTAGAACACGTCTCCACACTTCCTCTTCTCAAGATACACTGGATGAATTCAACGACCTCATATTTGTGTATACGTATAAAATGCATATCAGACACTGGACAGACAAGCGACAAAAAAGCTTAAGTCAGGAGACATTTCACCCTGATAACAAAGAAGAAACCGGTTTGAACGCTACAATTTGTCTCCTGTCTCACGCTTTTGTCTGCTTGTCTGTTCAGTGTGTGATCTGCCTAAGGGGGAAATTTTACTTCCACATGGCACCGGGCGCGCTTCTGGAGGTCATTTCGTTCGCATTCTACAAGCATGTGTGCATTTCTTATCAGCCTACCCTCGTATTAAGTACACAAAAAAGTTTTTCCCGTTTCTGTTGGATAGCGTTGTCTGAAAAAAAAGTAGGCTGTTAAGAGCCTACACTATTTATGCGATTATACTCGCAAGCTAATGTTAAAGCTATTGGAGAGGTCTTTTAAAATTTCTCACATGCATTTTAACTTTTTTTAAGGATTTATTTATTATTTTTATTTATTTATTTATTTATTTATTTTCTGCATACGATAGCGGAGGCCGATCTGGGCTAGTTTTTACTTTCTCGATTTTGGTTGCAGATTTTGTTTTATAAAGCTACTTTCACTTTCGTAACCTGTTTCAAAAATAAAAGTAGTCTCACAGAAAAAAAAGAAAAATAGATCTGAAACCAGAATCGAAAAGTAAAAAACAGCCCGGTTTCGACCTCGCTATCGTAAAAAAAAAAAAATGAAAATAAAAATCATTTAAAAATATTAAAATGCAAGCAAGAAATTTGTAAAGAATGCTCCCATAGCAGGGTATAAAAAAAAACCACGATTAAAAAAAAATAAAAGAAATCGGATTTTTTTGTTTTAAATCAGATTTTTTATAATTTAAATTAACTAACGATATTATTTGAAACTTTGAAGGCTATGGCATGTCATTTTCAATAGTTTTATAAATGTAATTAAGATAGGGCTTGAAAATAGTATTTTTATATAGATATAAATTTTTATACTTCTGTGTGGTGATTGCATCACCTACCTTAAGATGTCTTAATAAGATGATGTGTGAACACCATTAAAGGCTTACTGCACCAATTGACCAAAACAACCCCATTATTACATATTATTTTAAACTAGAAAGGTAGAAGGTCAAAATTGACGTAATATGAGATATAAAGATATATAGAACACATATGCAAGAATATGAGTTTTTCTCGCTTGTTCCGCAGTGATAGATAAAAATAACACATTTTAAAAACAAAACACATTTATGAAAAACTATGTACAGTAGAAGACCACTAATCCGCACAGCTTGGTTCTAGGTGTTGGCGGATTTGAGGCTTTTTGCGGATTACAGGTCATGTCTATGTTATAAAATTAGATGTATGGCTTCTTTATGCTAAATAAATTGTATAAATATTTTTAAAAAATGCATGTGTACATGAAATGAAACAGCAAATAGGTTGCCAATTTTCCTTCTTCACCAAGGCCCCTAAAGTGGAAAAGTACCGAGAATTTAACGTTTGTATCCGACTATATAAAGCGCGGTACTTTTCCAGTATAGAAGCCTTGGGGTACTTTTTTAAAGTTTGTCATAATTTGGGCTTCAGAAATGAGATTTTTTGCCAAATGATATAAACAACTATGAAAACAAAATTAATCAATTTTTAAATTTATTTATATAATTTATAAACATTTTATTTATATCTATATTATTAGTGTTTTTTTTATATACAATTTACTTCAGTTTGTATAAAATTACTTGTGTATATGAAACAGTGAATAAGTTGCTAGAAAATGTGTTGCTAAATTTAATTTTCTGTATCTCGCCAAGGCCCCTATTGTTAGAAAGTGAATAATGATTTACCGAAATTGCAAGACATTGTGAAATAATTACAGCTGTGTTTCAAGATTGCATTTGATAGATGAAATCGTTTTTTATCTGAGTGGAAAGCAACTACCCATTTCTCCCTCTTTTCTTTTCACGTGCAGAGAGAGAAAAAAAAGGAATTTCCAACATCTGGTATACATAAAAGTGTTGCACAACGAGATGCAATAAGAAGGACTAATGAACTGAAAACTTTTCTTTCTTTTTTTAGTCAGTCTCTAAATATATGCCCTAAGCAAAACACGCAATGTGTCTGCGCTCTGAAAAACCTTAAAGATATAATATGTTAATTAAATATATAACTTTGAATGTAAATTTAATTTTAACTTTCTCTATGTTCATTTAATTAAATAGTGTAGTCCTGTGATCCTGTGCACTCTTTTGTTACTGAGTGGAATATTTTCGTGCTGATTCACCTTGGATTTTTATAGCAGGTTGGATTATCTGAATTACGCGGATTCGATCAACGCTGAAAATAAAGGTAGGAGCATGCCAATTTTATCTTTCTCCTTTTTTGTGAAGATGTTAAAAGGGAAAACATTATTTTCTAAATATAATTCATGAAGAGAAGCTCAGTTATTTAACTGCCGTGATTTCACAATAAAATCATAAAACCTATGCTGGAAAGGTACCTAAAGCACATTAAAATCGGGCAGTTAGAAACTCAGACAGTACAGCACCATATCTATTTCCTGTTATGTTATTAGTAGCATCGGGATGAAGATATAAAGACGTACATTTTCGTATATTACACTTTAAATTCTCACCCATACATTTTGAAGAAAAACCTTAAAAGCGCGGCGTTGAAATTAAATTGCGGTGACCTCAGTTATGAAATATTATTGGTTTTAAATGGGAATTTCACCAAATTAGCTAGCTATCGCCAAGTTGACTTCATATATGAAAACTTATTTCGTCTCCAAATTTGGCAACATTTCGCCAAGTTGGTCAACATTTGGCACTACTGTGGTAACCCTCCATTAGAAATTTTCAACAATTACTCATTAAAATGAGGCGGTCCTACCGGAATTGTGAGGGACACACAGAGACTTGGATTTTATATAAATAGATATATGTTATTAGTACAATATATAAAATGATCATAAGTCACCAGTAAACAAATATGCAAGAGTAAACTCAGAATAAGCGTCCAGAAAAGTACTAATGAATACTTTGTTCAATAGAACTAATATACATTTTCACAAATCAAGATCAAAACATCAAAAAGAAATACTTATTTTATAGCTTACCATATTATAAATTTAAGTACTTTTAAACTCTTTTGTAATAGAAATTTCTTATACTGACATCTTCAGAGAAAGAATGGATAAAGTATCAAGGTATTTACTTTAATTTGGGAAATGTAATCATAAAATATTTAGCTAAGAAACAAACAAAAAAAAAAGAAACCTAATTTTTCCGCTTTACCTGAAACAGTTCCAATTTCTGTAAAATGGAGCCATATGGAATTCCTTTTCCTACCTGCGATCATTGTTTTAACATTTTTTTTCAATTTGCCCTGTATATTTTGCCCAAATATTGCTATCTATAGTTCAGTGTGCAATAGTAACTTCAAGCAAAGAGCTTTTAATGGTTGATTCAAGTTCATTTCTTCAAGTATGCTTGAAAAACATGTTTGTAAATTACACCTGTTGGTCAGCGGTCAAAATAAGGAAATTTTTCTTTGTTATGTATTAATGAATTCCCTTATCTCTCTAGTAAGTGTCTACAAAGAAAAGCAAGCAGAGGATTGCTGTTGAAAATGAAAAACGTTCTTAGGGTGTAATGAGAACATACAGCTTTATTTTTTGTTTGATTTAAATAACATGTACTCTTTTCAAGAATACTTTGATTTACAGTATATTTAAACATTATTAATGAAAAACAAAATGTAATTGTGTGATTTTAATCTATAATTTTTTTAATCAAGTGATTAAAATCAAGCTGATTTAAATTAGTGTACCCTGTCTCATAGGTTTAACATTAACATGCGAGTGTTTTCGCATGACTGGTTTCCGTTATTTAGGACAAAACAGTTGCATAGTTATATGTAGAACAATTGACATTTATGTAACTTTTCCTCGGGAACTACTGAAAGATTTCAGTATTTTTTTCTTATAGTTTTTCAGTAGCTGAATTATAAATTTATTGTTCGGCAAGAAATAAAAATAACAAAACAATAATTATGCAATTTTCTTTTAAGCAATTTATGTTATTTTCATTTTTTTAAACGTGACTAGTGCATTATTATTATTATTATTATTATTATAATTATAATTTTTTTTTAATTTCCGAACGACCAGTTTATAGTTTAGCTTCTGCCAAAATTATTGAACAAAATATTGAAATCCTTCTAGCAGATCCGACTAAAAATGTACGCAATAGTCAGCAATTTTACATGTTTTTTTTTCTTTTCGAAATCGCATATCTTTTAGACTTATTATTTTTATTTCGTGCCGAGCGATCAATTTATAGTTTAACTAGTGTCAGAAATATTTAAAAAAGTACTGACATCCCTTCATTAGTTGAGGAGGAAAAGGCCCAACCTTGATTGGAAGAAAAGAGGATCAAATCCTACTGACTCTGTCACATAGTGTAAAAAAAAAAAAAAAAAAAAATATATCCAACTAACGGGCAATGCCACAGAGATTCCAAGCAAATCCACTAAAATAACGGATTATGCCCGTAATAATAACAGATTTTGCTCGATAAAACATTTTTATTTTGTTTTCATGAGCAAAATCAGTTATTTATACGTGCATAATCCGTTAATTTAGGAGCTTTGCTTCGAATCTTTGCCCATTATTTTACTTGGATAATTTTCACAGTGCAAATCGTAGTATAAAAATTTTATTCATAACAGTCTATTAGTAATGAGATCTACTAATTAAAGGTTACATTAAATTATACTTAAATTTTGCTTAGAAGGTCGTATATAGAAATTGCAACAAACTTGAAAATGTTCAATACTAACGCCTAATTTTGACATTATATTTGGATTCCCTGGTAAATTTTGCTTTCGGATAACGAAAGAGTCAATTGATCTTAAATCGTTTAAGAATTATGCAGGTTTAACTCTTTATGTACTGAATTATGAATTCATGAAAATTTTATCTTCTAAAGCATTTTTCGCGAATTTTTGAAGCTATATTAGAAGATTTACATAATCATTTAATAAATTTTAGAAGGATTTTAGAAAGATTGAAGGCTTTAGAAGGATTAATTAAATTTGAAATTATAAGGATTTTGCGTAATATTTACAAACCCACTCAAATCTTTTATTTTAAATATTTTTCTGAGTATGTTGTAGAATTAGGAAATGTACAAATATAATGTTCTTACAATAGATACAGAAATATTTCCGAACTGAAAAATCCCCCCCCCCCCCTCCAAAGCCAAGAAAGCTGAAAAGATGCAAGACAAAACAAATCCTCTTTTTAAAAATATTTTTGTTTTGTGTAACCAATAATGATTTTGGAAAAAGATAAAGTATGCATCTATAACTCATTCTAAACTGTATTACTACTAATCGATGTATTAAATGAATTTTATAACAAGTTATTTTAACCTTTAACTGATGTTACTGGTCTCACAGACCGATGCTTTTTTCAATTTTTACAGTTTAACTTGCAAATTTCAGTTTATCTACCAACACTACTGAAATTTTGTTTCGTTTGGAGCTTTAGTACTAACACCAGAGACTTTTGAATAGGTGAATTTTAATTATAACACTCCCGTACAAAAGGTTAGTACAAATACATCATTCTATGAGTTAATCACGGCTTTTATTCAACTTTCGATGGAGCGGTCTCACAGACAGCTTCACTCTAGTAATGTGACAATTTCTGTGACATCAGTTAAAGGTTAACGGTACTTTTAAGTACCGTCAGTAGATAAAGGGTTAAACTTTGAAACTGTGTTTATAATCGTTAAAAAACATGTAGCAATGCCCATAGTCTTTTATGCATAACTCAAAATTACTTGGCGGAATGAGTTGTAATTTTGGATTCACGTATTTGAAACTTCTAGAACTGTATTTCTGTTAAAACATTTAAAGGTTAAAATAATTTTTTTTTTTAAAGTAATCTCGAAAAAAAAAATGAATTGTAACCTGTACCATTTTTTTAAAAACGGAAATCAGCTTCTAGAAACTACAAATATGCGAATCAAAAGTTACAGCTCATTTTGCTAAGTAAATTTCAGTTACTCTTACAAAAAATACATGCATTGTAATCTGTTTTGCAACGATTAACAATGAATTTAACAACTGGAGTTTCAAACTTTAAACCTGCACAATTTCTCAACTATTTGATCGAATGACTTCATGATTAGTTTTCGAAAGTATAATTTACCAAAAAATCCAAATATACTGTCAAAATTAGGTGTTAGTATTAGGTTAGTAATAAGTAAGCTGTGATTCCGTATCTCACTTAATTAAAGAAATTGTTACAAATAAGAGAGAACAACATTTAGACTATGCATCTTAACCTTTAACTGAAGTTACCGGTCCCACAGACCGGTGCTTTTATCGATTTTCATAGTTTGACTTGCAAATTTCAGTTTATCTACGAATACTACTGAAATTTTGTTTCGTTTGGAACTTTAGTACTAACACCAGAGACTTTTGAATAGGTGAATTATAATTATAACACTCCTGTACAAAAAGTTTAGTACAAAGGCAACATCCTATGAGTTAATTGCAGCTTTTATTCATCTTTCGATGGAGCGGTCTCACAGACCGCTTCACACTAGTTATGTGACAATTTCTGTGACATCAGTTAAAGGTTAATTTCCATGATTCGAAACTAAGCATTTACCGTCTTATGGAATTGAAAGAGACAACTTCGCTAGAACAAAAAGAAGAAAACTTTGATCTTAAGCTGTTGGAAGGATTACTGCTCTTGCAAATTTAACAGATATACTAAACCTTATCGAAGATGTTTGAAAATATTGATAGGAACAGCAAAAATTGCATCAAACATAGAACGTTTAGTACATACAATTTGTTGCTATGGAGAGAAAAAACCCCCATTTTAGGTTTCATTCCGGATTTTTGTTTTTATATCCGTCAAAGACACGTTTTGTAACAAATAAGGTAACAAATTGTAAATAATTATTTATTGATATTAATTCCTTTTGTTTCAATGACATTTATGCCAAAAGTTTATTCTATATAAACATTATCATTAACTATTATAGAATAGGGTCACTATGTATGGATATGGGATCATTAGATTTTCATTTTATTGCTTCTTTGATTTATCATGATTTCAGTAGAAAAATTGACCTCAATTTAGGCCATTTCAAAATGCGTCGTCAGTTGTGGAACCAATTATGTAAATCGGGGGTATTTCTGCATTGGTTTTGCTGCATACATAACTTTTAACCATGCATGCTACTTAAAGCGAAGTAAAATATACAGTAGTTTCGGACTTAATCCATTAAGGACTGACGTTGCATTTTCGCACCATTATGCTTGTGATTTTTTTTATTTTATTGTGAATACTTTTTTCAACAAGTTTAGTATCACATATTGTGTATATGACTTTTATTTTTAAGAAAAAAAATGTTAATTGATTCCAGTTGTAAAAAAATAGAAATATGAATGAAATAGTACGGATTGTTTTCAAAATTTTGATTGATAAATTTCAGATAATGTTCATAGATGCACTATAAAGAATGAAATAAAATTCAGCAATTCAAGATACAGATATTGTAGCAGTCAAACTATAACTATGTGTAGTAAATGTAAGGTACAGTTGTGAAAAAAAAGTAAACACATGTTACTAACTCTGAAAAAAATTATCGTAGAAGAAATTTACTGGTACCACACGATTGGTAATAAAGTCTACTTTTAAATAATGTATATAAAATTTGCTTAGGGGGCCATCTACATATTAAAACGAACCAGAACTTTTTTTTTTTTTTTTTCAATAGCAGTACAAAATTCTAACAGCATAAATGAAATATACACCCTTCAATTAACCTAAAAACAAATTTTTATGCAATTCATACGATTAGTTTCCGAGAAAATAATTATTTTAAATGAGCGTATTTTAGGGACTGTATCCAGATTGAAGTTCGGTACTCGATTGGTGATCGAGAGAGCCCCCTTCTTGATGAAGGCATCTTAAGCACCACTAAAGCAGTCATTGAAGACTGCTAGATTACAGGATAGCATAAGAAATTTCAAAATGTCTAGACACTTCTTAGGCTAGTAAAATTGGCTCAAAACAGGGCCGTTTTATACAATAATTCGTGGAAAGCTGGAAATCATTTTAATCACTTTGTTTTACATCCAAATGAAGGGATTTGAAGTTTGTCCCATTTTTCCTAGTGAGCTTCAGACGTGGCACCACAAAAACCGCAAAATTTTCGAACTTTTTTCAGTATTTCGCAAATAACTCAAACACCATTCACTATACTGAAACAGTCCTAATTTACAAATTATAGAGCACAAAATTCTGCGTCGATTGAGTACCACAGACTAAAAAGTAAGCCAATAATAAGCGAGATATGATATATCAAATAAGTGCATTTTTCCTAATTTTTCTAAAAAAACGCATAAAATTGTTATTTTGCGTACCAATTATCGGTTAAATGAATCATTTCCCTTACAAAACAGAAGAACTACATAAATTGGCGAATTGTACTGTTTGATTAACAACTTCAAAATTTAATTACATCTGTATGGAAATTTCACCAACCTTTCCAACAGATGATTACATTTGAAATGCGGCCGATGTCCCCAAATTAATTTTAATTCTGTCCTTTATAAGCAAATTATTTTTTTTGAGGTGCATAAATGATTATGTTTTAAAAATTCTATGAAATGATGAATATAAGGGATAGGTAATTTAAAAATAAAAGAATTGCATGTGTACTTATAAAAAATTATGTATTTTATAAAATGTTAGAGAACAATATAATAATAACATTAAATCAAGAAAATGAATTTATTTAAAAAAATTAGTATATAAGAAATGGTAATAAAATCAACTCAAGTAACTTGAGGGAAATACAGGAAAATCGAGCTTAGAACGTTTTTTTTGCTGGACCTTGATCTGCCCATTCTTCTTTCTCCTGTACAATGAAGTCCTCCTCGTCCATATATACTTTTCGTCGTATCCGGTTTGTGAGTCTTCTTCTTCTGTGGCATTTGTGCACAACGCACCTTTACAGTGGCAACATATAATTGAGAATTTAACCTCTTTCTTCCTACAAGAACATAAACCGCCTTTGCAACCCTTTGCACATTTGCGTGACAGAGTGTTTATGAGCTCTGGTGATGCAGCTACATCGTTTGTGGTGATTGGAAGTATACCATGCCTGAGTGACTTCCAACCCCAATCAGTGGGATTCATCGCCCTTCCATTCCAGATGTTGATCTGAAGAAAAGCTCGGTATGAATGCTATTTGGCTGCATCTTCAATTGGTGGCAGATAAGCGAGGTTAAATCGGATCTTCATAAGGTGTTTTACAGATGTGTTGCATCGCAATTTGTGCAGTGTTGTGGATTCATCGTACTAGGGATTGTATAATGTGGCAATAAATTTCTTCCCCGCAACACTTACGTCCTGAGGCGTAGCATATTGATTATTAAAGAGTGTTTGAACATCCTGTAGGTGAGCATGATTTTCCAAAAGCTTGACGAATTTCAGTTTTTACCCTGCCTGAAGAAGGCTGATGTAGAATCACAGCCACTAAAAGCATGCAAGTATTGGATGTTATTCTTTACAATCGGCGAGTACTTGAAACTTAATGGTGAATAGAAACTATTGCCAGGCTGTCCTTTCCCAGGTTTCAAGAAGTATATCGTGGGTGAGTTGGGAACAAATGCAGTCAAAAGCTCAAGCAGATCAATATCTTCCCCAACTATGATGACACGTTCTGAATGCTGATCAAGTTGGATGGCTTCCATCACGATGCAAGTATCTGCATCCTCGGCAGTTTTTTTTTTTACAATAAAATTGTGTTGCTCCAGGTTTTCAATGAATATTTTTATTAAACGGCGTTTATTGCCTTCATTTGCAAGGAAGTGCTCTTTTTATATTGTCAGCGTCGTATTTTCGTCAACGTCAACACTTGCTGCAAGGTATTTATTTTTTCGACAGAAGCGCTCAGCAGACCCAGTGCCATGTTCTGACGATTCTTCTGGGTAACAGTCAAATACAATAGTTGCAGTTTTACCATATTTGTTTTTCAAATACTCAATGGAAACAATTGACGAGAACTTTTCTCTTAGCTCCCAACCCACTCGATGAAGGAGGAAGCCACCATCAATCACATGGGCAGTTTGTATAGTTTTTTCTAAATTATCAAGGGGAGTGAACAAATTGTAAAATACCGACTTTCGCGTTTTCCTCATCCCAAAGTTATCAAACAGAGAAATATAATCATTTATGCACCTCAAAAATAATTTGCTTACAAAGGACAGAATTAAAATTAATTTGGGGACATTGGTTGCATTTCAAGTGTAATTATCGTTGGAAAGGTTGAGGAAATTCCTATATTGATGTAATTAAATTTTGAAATTGTTAATCAAACAGCACAATTCGGCAGTTTATGCAGTTCTACTGTTTTGTAAGGGAAATGATTCATTTAACCGATAATTGGTAAGCAAAAAACCAATTTTATGATTTTTTTGAAAAAATAGGAAAAAAGTACTTTTTTGATCTATCATATCTCCCTTATTATTCGTATAATTTTTAGTCTGTGGTACTCAATAGAAGCAGAATTTTGTGCTCTACAATTTATAAATTAGAACGACTGTTTCAGTATAGTGAACGGTTTTTATGTTATTTGCGAAATACTGAAAAAAGTCCGAAAATTTTGAGGTTTTTGTGGTGCCACGTCTAAAGCTCACCTTGAAAAAATGGGACAAACTTCAAATCCCTACATTTGGATGTAAAACAAAGTGATTAAAACAATTTCCAGCTTTCCGCGAATTTTCGGTTAGTAAAATCCTATTTTTACTGGTCTATTTATCATAGAGGGACCCTTAAACCACCACTTTGCCATTTTTTAAGCATAATTTGAAAATTACTTGGAAGAAAAATGTGAAATTTTGGATTTCCATGAAGCAAGACTTAATGAATCTAAATCAATCAAAAAAATTGTAGGTTGCTATTCATAATTTTTTCGAATATTAATTTCATAATTCATATAATAAAATTATAAAAATTGCAAATTCAACGTATTTATGTTTGAGTATTTTAGTATTATGGCTACACAAAAAATTAGCACATTAGGAGTATAATTTCAGGAGATATTAACAAAAATATGAAAATGTAATTTAACATTAGAAGCACTCAATTTTGAATGTTCATAATTCAAAAACTTATAATTCAAATGAAATTTGGTGTCTAGGCATAGTTTGAACCGAAGATTTGAAATATCTTGCTAAAATTGGATATTGCCATTGAAAAAATGAAGTTTGGGTTGGTTTTAATATGTAGATGGCCCCCTAAGCAAATTTTATATACATCATTTAAAAGTAAACTTTATTACTAATCTGGTGGTACCAGTAACTTTCTTCTACGATATTTGTTTGCAGAGTTAGTAAGGGTTGTTTACTTTTTTCCCACGACTGTACCGCTACATAGTAGCTTAAAGATTTTCATATGGCAAAAATGTACTTTATTTGTACTGACGCGACGTTGCGTTTTCGCAACATATCATATCTCACATAAAAATAGAAAAAAAATTATAATATCGTTTTTTTTTCGGTTAATTAGTCATATGTATAAAATAAACTTTAATTTACTTTGTGTCAAGTATAAGAAGGTGCGGTTTTCAATAGGTTAAAATTAACTGAGCAATTCACCAAATTAAACACATGACAGCAGTGGCGCCAACTTATATGGGCCCATGGGGCCCGAGCCCACACAATAATTTGCTCTTAGTCTACCCGATTTCCAATATTCCACTTAGTTACTTGTTTATTTTTTAATCGCTGGAAAAATAATTTCTCCATTGAAAATCATTTTCTTTGAAAATACAGTAAGGATAATAGTAACAGGCACACAGGACCCTAACACAACTCATTTAACCTAATAATCCTAATAATCCTTTTAAATAATCCATTTAAAACATTAGGTACTGCCTCTATATGATAGAGATGGTAATGAATGGTTACAATTTATAGATGTACTTTGAAAAGAAATTATCTGTGAATATATTCAGACTCATCCTTTTTATGTGTTATAGTCGAACTTTATAGAATATATTACCAAATATAAATTTGCCATAAAATGCATACAAAAGTAGTAGCATTTTTAAATAGAGATTAACTATTTCTAACACATTTCTGAATTCATTTGTCATCCTAAATGGACGAAAATCGCAGATGTTAAGAAACCAAGAAATCAAATAGAGTTTCCATTTTTTTTTTTATATATAAGATTAAATAATTTTTCAGAATATGCTGTCAAATACTTTTAAACTGATTTTTGACATGCTTCCTTTTTTAGTCCTTTGAGTTTTAGTTTATAGTCACATTCAAAGTATAATAGGATAAATATCAGAGTTCATAAAATGAAGACCTCATATGAGAACAAAATTTAATAAAATCACAACTTTTTATACTATTTTAAAAAATTCTAACTTCACCATCGTAACTTTCCCATCTATTTCCTTATCTTCAAAGAAAAGAAAATGTCCATGTAATTTTAATCTAAATGGTTGTGCCCACCCAATATTTTTCAAAAGTTGACGCCACTGCATGACAGTACTTTGTATGAAACGCACGATTTTTGTCGACCTGGTGAAGGACTGGGATTTTTTTTCGGCCCGATAAGACCTTAATCATCCTATTTTCATTTTAATACTGTCCCACAAAATATATTGATATCTATTGGACTGAAGCCAATTTTTCGTGATCTATTTACGTTATTATAATACAGTTAAACCCCGATTTAACGAACCGTTTGGGACTAGCAACTATGTTCGTTAAATAAAGATTACTTGTTAAATCGGGATAATCAAAGGATTTTTTTTTTTTTATAAAAACACAGAACAACTTAAAAAAAGGGCTATAAATAAAAAGTACATTGATCACTTATCTTAATCATGATGTTAAATATTTGTTAGTTTAAGAAAATACACTGTGTAAAAATTGATTCTTTTTGTATGCACTATTATAAATCACAAGCATTGTAATTAAGAAAAAATCTCATTTATTCAAATTTTATCGATAAATTATAAGCTATCTTTTCTAGATGATTGTCTGCTTTGTTTCGATTTTGTATTCCAAACTTCTTTATCGATTTTTTCCTGAATCTGTGAAAACAATGTCATCAGTATTATGAGCCATCAAATACTGTTTCAGTAACCAAACTGCTAACGCTTCTTTGAATGCTGCATGTTGCATCTATATTTCAACTTCTTCGTCCAATCCAATACTATTGCTATGTCTATTAATAACCTCACTGTAATGTACATTTTCCCATGTAGATATTTCTGCGTCACAAGATACATATTCAGAAAATTGACAATGAGGGACAATGCACATTTTTTATAAATATTAGAAAATTTCTTAATTTTTCATTTTTTGACATCGATAGTTATTCCTTAAATCGGGATTCGTTAAATCGAAGTATTTTTGTTCCATTTCTATCGGGACCATAAAAAAATTCGTTACTGCATCAAGAAATTTGTTAAATCGTGGTTCAACTGTATATTAAATATCGGGCAGTTTTATGGAAGAGAAATCATTGGTTAAAATAAACACTAATTGCAAAGATATGAATGCATATGGGTGAATATCACAAAATGTGAGATTTTTCTGATTTTTTTTTTTTTTTTAAATGTTGGTTGAACAACTGAGCAAAGGAATTCATATGTAAAATTGTTAAAGTTTGAAGAGCTGAAATTCATTTTTATGTAATTATAATTACATAAATTTAAATGTAAAAGCAACGTTAAAAACGCTATAAAATGCGAACTTGCATTTTCTGGCATTTTTAACGTTGCTTTAAAATTTAAATTTATATCATTCTGCGCCAAGTAGCTTCTTAATAATTAATTATAATTATATCTCAGTTTCTTGGCATATGTATGCCAGGATAATGACCTCCAGGATAATGACAATTTCATTCTAAAACATTTTTCACATATTTTTTTTTTTTTTAGATCTAACATTTTAATTTTGTTTAAAGGAACATTTTCCTCTATAGTACCTCAAATTCAGTGTAATGTTCAGTTTTATTTGTAATTTATAGAAGCCAGGAAAAGGACACAATAAAAGTTTAGTCAATTTTTACAAAGCCTTTAAACACATTATTTTCAAAGAAATATCTAAAAGATCTTGCAGTTAGCAATGATTTTACTACTTCTGATTTGAACTATGTCAAGAACAAGAAGAATTACTCTGGAGCGCCATCTTTATAACTCATAAAGAACTAAAATGAACAGGCTAGGAAAATGACATTCATTTTCAGTGACAATCCTATTTTAATTAAGGAAAATTATTTGTAAAATACAGAACTTGTTACCTTCCTCATATATGTATTATATAAGGTATAATTATTAATTTCAAATAAAAAAAACTAGAAAAAGATATTTGTAAAGTATACCAGAAAGCCTTTTACTTAGCACACATCACAGTGTGACGTGCCAGAAAAATGACAATGTGAAATTTTGAATCTTTTAATTGCTTTATTTTTGCGTTATTATGAATATAATATCTCTTGAAAATACTTTTAAGAATATGTTTTATTAGAATGTAAAAAAGAAAATTGTATTATATAACATTAAACAGAAATTTTATTGTGCGGACTGCAATTTTCGTATTTTGTGATATTGCCCCATATACCTTGTAAATGATGAACATACCTCCAGAGGTTGTGAGGCACACCTTGTGGGCTGTTCGAGAAGCCTTTCGCTGGCAGGCGTAGCAGGCACTGTCTTGGGAAGCTGTTGAACAGGCTCCTTTTGTTCGTCCAGCTCCGAGTCCTGTACAGTTTGTAGGGGCTCTGGCTCTTGACTTCTGTTTCGAGAAAAAAGCACAGTTGAGAATGGCATTAAAATGAAGTTTCCAATAGCTTTAATTGAGAAAGATAACAGCGTTTTGTAAGTGTCAGCAGACATTTTCAGATGGCTCAAATTGAAATTGAGAACTATTTAGTCAAATCTTAAACCATTTCGTGGAAACATCAATATTTATTATTTAGGAATAACTGATCGGTGATTAATTAGTTTTTCAGATTAATATAAAATCAGAATAGCAATAAAAGATATTTAGAAAATTATTATACTCTTTATTTTTTATTTATATTTTATTTTCTACTTTTTAAACTTTGAAATAGTTCATTGTTGTAGTTTCAGAGCCAGTTGGTAAATTTTAGTGAGCATGGTTTGGCTCAAATTAAAATTGATCCTTATTTAGTCAAAGTCGTTTCGTGGGAGGAACATCAGTAGTTATAATTTATTAATAACTAATCGATGATTAATCAGTTTTTGAGATTAATATATAATCATAATAGCAATAAAAGATATTTAAAAAAATTATAATCTTTATTTTCTAATTTTATTCTATTTTCTACTTTTTAGAGTTTAAAATAGTTCATTGTTGCCACTTCACAGACAGTTGGCAAATTTTAGAGAGAAGGTTTGGCGCATAATTATCTCACTGTTGTAGCTACTATACAGTTGTAACCATATTGTTTGCTCCGCATACTATCAAAATACAATTAAATTGGTAGCTACCCCCTTCCCCCCCCCAAAAAAAAAAACAAAACAAAAACAGTCATGTTACGCTTACGAGTGCAATGTGATTGTAAGAATATTTGGGGATTTATTACCTGCGCCCTGATAACTAAAAAATTCCTTAAAATTAATTAATTCATCTATAATTAAGCTCTAAAAATATTAAAATGTTGTATTTTAATCGGGAAAACACCTGTGTGCAGAATTGCTAGAACTCTAGCCATTCAGGAAGTGAGTTATAAAATTACATCCTTATAAATTCCATCGATTTCAAAATTCCATTCTGAACCAATGTAAATAAAAGAGTGTAAAAATATCCAAGGTTCCTAATCTCAGATGGACATGGTATGCAGATAAAAATTATACAGGTTTAAAAAAAAAAAAAACGTGCGTTATCGTTAAAAAAAGAACAACAACAAAAATAAATAAAAAATAAACTAGAAAACAGGAATTCTGCTTTTTCAGAATTTAGTGTCGCCCCCAATGAAAAAAAAAATCCCTGCCGGCGCGGCCTACAGGCAGAGGTAGATTTCGAAGTCAAATATACTAATTTCACAAACAAAAACTAAATCATGATTATAGATAAATCCACTTTAACAATTTTATCTGATGGCCGCTCTTGACGAGTTTTTATTTCATTTTCATATAATAGCTGGTTTTATCAGAATCATTTTAGGGCGGTATTAAAAAAAATACTTTTCCATGCTCAACAACTCGAAATTTTCTGGCATAATTCCAGATTCATTTTTAATTTAAAAAAAAATATGAAACTTGCTGACGTGATTTTTGAAGAGATTTATAAGCGACCTGCGTTTTTATTTTTTGTTCAATTAATTAAAACTTGATATATAAACAATTATTTTCTCAGAAGGACAATATTTTTCGTTTCTAACACAATCGCTTCGGGAAATTCCGTTCAAAATGCCCACTTTAACATCATTTTTTGAAATATATTCTGCCTCTATCTAAAAATCGATTATTACGGTACATTATATAGTTTCTGAATAAACGAATCTACCAATTAAATGCGTTTGAGAGCAAAAATGAACTTAAAAACCAGTCAGAAAATAAGCAGTTTGGATTTAAGCGCATCCTTAATACAATTTTTCCAACACAATCCGCTTCGGTAAATTCGGTTCAAAATGCCCTTTTTAACAGCATTTAAAAAAATATATTCTGCCCCTATCAGAAAATCAACCATTACGGTACATTATATAGTTTCTGAGTAAGAAAACGTACCAATTGGAAGCCTTTGAGAGCAAAAATGAATTGTAAAATGAGTCAGAAAATAAGCAGTTTGGATTTGAATACACCCTTACTAAGATCATTTTTTACTTCAACCGGTATGTATTTTTAATTTGTTTTTGCTCTAAGAATTGGTCCTATCCAAAACTTGTCTATATAGATGTTGTAGACAATATTAAGCAGATATATGATAAATTCATGGGGATTTTATATCTTTTGAATTGACGGAGTTATGGATTTTTTTCTTCTTCAAACCCCCTTTTTGTTTTCGTTTTTAATTTTTTTTGCGGTACGAATTGGTTCTATCAAAAACTTGTGAATATAAAAGTTGTAGATAATGTTAAGGAGATTCATAATAAAATTAATTGGATTTGATATCTTGAGAATTGACGAAGTTATGGATTTTTTTCTTCTTCAAACGCCCTTTTTGTTTTCGTTTTTAATTTTTTTTTGCGGTACGAATTGCTCCTATCAAACACTTGTGAATATAAAAGTTTTAGATAATGTTAAGGAGATTTATAATAAAATTAATTGAATTTGATATCTTGAGAATTGACGAAGTTATGAATTTTTTTCTCCCAAAAACCCTATTTTTTGCGCCCCTTGAGCCCATTTTTAACTTTATCAAAAATCTGTGATACATAAATTTTTGGCCCTATTTTTAGAAGTAATAAAAACTTTAAACTGATTTGATATGTACAAAAATTAAGAAGTTATGGGGGGTTTTCTGTTTTCACAAAACCCCTCCCTATTTCCGTCCCCTTGGTCCGATTTTGCCCATTAACGAACTTGACCGAGATTTTATGCCCATTGATTTTATGTATCAGTTTGGAAGAGATTGGTGCAGAATTACGAAAGTTATCGTGTCCAGAAGAAAGTGATATATATATATATATATATATATATATATATATATATAGATAGATAGATAGATAGATAGATAGATAGATAGATATATAAAGTTTTTTACTGAGGGTGGTTTTGGGTTCTAGGGGTCATGATCGGTGTAGATCTGCAAAAATTTTTCAGAAATTCCAACATAGGAACGATCCCAATAGGTAGTATTTCATACGAAATCTACCTAAAAAAAAATATATGTATATATAAATAGTACAAAGCCTATTTCGATTTTAAGACTTAAAGCACACACTTTTATTTTATGTAAAATGACGTCATTCGCATCCGCTTAAGAATTCCACATTTACGATCCTCTCTTAAACATCTATAGTAAGGCATGCATAAGGATGTCACTACCGCAAAATAATACACAAATGCAGCAAAAAGATGCCGTCATTAAAGAAACACGACAAAAAAAAAAAAAAAAAAAAAAAAAAAAAAAAAAAAAAAAAAGAGAAAAAAAAACGGCTATCTAATGATTCATAGGCATTCATTTAAAATTAAATATAGTTTATAATAGCTCCATGTTTAACAGAAATTATTCGTTTATATTTTTTCAAAAGAGCACGCATTTTAATTACATTTTCTTTCGGTTTTTATGAGAAAATAGCAACAAAAAGATATAATTGCTATTTTTCAACTATTTTCTCATTACTTTCTATATAAATGGAGTTACTTGAGTTACCAAAATTAAACAAATGGTTCTAAAAACTGCAAACAAATTAATATTTCAAAAATAAATGGAGATACAGTTTTCAAACAAATTGCATTTAAAAGTACTTTTTTTTCCAATATACCGGTATAAAAATTTAAAATGTGCGATGCTTAGAAATTAAAAAAATTGCTATAGAGCATTTAATCGCACAATGAAACATCTGCTTTGTTTATTTCTGCCTTCTGTAAGGTAACGTTATTTTTTGGAGACAAAATAAGCTGGGAGAAAGAAATTGCATACCGTCCCGGGGCTAATAAATATTTTATTATTATTGAATCAAGATGGCGGCATTATCACTTTTATTCTGATTGTGCTGAGATTAAAACTCCCAAAAGCCAGTCTTTCTACTAAATCAGTATAACTATTTCTTTACGTTTAAGTATGATGCGCTAAAGTAAACATCTATTTCCTCATATGCACTATTCCTATTTCTTAAACTTTGTTTCTTTGTGTTTGAAGGTATTTTCCAGGAACAAAATATAGAATATTTTGAGTTTTCATGTTTCAGGTTTCTCCATAATTATAAAAACTCTTTATGTCTGAATATTTCAAAGGGATAAAATACATCAATTAAAGAATAAAATTATCATATAATTTAAGAAGAATCCATGTTTCTTAAGAGTTTTAATATAAACTACTGCTTGCAATAGTAATATGGAGGTGTAAAAAAATATATCTCAAGTAATTAAATTTGTAATAAAAATTTTCCCAAATTATCTAAAAATAAAATAAATAAAAAATATTAACAATATTAGTAAAAGTTTTGCATTAACAGGCCAAATAAGAAAATTAGAAAGTTATGCTTTCTAATTTTAAGGTACATTTTCTTACAAATAGTTAAATCCCACAAAACCTTTTTTAAGCATTAAAAAAAGTGATTCGTAAAATAACTATTTTTATATTTTGCTTCCAGAAAGAAAAAAAAACGCAGAAAAAATACTTTTCATTATTTATAATATATGAATATCTGTTGAACAAGAAACCTATAATAAAACAGGAAAGCTATAAAATAACAAAAGCAAACAAGCAAACCAAAAACTACAAATAACACTAACAAACAATCTGCATTTAGAAGATCTGCAATAAAGATATTAAATGTTATATTTAAAATATACTTTCGTAAAATGTAAAGCTAGTAAGATTTATCGCTTTAGCTCAATAAACTTTTCTTATACCAGTTAGTTATTCCAAAATTTGTAGAAAAATAGTTTAACAACATTGCCCACTTGAAATGTATTACGCTTTCTTTCGTTTACATCTATGCTCTTTCTTTCCCACGCTGTTTTACTTTAAACATGTACACCAACTATTGCCATTGTTCTATGCAATAGTGGCTCGTGACTGGCCCTTTATGGGGGGCACTAAATGTATATTATTAATTATAATATACATACAATATTAATTAAATGTATATTATTATTAATTATTATGGGGGGCAAATTTATTCACTACGTACCACTATATTTTAAAAGAAATTTGTGTCTTAAAATTTGCTATTAAAAAAAATCAAAGATTTCTTTTTAAGAATAATGGTAAAAAAAAAAAGAATAAATTTGGCAGCAATGCATTTAGTGTCGCCCAAAAAGCCAGTAGCGAGCTGCCACTGGTTCTATGCCTTCATTTATAATATAAACATGCAAAATCGGTAAAACGTACAAGAGAGTACATTCTCTTCTCTTCTTTACTATTTCTTTACTTCTAAACTAAATGCAATAACATAGGCGGTTCCAGAGAGGTAACTTAGAAGGGGTAAATACATCAAAATGTTCCGACGACAGAAATAATTTCCTATTATACATTTTTCTATACGCAATGAGAAAATTTCTGAGGAATGCACAGAAGGGTCTTTTTCTGAGAGAGGAATTTGCTTCCTTTATCATCCCTACTTGTAAAACATTAATGTACAGAAATAAATTAAGTACTGAACCAGAAAACCTTAATTAATATGAAATTAACAAACATGGAAGCTGGGCGGGATTAATCGATGGAACTATCAATAAAAATGAATTGAAATATCCTCAAAATGGTGAAGCTTCAACTGTAACCGGTTTCGAATTGGCTCATTACCTCCGGTGCAAACTTCCACCAGTAAATTTGAATAGAAACCATCTCATTATTTAAACGCCTTATTAATGCAGAGTTTCAATCATAATTATGGCCAAAAACAGCTATTTATTTTTACTGGTGGAATTTTACTTTCAAGTAGTCAGGCCCTGCGTTTCCGCCATATTGTGACAACCTCCTCTGTTACTTCTCTCGCAACCGGTAGATTCTACACTATATGTCTCCTCCTCTTTATTCATAACTGCATTGATTAACACTTTGCACTCCGTTGTCGGCGCTGCGGCGACGTCATCTCTCTTTGCAAACCTTGGTTTTGGCACCAATAAAAAAGGAAAATAAATTTCCCTTATTTAATCAGAGCATTTTTGAAATTGTGTACTTGAAGTAAACTTCTTTTTAAAAAGTGATGCCGACCGAATAAAATTTGCGTAAGAGACGCCGGAGTGCAAAGGGTTAATTAGGCTCATCTTTCACTTTTTATTGTATGAATGTCAGTTTATGCCGACACATCACAAATATGCTGTTTGCTATGCACAAATATGCCATGAAAATTTTATCACAAGAAATTGTATTACGATACTGGAAATACTAGTATATGATCTTGATGTTACCCTTTATACTTGAAAGTCAACAAAATAAGATAATCTAAGCACTATTTTAGTAATGTAATAATGTATTTTCAAACATTACCATTGTATTTCTTACTTGATGCTAAGTAAGGAAGTATAAATTTCAATTTAGAGGTTTCATCAATCTAAAAGTTTGGAAACATCTGGAAGGGATAAAAACATTAAAAAAAGTTTCGATGACAGGAATAATTTTGTATACTTTATACATCTTTGCATCCGAAATGAGAAAATTTCTTAGCAATTTAAAGGGGAACGTTTTTTCTGGAAATGTTAATTACTTCTTTTATCATCCTTCCCTGAAAAAACGCCAATTCACGCGAATAAACTAAGTAGTGAGTAACAAAACCTGAATTTAACACGAAATTAGCTTTCATTGAAGATGAAGAAGATGGGCTTGTTTAATCCTTATTAAGGTTGGGTTTGATTAAAGTACCGTTCTAGAGAAAACACAAACTCTTATAGTTTTGACCATGCACGAGTATTACTGCGTGATTTCTCTTTAAATTTAAGCAACATACATCCCACAGTATGTACAGTCGTGGGAAAAAAAAGTAAACCCCTACTAACTCTGCAACTAATTGTAATAGAAGAAAGTTACTGCTACTAAATGATTGGAAATAAAGTCTACTTTTAAATGATGCATATAAAATTTGCTTAGGGGGCGATCTACAAATCAAAACATGACCAAACTTTGTTTTTTTCAATGGCAACATCTAATGTTGACACTATATTTCAAATCTTCGATTCAAACTACAGTAAAACCTCTACATAACGGACACCTCGAAAGCTCGGAAACTGTCCGCTATTCGGCGGTGTCCGCTATTGGGAAAACCTCAGAGATTCAAAGATTGCTAAGAAAAGCTTAATATTTCATTAATTGAATTTCATATATCCTAAAATCTCTATTATATGATAAATCAGAAATTAAAACTATTTTTTAAGCAATAAAACTGAAATAAATTTGTGCATACCTTTATCCATCGTTTATTACATTCTTACGAAAAAAAAAAAAAAAAAAAACTGTTAGAAAATTTTGTTTTTCCTTGCGATTACATGTAATTTGTTTTTCAATATGAAGTTTTAAATCTGTCAGTAAATTTAATACTTCTGAATCATCTTTTTTTTTTTATGACAAAAATTGTGTAACTATTCTTTGTATTTTGCCGCTTCTTAGAAATTTTGGATTTTGCAGGAAGCATTTCCAGTTTCAGTATCTGTTTCATCATCGCTAATAGAGTCAGCTGTTGTTGAAAATTCTGATAGAATATAATCGCATACTTCAACTGATTCTTCTTCAGTAGGTAACGAACTCATCATCAATATTAATGAAAATTTCGTCAGTTTCTTCATTCCTTTCATTCTCGGATGTAGGCAGTGTTGAATTCAAACATTTTTCTCTGGGAGGGATTTCTGTGGCTCCGGGGAGGGGGGGGGGGCATTATGGAGTTCCTTTTGGGAAATTGCACTTTTTGACCATTTTTGTGACACATTGCCGTGATAAATTTAAAAGCTTTTTACATTTTTTCCATTTTATTTTTCTCGTTAAAAAATAATTTTGCATTCTTTATCGCCAAAAGTACTGTCCGTTATTCAGAGGTTAAACATACAAAAATTTAGATTTTGGGAGTGGAGATTGGAAAGTTAAATAGAGTCCGTTAAATAGAGGTGTCCGCTATTCGGGAGTGTCCGTTATGGAGGTTTTACTGTATAACTAAAAACGAAATTTCAAATCATTTGGATGATAAGTTTTTGAATTATAAACATTCAAAATTTAGAGCTTCTAATGTTAAATTACATTTTCATATTTTTATTAATATCTCCTGAAATTATAAACCTAATGTGACAATTATTTGTGTGAACGAAAAAACCCACATTAAATTTGTAATTAAAAAAAATTATAATATGAATTATGAATTAAGAAATTAATATTCGAAAAATATATGAATGGCCACCTACAATTTTTTTGATAGATTTATATTTATTAAGTCCTGCTTTATGCAAATTCTCAATTTCAAATTTTTCTGCGAAGTGGTTTTCGAATTATGATTAAAAAACGTCAAAATGATGATTTAAAGGTGATGTGCAGAGAAGCATAATTTGAAAAAAATATATATATTTTACTCATTTTATTGAAACATTTGGGATAGCAATAGTCGAAACATATTAAGCGAGTGAAATGTTCATATATTGGCCAGAAACAATACATTAATACAAGTGACATAGTCATTCTGTAGCATTTTAACAATCGAGTATCAAACTGAAATTTGGATACAGCCCACAGTGGCACGTCTTGATGATCTAGGTGAACAAAATTATTTCGTTGAAGTTTAATTAGATTTTGCTGTTTTTTTTTAAATGCATCGCTAATAAAATACTGCAGAAGTGATAAATATTTGGTTATTTAACAACAATGTCTTAAAATAAAAATACAGGGTGTCCACTAAAGTCCGTTTTTACCCTCTTAAGTACCGAACGATTGCATCTATATTCATAAACGTGGTATCTAGGTATAGTAAAGAGGCCATGCGCTAATAGATGAGACCGCTTACAGCACCACCTGGTGTAAAATGCCGGCATTAGCATTCCTATCGCGAAAACGGTTCGAAATATGGGATAAAAGTGAATGACAAATTTGTAGAGCATCATAGATTTAGTTTGAAAGGACACCTTGTGAACATGAATGCTAAATGAATCTCGTTTTCAAAAAAGGAATACTAACTCAGTTGTTTTGCACCAGGTGGAGCTGGAAGCGGTCTCATCTGGTAGCGCATAGCCACTTTGCTATACCTAGACACCACTTTAATGATTATAACTGCAACCGTTCGGCAATTAAGAGCGTGGGAAGGACTTTAGTGGGCACCCTATATAATGCATTACAAATAATACGTTAAACATACTTATTTTATAATTAAGTAAAAAACAATGTAATGCACGCATGTAAGTTAACATTCATTTCTTTTTTGTATTTTTTTCTACTCAGAATCGCTCGAGAAATTTGTGTAGTCATCTTGAAAAATAAAAATTTTAAAATAAAATAATATTTTTAAAAAAACGTTAATGTTTTCTGGTGCCTTGTAAAACACATAAATGCTACCAAAATTATTTTCGGTTGAAAAAATGCTGTTGTGTGAATAAATAACCTATATAAATTTTATTCAATTTGAAATAAAATTTCTGTACGATAATGTACCCGAATTTTTTATGTGTCCCTGTAAAAGAAATACAGCTGCTACGCACTTTGTTTTCAATTTAAAAAATGCTATTGTGTATCTCAATAATCTATAGTAATTTTGTTGAAATTTAATTAAAATTTCTGCTTTTTAGCAACAATCTTTCCGAGTTCTTTTTTGTGGCCCTGTAAAAAATGCATAATTTCTACGTTCGTCAAATTATAATTTAATAGAACTGTTATCGGAAAAAATACATGTAGGCAAAGTTTCAGCTCAATCAGATAATTGAAAGTGGTTTAAAATTGTCTTGCAAGATTTGAACTAATCTTTTATGCGGCTCTGTAAAAAAAGCGTAACAGCTACGTTCCATGAATTTTAATAACATTGCATTGTCATGAAAACTACATATCCTGAGCAAAATTATTTCAGTTCAATCAGGAATATTGAAATTGGTTTAAAATTAACTTGCAAGTTTTAATCTAAATTTTTGTGAAGCCCTGTAGAAACAGTATTCTAAACAAACTTCTACGTTCTTTAAATTATAATAATATTGTATTGTAATACAAATTACACATGTATTCATTGTTTCGGCTCAATAGGATAATTAAAAGTGGTTTAAATTTAACTTTCAAGATTTGAACTAAACATACATACATGCACTGCAAGTTAATATGATGCTTGTTTATAACAAAAACTTAATGATTAGCAGACATTTGAAGGAATTTTTTTAATTTTTCAATATTTTAGGAATGGCACTTTGATTTTAAAAAATGCTTATTGTTGAATAATGCTGAAAAATATATTAAAAGTCAAGATGAAATTTGTAAACAACATCAAGGATCATCCAGAATTACAAGCTTTGAAAAAAAAAAAAGGCAAAGCGGGTTTAATATCGCTTATTTTCAAACAAAAATAGGTTAAATCTGACCTTGACAAACCTGTGACTGATTCACCTGACTCAAGCACGAGTTCAGCAAACTCGTGCTTTCAAATAAAACAGAATAGTCACGACGTGCTTTCAAACTTAGAGGAAGCTAGTGCAACTTTTGAAACTCCTTCAAACCAATTACGCAAATGGTTTCTTTACAGTCATAATTAATCGACACCTCTGAGTTTTTTCGACAAAATTCGTACGGATTTCGAAAATACAGGCATTCAGCTACCAGTACACGCGGTTTTGTCAAATTCCGAGATAATCGGAAAAATGAATATTGTCCACCTAGATCATAAAAAGTCCCACTGTGCAGCCCCTAAAATATGCTCATTATAAAATAATTAATTTCTCTTAAACTAATCGTACGAATTTCACGAAAATTTGTTTTTAAGTTAATTAAAGGGTGTAGAATTTATTTATCGTGTCAAACATGGGTATTGCTATTGAAAAAGAAAACAAAGTTTCAATTCGTTTTAATATGCAGATGACCCCCTAAGCAAATTTTATGTACATCATTTAAAAATAGACTTCATTTTCAATCGTTTGGTACCAGTAACTTTCTTCTCTAATTTGCTGCGGAGTTAGTAGGGGGTGTTTACTTTTTTTTGTCCACCACTGTACATACTGAGCTGAATAACCTTTAATAACATTTTGGTCGAAATAAAAAGGCATATTTGCAGCTGCATTTCTCACTCAAAAGAGTTATACGAGTATTAGCAGTTAACTTTTTCACACAGCGGAAGTATTGCATTCAGTGCAACTTGCTGAAAATGGTAACAAATCATTGATAATAAATAAAAAAAGTTTTCAGTTAAAACCCCAATTAAATAAGACAGGCATTTTTAAAAATCAATTAAAATAAAATATCTAAGGTAAGCTGGGGTAACTGGACCCACAAGGTAACTGGGACATAGGCTATTTTATAAAAAACCGTTGATTTTTTTTAAGTTTTAGCTTTTGTCAACATCGCAACCCCATCTCTACTTCTTAAAACAACGTGTGCCAAATCAATCATAAATCTGTCTTTGATGTGATAGGTTGCCGAAGATTTTGGTTTCTTTTTTTTAAAACAACGTCCATTTGGTTGAACTTCCTCAACTTTTTATTAAAATACGGTAAGTACTTTTATTAAACAATCTTTTTCTTTTTAAAGATCAGACACATAAATACATTAATATGATTAGGTATCTATACATATTTACTTCATGCTTCAAATCTGAGGTCGGTGTTCCAGTTACCCCATAATTGTTTCAAGAATGGGGTAACTGGGACATGTATCAGGGGTAACTGGACCACATGGGATCCAGTTACCCCAATAGTTATAAATATCTTTTTGAATTTCTCTTACTAGGGGAAATTAATTTCTCCATTGTTTTTTTGCTTGCAATAAAGAAAATTACATAATACCTTATTAAAATTACATTTTAAAAAAGCATGTTGGGGGTATCAAACCAAATTTGTTAAGTGCGATAGCTATAGCACGGAATTGTACGATACAGATGAAGAGGTGTACATAAGGCAAAGTCAGATTATTAAAAAAATTATCGAAACGAATAAAAAATAATTATGTTCAGTATAAAAATAGGGTTACATTCTCCACAGGTTTATTGGACACATCGAACTTTCATTATGGTAAATAAAAAAGAGAATGAGATACTTAAGTACTTACGTTGCCGTTTGTTCATAGATTTATCTTGTTACTTTTTTCCCTAAATACCCATGTAACTTTTATACTTATTACTTCTACTAAAGTACATAAGTACTTGCTTAATTTTTATATTTTTTGTATAAATAAATCTAATATTTACACTTTTAGTGCTTTTTTGAAACACATTGACAGTAAAGGTTTCCCTTACAACGCTCTTTAGTTGATATATAATGTACATGATCTGCGTTTAAATTTTTTAGTTGTTTACACTTTTTCAAACAGGACCTGATACCCCATATTAAAAAAAAAAACAAACGCGTGTGGAACATAGACACTGGTCCCCTTGCCCCAATTTTATGGGGCAACTGGACCCATGAGGAAAGAATGATGAAATAGATATTTTTTTCTATTTTTAGATATTAAAATGTAATTTTGAAATTTCTGTCTGATAGAGGGAACCTAACTGAACACATTTACAAAAGTTCGGACTTTAATTCAAATGAATATTAGTCTTTTGAAGCTGAATTGCCAAAATCTCCAGAGTCACATTGTAAAATCATGGCCCAGTTGCCCAACGTAACCGTATATAATAAGGCAACTTGAATCTCCTGCCTTTGGAAGTAAAAGCTGATTTGTTGATATAAATTCATAATCGATATAATTCCCATTAATTTTAATAAACTTTGTAAGTATTGCATTGTTCAACTCCATGATGTTCTACTGTAGAAGAAAGAGTCTGTAGTTAAAATTATCATGCTAAAATGGTGGTAAAGAAATATATATTACACTATACATTTTAAAACGTGTTATAAGGTGATATATTTCAAATTCGCTTAGTCTATAGGTTGAACATGTTGTACGATGGTACCATTTTAAAGTACATGGCAAATGCCACTAACGAATGATGTTAGTGTTGGGTTATCAAGTTAATCGTAATATGATCAACATTTCTAATTGTTTTACAATGGGACTTTTAAAAATCATTGTAGAGTTTTGGTTCAAGGTCACAAATAAAGAGTAACTAAAACAGTTTTAGACAAAACGCATGCGCGAGTACTGCTTTGTTATTTACTCGTTTGCTGTGTCACATACGCAAAATGGCTACTTCTGAGCGTAAAGCGTTATTGCTGGGCTGAAGATTTAAAAGCCGTTAGAGCCATGCGATTTTTTCCTTTGGGGCTTTATAAAATATCGTATCTACGTTCCGTCGCTACCTAATGATTTGCCAGAGTTGAGACACAGAATTGAAGAGGCTATTGTTTCCATTACTCCGGACTTGTTAACCGAAGTGTGGGAAGAATTGGACTTTAGGTTGGATGTGTGCTGTATAACTAAAGGTGTACCTATTGAACATTTGAAAGAAAAACTAGGTTAGTTTACATTCATTTGATGTAAGGTTTGTTGAAAATAGTTTAACGTGAACTGCTATAATATACCATTAAAGCTGCAATGAAAAAAAATGAAGTACTCCAAAATGAGTAAATCGATGTACTCATATCGAATTGAGTATGTTTGGACCAAAACTGAACATATGTTTTCTCAATTTTGAAACGTCACATGTTATCAAACCCAAACAAAACGATAATTTTGTACCCTGTAACGGTTTATTTCATTTATGGTGGCATATGTTCACGATGATTCAAATATTAAATCATGCACAGTATTTTAAAATAATTTAAAATTGCTCACAAATAAAGTTCTTGTTATAAAAATATTCGATTTGGGTATCTTGCTAATAATTTTGCTATTTTTCTTAATAAATAATCAATTAAACGTTTCTTGTTCATAATTTAGAACGGAAAATAAATGTTAGTACCTTTTTACTTTAATTTGTAGGTTCGGGGGCAGTAAATAACGATTAATATTTGATCACAACCATGGGATAAAAAATGAATACACGTGTTTCTCAATTTTGACTACATTTGGATCGGAGCTATTTTGAGTATGTCACGTATTTAAAATTGAGTACTTTTTACTCAATGTTGAGTACCCATTTTTTTCCAGTGTGGGCCATTCTTTCATGGACGGCCAATATAATAAGTGTTTTAAACCAAAAACTGCAGAAACTGCGCGAATTAGAGTCCCCAAATTTGAGGATGGTCTCAAATATCAATCCCGTTTAGTCACTCTTTAGCTAATCGATGTGACGCGCTGCAATGTGATACAATCAACAATTTCTTAATCCTTTATTCAACAGGATTAATCTCCCTTGATTTTTACGCATGGGGGATCCGAAGAATTTATATATATATGAAACTATGCTCATTAGCAGAACTGTACCATGGAATTGAAATTGTTTGTGCAACAAGCTCTGTGGCAACTTTGAAGGATGTCACCATCATGCTCGAAAGTGTTTGGAGTCTAGTGGTTTGCAGTTTCTGCAATTATTGAATTTGCGCTAAGAAGCTGTATGCATAACTTTTAGCTTTAGATTGTTGAAAATATACATCATAATACTCAAGAACTGTTAAATTGTGCATGTACTCTTTTGATCACTCCTGCTTATTAATTGGTAAAGATAATGATTACTCGTTTGACTGTTTTGACATTTCACAGGTGATTCAATTTCTGTTTTTTATTTTATTGTAAATTAAGCAACACTATAACACCAGCTATAAAATTGCCAACGTATCTTGAATATATCCAAAACTAAGAAGATTTTTGGTCACCTTATAAGTTAAATACTCCCAAGCTGTCATCAAAAGCCTTTTTATATAATTTTATAAGAAAAGAGGTTTATATTCAGGAAGAAACACTATTCTCCTTGTTTTGGGAAAGGGGGGATGAATTGGAAATTTTTGCGACTTCTAGATTTTATAAGATGAGATAATAATATGTTCGAATTGGCAAGAAAAGAAAACTGAAATTACAATTTCAAATCGATTTTGCTTTCTAACGAATAAAAAATGTTATCCGAGCAAAATGAGAATGGAAAAATAGGGGAGACCGGTGCACATTTTCCATAGGGGCAACTTTTCCAACTAGCTTTAGTTTTTAAATGAGCCGCTAGGTGACGCTAGCGAGTGAACTGGCTGAAGTGGCAACATCTTACACAACATCTACAAAAGTTATAGCTTAATAGCTGCTGTCACTTCGTCTGGAGAGCTGTTTTTTTCATTTGAGTAAAATTTTAGGTCTTTATTAAAACGTAAAAAAAACGTACTAGCGTTAAACTTACTGTTTTGACATTGCATACACTAAAAAAGGGTTTCTTTCTTCAGGTAACTATGCGTTTGTTTTGCAAATAACTTACACCGGTATTCGTCCAGGTAGTGTAAAAGTTCAAATATGGCGACGGGGCAGGTTTTCCAACAACATACGGGGCATGTTTTCCAACATGTTTCTCGTTTGAAAACCTCCCCCCCTCCTAAATCAGCTAGTTTTATTGTATCAAAAAATCGGCCAAATAACCATATATACTACGAACCCGTTTGATCATTTAGTCATTTAAGTAAAACTATCAATATAAAAAACAAGGTAAATTCAAAAATATAATAAAATGTCAATTTTTTCTAAAATGGGTTCATTTAATGAATCCATTTTATGTTAATTATGCCTTTATAGTCATAAGCTAGCACACTGAGATCGCAGTGAGTATGAACGTCTCAAAAAGCAAATTAACCGTGCTTACAGCCGCTCCACTGGCGTTAATCCACAGTTAATATTATGGCGGGTTTTAAACGTTAGAGAATTTTCATACTGAATCCTGAAATATTTACAAACTCTGCTTTAACGCCATCCTACTTTTCTGAGAGGCCAGCTCCTGCCGCACCAAATCTTAAAAGCACCAACAATCCTGAAAATATTTGAAACTTTCCTCAATAATCACCCCCCCCCCCCGCACAAACAAAACAACTCCGAAAGCATCTAATTATTCTATACCAACGCAGGCTAGCATTTCCAAAGAAGCTATTCCTTAAGTTCTACTCAAATTTTCCCTATTGCTTATGAAAAAAGCGTTCCTTCTACATCCAAACAAGCTTTGCCTACACCAGAAGAAATTAGGACTTTTGCGTAGGCTGCCCTAAGCAGGCAAACACGGCGTGGAAAAAAAATAGGAAGTATTGTACATACTGATTCTCCTGTCAAAAATCAACTAAAAATGGAAAAAAAGATTCATCTAAAAAAAAGGAAACTGCAAAAGGAATCAGATAAAAGGGGCGAGAAAAAAAAATCCAATTCCGGCCAGGGAGCTGTTTGGACCTTCGTCTTTAAATGTCAAATGGATTAAAACTGTTTTTTATGTTACTGTTATGTTACTGAGCATTTAGTTCACAATAAAAAATACTTATTAATTAACAAGCAAGATTTATTACCGATGTTTTACCATTTAAAGTATAGTTGGAAAACTTGCCCCTGACCATTTTTCGTAGGCTGGAAAACTTGCCCCGCATACGGGGCACATTTTCCAACGTAACATGATTAGACTTAACTATTTTTTGTGAAAAAGTATATTTAGTTTTTTGAAAAATAATTGTGACAGTTTGTACAGGAAGGTCTAGGGAATGCAGTGATATCTTGTATATATCAAAATAGTTAAAAATAAAAAATAAAAAAATAAAAAATCTAAAAAGTTGGAAAACTTGCCCCGGCCTCCCCTACTTATTGCAGCTAAATCCTTCTTGTTGAAAGTTACGTATTTTGAGAAAAAATCGCCTTGTAGCTTTCACGCTTAAGATGTCGATGATCAAGGAAGTATCTTCACTGTAAAAAAAAAAAAAAAAAGGATTAAAAAACAGAGATTCTACTGGCAATCAAGACGCCAGTACTATTTCCGTGAAATTTCCGTTAAAATACGGAAATAGTACTAGAGTCTTGATTGCCAGTAGAATCTCCGTTTTTTTAGTCCTTTTTTTTACAGTGTTTAATTAAAAATTATTAAAAGTTATTAGGAAAAGAGTAATCACATTATACGACACACCGGATATTCATTGAAGTATTATTGAATATCAGTAACAGCGTGCGTAGAGATTACGTGGTTGGAGGTTTACATTTAATTACCATTATTCCTGAATAGACATTTTGACTTCAATTAGCGATTAAATAAGGTGAAGATTACAATATGGATATAGTGATAGTCAAAATAAGCACAACTACGCCGCCGAGTAATACTTGGAAAAAACCTCCCATTTAGTTTTAAGCCGTTTGAAAATTTTCTAATTACAAAAATGTAACCATAAACTAGATACAGAACCTAGTCTTTATGTCAGTTCCGAACTACAAGGTCGACTTTATGAAGCTACTAATTTATCCGATTTATGGCATTTTTAAAAATTTACAATTTTCTCCGGAGTTTTGATCGTTATCAGAAACATGAAATCTTCTTGCTTCGTACCTTTGTCTTAGCTACTAATTTCCCAGCAAGAGGACTGCCCATATACTGATTTTACGCGCAGATATATTTCATCCACACATAATTTAATAGAATACAGTATTCTCCGGAACATTAACACAAAAAATAACCATGCCAAATGCTGCTTCAGTTTGGTGTTCGGGTGAGAAGTGGTATTTTACAATATGGTTGGCCATAGGCTATTTCACATTACAAATAATGTCAGTCATAACATTCATAACATTCAGTCATAACATTCATCATAAACATTTTATGATTATTACATACCTTGGCAAGTCTAGACTCCTACACATGTACCTGAGCGAGAGGCCTTCTGTAGTGAACGGAGATAAACTCCCCTGTAGGCTGGCCGCCCTCCTATACTGCCTGTACCTGGGCGGAGGCTTGCCCCTGTAGGGCGGTTGCTCGTCCGGCGTAAGGTCCGAGGAGAGCGAAACCAGGTCTTTGGAGATGGTGGTAGTGTTTCCGAGAAGAGAGCCCCCGGAATGTGCCACAATGTGCGACAACAGCTGCATAATCGTCTGGATGTCCGTCGTTAAACGAGTTTCGATCGTACGTACCTGCCTGTAAGGAAATGATCCATTTAAAAAAAAGTTCACGCCGCATCGAACAACTGAAGATAACCCACTACATTTAAATAGCCAATTTCGAGAAAATACCTCATTTGTTTTATTTGAAATCCTCTAGATCTTTTAAAATTCCAAAACAATTTTCGTTTTTGTCTTACGGTCATTGGAAGTGTATCCAATAGCTGTTTTATTTCAGCTCACGAACCAGAAATTCGTACATAATAACCAGAAGTAAGAAAGAAAAGAACTTTTCATATAAAGGAAGATACAACATAAAAAGCGTGAACAGTATGAAGAGTTTGAGGTGAGTATTTCTAATTGATTTTTCGACATTAAAATTTTAAAAGCGTTTTCCGAAAAATATGATTAATCTGTTCCGGAAAACGCTGTATCTCCAAATTTTTTTGTTGTATTTAAGCAACACCGATCGTTTACAATTTACGTGATGCAGTAAGTGGAATGAACTATTGGCTGTTGCGAGGGCGTTTTTGATAAGTATCCAATGTTGCCTTAATTTTCTTTAAAATTCATATATTGAAAAAAAAATTGCACCAAAATTATTTATTTAACAAATAAAATTGTCTTTTTTAAACTAACTTATTTGAAAAATCAATATAATACTCATTTTTGCATTATTAAAAAAATGAGTGTTAAACGTAGTGGGATACCTTTTAATATGAAACCCGAAGTTAATAAAAAAGACAGGCTGCCGCGGTCTCTTTTTCACAAACCACTTGAGTCACGTGGAGCTTGAATTCTTGAATGCAGGTGCACTAAAAGAGCATCACGTGACTCTGTAAATGTTTAATGCGAAAGGTGGTGTAGCACCTGTCTTTTTCGTTATCTTCAGTAAAATCAGAACTTATGCCTTTGAACTTTAAGTATTAATGTAAGTTAATTAACAGCAAAATAAGACAATATATTTAAAAATTTTTGTTGTACTGTATCAATTAGCAATAAAAATGGGCATGATGACTTAAGGAACTAAAACATGAAATTCCTGACTAAAGTATGTTTCTACCACCTTTGTAGATATTAGTATAGTTAAGGATTTTTGAAAATCAAACGTGTTTCAAATCAAAATATTATTCTCCCGAAAGAAAATTTATTTTTAATTTAAAAATTCCCCATCTGACATAATTACAGCAGAATGCATTATGTATCGCAATATCTGGGATTTCTTTAGAGAGTGTATGGTAAAACGTTTTAATGAGGGATTCGTTTTTTAAAGAAAGTATTTAAAGCTAGTTGGATGTGCCAATCCCAAAACTTTCTTCTATCTCATATATTTTAATATTTAAAAATGTTGTTACAAATGCAATATTTCATTTATTAGTTCAATGCTATATAAACGTTCACTTTCAACTTAAATTTCTGCTTCAGTCAATTAATCGGAATAAAAACGAGTTAATCTCCACCATGATATTTATTAAAATCAATAGTTTTCGGTTATTTTGTTGTATATCAGCTATTCGCGAATAGCCGGCTTATCAGGATGGGAAGTTCTTCACTATCTTCACAAGCTGTCGCTGTATAATAGAACTACAAAAAATCAAGAAAATTACACAAAATCGCTATTATAGCGCCCCCTTTCGGCGGAATATTTCCTAATTCAGGGAGGACTTTAAATTTGGTTCAATTCTATGTATAACTTCATACACTTTTCGATGGTACAATATTCAAAATGGCACAAAAAACGCTATTACAGTGCCCCCTTTCAGCGGAATTTTTCCAAATGCAAGGAGAATTTTCTTGCCTTGGCCAAAAACATACACAAAAAATTTGATTCAATTCTATGCATAATTTCATACACTTTTCAATGGTACAATATTCAAAATGGCACAAAAATCACTATTACAGCGCCCCCTTTAGGCGGATTTTTTCCAAATTCAGGGAGGACTTTTTTTGCCATGGCCGAAATACATACACGAAAAATTTGGTTCAATTCTATGCATAACATCATACACTTTTCGATGGTACAATATTCAAAATCGCATAAAAATCGCTATTACAGCGTCCCCTTTCGGCGGATTTTTTCCAAATTCAAGGAGGACCTTCTTTTCATGGCCAAAGACATACACAAAAAATTTGGTTCAATTCTATGCATAACTTCATACACTTTTGAATGGTACAATATTGAAAATGGCTCAAAAATCGCTATTAAAGCACCCCCTTTAGGCGGAATTTTTCCAAATGAAAGGAGGACCTTCTTACCTTGGCCAAAAACATACAAAAATTTTGGTTCAATTATATGCATAACTTCATACACTTTTCGATGGTACAATGTTCAGAATCGCGCAAAAACCGCTTTTGCAGCGCCGGCTTCCGGCGGATTTTTTCAAAATTAAGGAAGGACCTGCTTGCCATAGCCAAGCACTTAAAAAAAATTTGGTTCAATTCTATGCATAACTTCACACATTTTTTGATGGTACAATGGCGACAGACAGACGGACACACGGACAGACAATCATTTTCTATAAACATGTTTTTTGGGATCTCTGACCCCTAAATATAATACTTTCTTCTATTGAAGATAGAAGAAAGTAAAAATGTTGACAGCTTAACTACACTAATAGAGATTTGTAGCAAAACTGCATTCAAGACTAAGGCAGATCCAGCTCTCAATTAAGAGGGTGAAGTGTCATTCTCATTAAGTTTAGACTGAGGATGAAACTTTTGATGTTGCAATTTTTAAACATTGCTGTGCGCAAAAAATTAGTTGTTTTGCCAATTGAACATTCATTTGTTAAAATTAGTTGGATTGTTTCAATGTTGAGGAGGGGTTCATAATCCTCACAACTCTCATCTTGGATTTGATCTTGATTCTGGGGCCTCGGTCCTATTCTTGATCTTGACTGCATAAATGAACAAAAAGATAAGTTTCCCTTCCTTCCCTCTTCAGCGACCTGGTTGTTACGAATATGGATAAAGTTATTTCGATAGAAGGAAAGACAAAAAAAAAATAAAAAAATATATATATATATATAGAACCAGACCAGAATATATATATATATATATATTCTGGTCCTTTTAATATGAGATTTAACAACCACAAAAAAGATATAAGAAAGATAACGAGTGCGAGGGAAGAACAGGAGATTGAAATAGTACATTTTGCAAAACATGGAATTGAAAATATTGAAATATCGATTTTGCATATAGTTGCAAACAAGGTTGAAAGATTAATATGTGAAAGGAATATGATGGTTAAATACGGAACAGTGTACCCTTATGGTTTAAATGTTATGTTTGATCAAATTAATGTTTTGAAGAATTTCAGAAATACAATATTGAAAGAGTCAGTCTATGAAAAAATTAATCACGATTTGAGTTGTGAGTGTGAGTTACATAATAAACAAAATGTCAAGGTTAATGATCTAAATTGTAGTAAGGATATTAAAAATGCTATTGTCAATATTAATTCCGGCAATATTGTTAAAACAATAAAATACATAATTTTCAATGTGAAAAAGAAGTTAATACCCGATTTATTGAGAGAATTATATGAACATACAGGTAACGAAAATATAGATATAGGGTTTGATCTGTTGAGATTCAGAATAGGTAAGCAGAAACTTAATGGTTACATTGAGTTGAAAAACAACAAAGTTAATTTAGAGAATAAGATTTATTGTGTATTGGATTACATGGGGCACCATTTTAGGGGTGCTAATTTTAAGGGAATTTTAAATAAGTATAATGAATACCTGCCGGATAAAAACATACATATTATTAAAGCTTACAAATACGATAAACCATTAGGCAGAGTTATATTTAACTACAACAGTTACTCTAAGAAGTTGCAGAGCTGTGTCGAGAAAAGTATTTGTCATTGTAATAATGTTGAATATAATAAATACGTTAATTCAAATTATGGACATATTCTTACCGGGGATCTTGCTATAGTGGCAGACACAAATCTCAGAAATTACATGAGGTATGGTACAAAATACAGATTGAGGAGAGTTGTGAGTAGAGGATTAGCCATAAAACGTTTGTCAAATAATATAGATATCTTCATTCAAAAATTAATATATAAATATGGTTTACCAAAAAGCGTTTTTGAGGAATGGAGGCACTATATTTTAAAAGAATTTCAAGGCTTTTACCATAAAGATTTTGAGGGTGTCTCGGGAGAATCTTACAAAGATTTGATTAAAGCAGTAAAAAATCTACAGAATGATTTTATCATTATGTATGTGGATAAAGCTAACACCAACTATGCTATAATATGTAAAACATTATACGGAGATATTCTAAGGGAAACCTACAATAATGAGGGAAATTATCAACTACTAAAAACTACTAAACAAGTTACTGTAAACAGAGTGAAGGCGTTCTATAAAAAAAAATAAAATCAAAGCAAAATAGTGTGGAATTTCCTTATCTTGTAATGATTCCAAAATTCCATAAAAACCCAATTACTTTTAGAACCGTAACTTATGGGTTTGGTTCTTACCTGGAATGTGTAAATAAAAAATTTTTGAATATATTACAAAAGATTTTCGATCAGGTTATAAATGAATATTCTTCGATAGTAATAAAAAATAGCTATGAACTTATAAAAAGTTTAAAAAAGCTGAAAAACATCACAGGATTATATACATATGATTTCGAGGATTTGTATAATAGCATAAATTTAGATGATTTGAAGTACAGAGTTATGGATTTTTTCAAGAAATCTAAAGAGAAGGATATCAGTATTGAAATATTCACCGATTTATTTCAATTTGTTGTTTACGAAAATTACCTGTTTGAAGGGAAACAAATATATAAACAGGTAAGAGGTATTCCAATGGGGGCAGTTGTAGCTCCATCCTTGCAGATATTTATCTGTTTACATATGAAGCCGGTTTATTGTTGGAAAAAAACTTAAAGATATACAGATATATAGATGATGTTTTGGTGGTTGAGCTGAATAATAATAAAGAAATTCATCAATTTAAATGTTATCCAGACACTTTGAATTTAAAGAGTGCTTCGGATGATCGGGGCGGTGTCAACTACTTGGATGTTAATTTGGAGATTATAAACGGAATTATAGTATATAGTATTTATGATAAAAGAAATTATTTTGATTTTGATACAATAAAAATAAAAATATTAAACTTTAATAGTAACGTGCATGTTTCAATTTTTAGAAATATATATTTAAATGGTTTAAATCGTATAGCAAATTTGTGCTCAAATGTTGATAAATTGGTTGGTGAAATTTTTAACCTTTACATAAACGCCAGTAAACGAAATTACCCAATACATTTTCTGAATGATTTGACTTTCAATTTTATCAGGAAAAAAAGCTATCGAAATAAAACATTGGAATTGTTCGATGATTGTGATTTATCGATACGTGATTCCTATCGAAAATAGCTTAGCGGTGAGGATAATCATGGACTTCATTTGATGGCTTTTGAATTAGTTTGTGGTTTTCATTTTTTCCAATCTCTATTTGTTTGGTCTTGGCAAGTGAGGGGGAATGTTGTGCACTAAAACATGTTTAACCCCGCAGTACAAGTCATAAGCCTTGGCCACTTGTCTTCATGATTGGTTTTTTCTTAGTTACTCTTGGTTTTGTTAATTATTGTTTTAGTTACAGTTTGTTAGATGTTTTTTTCGTGTACTAAATTATATGAATTTGGATTTTTCAATATATATATATATATATATAAGTATTAGAAATAAGTAAGATACAATTTAATCATGTTTATCCGTATCTTTATGTTACCTGCTGAGGTTGTCCAGTTTTGTTTCCAGCATTTGAGTGTTTGGCCTGGCGACGGGGAAAGGGAACGGCTGGTGATGGGGTGATGTAACATCATCGCCCGGACTGATTCCGTTCGCTGAGCTGCTTGTCAGCGGTATGGTTACGCTGGAACTGGAGCGGGCACTGCTCTGAGAATGGTGGTTGTGGCTGGCACCTAAGCGCCCTGGTCCAGAGCACGGCCGCCGTTGCTCCCCCACGGCGTCTCGCAGGCTGGCGATCAGCTGCTGTTGTGTTGACGGGAAGATGTGATTAGGACTGGACGCCTGTCCCATGGAACCCGGGGTAGAGTCCAGTGAAGGCAGTTGCGAAGCTGCGTTAAAAAGTAAGTTTTGTGTTAGCAATAACCGTTTGAATCAGGAAAAGCGCACATTGCGCATATCTACATCTAAGTAAAAGAAGTATTATAAAGTTGTAACACTCTGAAAACAATTCTTTATAATTGGTTTATCAGGTTGTGACAAAAATGATTTTTTTGGATATCATTATTTCCAAATTATATTCCAAATTCACATAATTCTGTGACTAAATAAGGCAAATATTTTTTTGCAAATAGGGCATCGAAAATAAGCATCTCTAATGGATCCTGCATGTAGAGAAAATTGCCAGAAATCATGTTTTGGGTAACAATAGCATATTTTTTTAGATGCATCTGTGGCATTATATGTTTAGGAATAAAAAACTGTATTTCGAATAAAGAAATAATTTTTTCTTTCGCCATGTGTTAAGCTTCAAAGCATTTTTTAGAAAGTTTGAACAGAAATAAGTTTGTTAACATATAATACTTGAAAATATTGTTCATGTCGTATGTAATAATTGAAAAAAAAACTTTCCAAGTAACTACTAGCTTCCACCAGCAGAGAATAACCTAACTTATACAGTGCGTTAAGAAATTATAATACAATAAAAGATTTCTTGAATTTTCGTAGAAAAAGAAATTATATGCAAATTGATTAAAATTGATCGTAAAATACTTTCTACTCTAATCACAATTTAAAAAATAAACTTAAATTTTATTAAAATTTAGTCATTTTTACATGAACTAAGTAAGGGATCTGTTAAGAAATTATAAGAAGGCTTGAGGAAATTTGCATATTACATTGTCAATTCAGAATCATCATAAAGTGCATGCGATAGTATTTAGTAAAGTCATTAAGAGTCATTGCACGGGTATATTAGGCAGGGTGTTTCCATCACCATCTCAGAATTTCTTAATTTTTTTTCTTGTGTTGCCTTGCCCAAGGAAAGAACAAATCTCAAACATTTTTGTTATATCTCAGTTAGTTTTGGAGTTAGGGGGTGTCAAAATTCCCTAGACGAGGGGCGTAGAAAAATTTTGTGTCATTTTTGCCACTTTATTCTCTCAACTGTGACTGGCTCTGATGTGCTTCAGAGATTTTTTGTTTTCTAACTGATACTATACCTTGAACATTAACATCTCAAATCGAAAATTCATTTGAAGATGGTCAGAGCCCCCGAATAGGGCGCCCCCAAATACCCCTAATTTCGTAAAAAATCAGTTTTTAAGAATGCTTTAAATCTTGGCTCTGATGTGATACAGAGAAAATTTTTGCACAATGTAGTTATTACATTGTCATACAAAGTGAATTTAAGGTTAATATTTTTTGAAGGTTCCCAGAGCCATTCGGTATGGGGGCCCAAACACGGACCTGAACGCTAAGTTATGTAATTTCAAAGCATTGGTGCAGCTGGCTCTGACCTCCTACATGAAAACTTTTTGCATGGAGTTGCAGCATCAACTTAGTAGTTTCACATTATGAAAAAATTTATTTTGAAGGTACTACCATTTTCAAGAAAAATCCATTGAAGCACACAGATTTTGATGGGGTAATTATGAGTTTGAAGCTCTTTTTTAAAAAGAAATATCACTATCAAGTATTAGCTTACTATTAAAAAAGTACTTTTAAATGCTATTTGTTTGAAAACTACAATTTATATTTGAGATATTAATTTTTTTGTAGTGTTAATGCCATTTCAGTAATGCTGGCAACTGTACCAATGCTTTGAAATTACATAACTTAGAGTTCAGGTCCGTGTTTGGGCCCCCATTCCGAATGGCTCTGGGGACCTTCAAAAAATATTAATCTTAAATTGACTTTGTATGACAATGTCTGACTACACTGTGCAAAAATTTTCTTTGTATCACATCAGAGCCAAGATTTAAAGCATTCTTAAAAACTGATTTTTTACGAAATTGGGGGTATTTGGGGGCGCCCTATTCGGGGGCTCTGACCATCTTCAAATGAATTTTCGATTTGAGATGTTAATGTTCAAGGTGTAGTATCAGTTAGAAAACAAATAATCTCTGAAGCACATCAGAGCCAGTCACAGTTGAGAGAATAAAGTGGCAAAAATGACACAAAATTTTTCTACGCCCCTCGTCTAGGGAACTTTGACAGCCCTAACTCCAAAACTAAAAGAGATATAACAAAAATGTTTGAGATTTGTTCTTTCCTTGGGCAAGGCAACACAAGAAAAGAAAATTAAGAAATTCTGAGATGGTGATGGAAACTTTTTCCTTTTTTTGCCTGATTCGCTCATGCAATGACTCTTAACAGAGAAGTCAAGTTTCTGGTTTTGATTGTGATATTCACTATTTACTTCATGATGCCACTGACATATGCGTTATCTATTATAAGAGTATTATAGGAGTTATCTGAATACGAGGTTAAAAAAAAAAAAAAAAAAGAGGTGCTTGTAAATCTATTGAAATGTTCCAGAACTGCCATTAAAATATCTTAATTAAACAAGAAATAGAAATATGTGTCCATAGATTTTGAAACACTTTCCAACACTTCCAGAATACTGCAATGTAACTTCACCGTTTAAAATGGTAAAAACAGATTTCAGCAATTACCGTCTATAGACAGGAAGTTACTCGAATCCTTTTGTGCATCCTTGTATATATATATATATATATATATATATATATATATATATATATAAATCTATTATATACGCTACATAACGTTCTAAAATTTAGCTTGGACATAAAACGCATAATACAATCAGAAATTTACCTTCAGCAATTTCCATCAACAGACAGAATCGGAAATACACTCGAATATTTTTTGTACAGCCCTGTATATTATGTATCGCTCACCCACAAGAAAAGTGACACATCTCCACAAAAGAAAATTTCACAGGAGAGAGGCAAAAGAAGATTCGCATGTTTATACTGTAACATGAAATTATAGCACTTAGCTCTGCCATCTTTGGCTCTGCATGCAGTAGTAAAAATGTGCATAAAGAGTAAAACCATTAAGAATGAAGACTAGATGAGATTTGGAAGATTGGGTAATTTTACCTCCCAACACAATTTGCCCCCTCCTGTGGTCACGAATGGACATATACGGTAATAAAACGATTTTCCGGTAGACATAAAACTTTTCCTGTAGAAAGATGCACCTATGACAGACCTATTAGTTGAATAAAACGCAAAATGAAGTTTTTCGAGTTGGTGTCAATTTTTTTGCGGGTGAGCGGTATATATATATATATATATATTATACTCTCTCCATATTAAACTAAAATTTATTTCGAAAAATAAAAACACACAACACAACTGAAAACGTACTTTCAGAAATTAGTATCCGTTGACGGTATCGGTTCTATTTGGTTCTATGTGCCGGGTTCATTGCGAATAAACTGAAAGTTTCCATTGTAAGAGAATGGCACAATACACAGTATTATTGAAACAGAATTTTAAAACCCGGTCACTTTAATAAAAGACATTGAGTTCGAGGTTATAAGAAAAAACAGAGTACCAATATCATATTACTTTTCATACTTGTTTTGTTTCTCAACAAGTGGTCTTATAATTTGTTAACGATGCTTTTTTCATTTATTTCTAATATTTTAATTAATTTAATCATTTATCACAGTATTCAGATTTATTAAAACTAATTGTAATAATTATTATATAACATTATATTTTAAACATTAAATTAGAATTAGAACCCTTATATGTAGTGTTCCTATAATTTCTTAACAGTCTGTAAATAAATACTCAATGAATCAAAGGAGCGAAAATATTTAGTTAGTCTGAGAGTATTGACCAAAAAACATCGCTTCTTTTTTACGATAAATAGTCAAAAAAATTTAGAATTCTTAACGGATAGTTAAAAAATAATTTATTTAAATCACATGTATCTAGTGAAATATGCAAGGACAGGTCTAGATAGTTTTCAAAGGATGAGAGGTATTACGAAGTTAGGATTTCTACGCAAAGATGGATTTCCAATCCCTCTGAACAAAGATCAACTCGATAATACATATACAGTATATAAACTTGATAATATACTTATAACTACTTAAAAGGTGACACAAACATATAAAAATATTATTTAATGCAACCCGAGATCTTTCGAACACACATGCGTTCATTTTCAAAGGGAAAAAAGATGACTGACTGAATAGAAATACTTTTTAAAAACAAAAACAAAAATAGTACGCATGCGCAAGCGGAGTTCAGTCCATTTCCCTGCAGAGGGATGAAAAGATCAGTTCATATTATCAGGAGGTCTTGAAATATTTAGGATATTGTACCAAATTTCGGGAATATTATAGGAAAGGACATCGTTCCAAACATTTTCACTTCTAAATAAAATTTCAATGGATTCACGGATTATTGACGAGTAGTGGTTAGACGTTGAAATGATACTTTTAGCTTTTTCGAAGTTTATCTTAATATTTTCTTTTTGATGCAATCAGGCAATGTTTGAAAGATCTCGGGTTGCATTAAATAATATTTTTATATGTTTGTGTCACCTTTTAAGTAGTTATAAGTATATTATCAAGTTTATTAATAACAAGGTGAAAATTTCCTTCACGACACTAGTGTTTAAAACAGTGTTTTGACTCTATTGTATACAGTATATGTCCGATATAATCGTGACTTTCTCATTCTAATTGACAGATTGAAAAATAATCCGCTATATGTTACCAAACCATCTCCCCCAGCATTATTTACATTTAATAGAGCAACCAATTAGAGTGAACATTTCTTTTCAGCTTTTCTACTATAGTTGCTTGAAATGTCATGCTTCATAAAATATTGGGAATGTTTCGAGACTTTCAAAATGAGAGAAAATTCAGTATCCTTTAATTTAGCAGTTCTTTCTCCATCCATGGAGGAAAAATATTACAAAACTTATTATTGTCAATATCATTTAATACCTGTTCTCAGGACAATGTAACTCCTATGTCTAGAATTATTGCAACATGTATTTGAAAATATTTACTGCATATAAAACTGCTTGTTTCTTTATTTCTAATGTAGTTCTATAAGAAATACTCCGAAGCTTATTAAAGAAACTTTTATTTATTCAGTAGTTACGGGTAATCTTTTACCCTCTTAAGAGTTACATTCTGGGTACCAGACTCATTCTCAGTTGTAATTTTTATTTACTATATACCTAGAATAGTTGTAAAATAGCAATTTTTATAAAGTTTAGATTTTCTATTATTTTAATAATTAAATATTATAATTGTTAGAATATGATTTTCTTATATTATAAATTGTTTAAACACCTTTTCTAGTAATATTCGTATTTTAAGTTTTTTATGCAATGAAACATAAGAAAGGGGGATATATTCGTTTTAAGCACTTAAGAGGTTAGAAACGCATTAAAAGTGGCTTAGATATGGCAGCCTGGGGGAGGGGTCTGGAGATTGCGTCGTAGACCCCCCCCCTCACCCCCTTGGATACGCTATTCAAAATAGGTAAGTTTTTACAGATCTGTCTTTGAAAAAATCAATTGGATTCAACAGAATTCATTTTCTGGAAGTATTCTACAAAGCTGTACGGTTAATTTTGTCAAACAAAACAGAATAATCTGTTGCACCCAAAAAACCCACGTCTGGCAATATACGATCTTTAACGACATTTAACATCCAGTGTTATCCTTACAAAGTAGGCAAAAAGTATAACGAATATGTGAAAAATTCATTCTGCTCTCTGAAGCATTTTCCAGACGTTTCAATATAAGATTCCATAACCGAATTTCTCATGTCCAAATTTATCTTTACATAAACAAAAATAATGATATTTCACGAAATATCCAGTCGATGTAAGCCATTTTTGTAGGGAATGTGTGAAATACAAGCCTAATTAGCATTATCCAATCAAAAGTTATCAAACGGTTTCTGATATACAAATGAGGGCGTTATGTCACGCGAAGGTGAAGGAAGTGCATTCCGTAGAGAGCGAATTTATGCAATATAGCGTTTAATTTCAGTGTGTAAGAACTGAAAACGATTTGTTATGACTTCGCAGTATCATTTGGAAGAATCTATGAAGTGGCAAATTATCGACCGTTTAGAAGTAGCCGAGACTATCACAGAAGTAGCGAGACGTGTGAACATTTCAAGGCAGACAGTCCCTATGTTATGGAAACGATTTCAGAACTCTGGAATTGTTGTCAGGCGGCTTGGACAAGGTCGTAAACGAAAAACAACTGCTTCGGAAGACCGATATTTGGCAATAACTGCCCGTCGTAACAGACAGTCTACGGTTCGGCAGCTAAATTCAGAGCTTGCAGCCAGAACTGGAACAGTCGTATCCTGGCGAACTGTGTACAGAAGTCTTAATGAAAAAGGCCTTTATGACAGAAAGACAAGGAATGAATCAGAACTGGAGTGAACGACAATGGAGTCATGTTCTTTTTACTGATGAATCGAGATTTTGTTTAACATCGGATTATAAACGTGTTTACATCTGGAGAGAGTCAGGAACACGAAATCGTCCTTCGAACATGATCGAACGTGACCGTTTCAGCTATGCGGGTGTGATGGTATGCGGCGGAATAATGATCGATGGACGTACGCCCCTACACATTTTCAACGGCAGATCTGTGACCGACCAGCGATATCGGGATGAGGTCTTAGAACCTTGTATCCGAACTTTCAGAGGTGCTTCTGGATCTGACTTTTTATTTATGGACGAAACGCTCGTCCGTATCGAGCGCACTTCATTGACGACTATCTTGAAAGTGAAGCCATTGACCGAATACCGTGGCCAGCAAAATCTCCTGATCTCCACCAGATAGGGAACTTATGGGACTACCTCGGGAAAGCAACTGCACGGAGACATCCTCCTCCAAGAGACGAAAATGAACTGAAGACCGCATTACTGGAAGAGTGGAACTTAATTCCCCAAACTGTGTTTACCAACGTTATTGCCAGCATGAAAACACGTTGTGCTATGTGTGTTCAATTTAGAGGAGATCACATTCCGTATTAAAATCATAAGCCTCCTTCTTATCCTGAGTTATTCCTGTTTCTCTGAACTCTCCTTGTCACCTACTTTTGTCATTTTTATTGTTTCATGCTAAAGTTTTATATCATAAGCAGTGATATTATATTTTTCCCTCTGGTATTCATGTGTTATGATGTTATGTATAATTCCACAGAAATTCATAAAATTATAGTTCACCATTTCTTCGAAATCCGTGATTCTATGTATGTAAAGATAATTTTGGACATGAGTGTATATTTTGTAATAAGAAAAAATATTCTTTGGATTCAACCGTTCTTGCTAATATTTTGAAAGGTTCAGGAAGTGATAAACTGTAAAAAAAATTCGTTCAACGTTGATCCATTTGATGGGATTAAATAAACAGAACTTTTCCAAAACAGAGTTTATTTGATTTTTTGAAATTCCTGATTATTGGGAAATTTCAGCAATGGTTTAACTTTTCACCTGGCATTATGTAACAGCTAATCAGAATAAATAGTTTAATACACTTTCAGTGTGCCACTTTAGAGCACGATGTCATCTCCCTGTTTGTTTAGCATATAACTTGGTTTAAGACAAGAGGTGTCTGGCTCAAATAGTGGTTTAGGCTGTGATATCCGTAGTATTTAGAATTATCCTTTAAAAAGAAGTTCGGTCTGATTATCCCTTGTTTGAAGAGGATAATTGTAGCCGCGTAATTTTTCAGCATTTTACTAGTTTACTGTTCAACATTTTATTACAAATGAGTTCAACATTTTACGATCTCATGATTCAACAATTTTCCAGTTTATGATTCAATGGTGCACAAAATGTTGAAACAAGGTTTCACCACCTTATGGTGGCAACATTTTTGACACCATGTTTGGGCGAAATGTTGAAAGAAATTTTTAATAGTGTAGTCAGCACTCACTTGGTTCCGCAGCCTCTAACAGAGGCGTTTTCTCCTTCATCTCTTGGTGCTCAGCCTGAGAGGCTGAACGGCCACTCATTGTCAAGCTCGGTGGCCTAGTCAGTTTTGGTTCTGGAGGTGTTTCTGCAGCCGCGCTCAGCACTGGCCCCGCCGTCAAGTTCGTCACTGCAGTGATGGCCCCTGTGATAATGTAATAAAAATGAGTACTTATCAGTATAGTTACGAATCAGACAAATTTTCACCGCATATCTATATCATGGGATCATCATCACTTGGTAAAGATGAATTTTTCATCAGATGTGTTTGATGCACCTTGTTATACTTGTAATCTGTTTTTCAAACTTGTAATCTGTTCAAATTTTCATTTAATGAAATAAAATAGAGATTTTATATTAAAATGTTATATGTAATATCTAATAATTATGCAATATCTAAAAACTAATAAAAATATAAACGATATATCTATCTGTATATCTATCTATATATCTAATAATACGATAAACAGTGGTCTTGTAAATTCTTAATACAATGAAATATTTCAGTTCTGGAGAATGAACGGCATAACTAACGTTGGGATACGTTGAAAAAATTTATCTGAATGCAAATAAATTTTATATTTAAGAATTTATGAGATATCCTATGCACCAATGGAAAATCTATTCAACCAGAGATTTTTTTCAAGACGATTGCTCATTATCATTAGAAGAGATAGACAAAACTAAACTAAAAAAACTTACATGAAACTGTACCAAAAATAGTTTGAGAAAATGTATTGCATAGCCAAAGTTATTCTACTCTTTCTATTTTAGAGAGTTTTTTTTTTCTCAAATGCTATAGAAATATTGAATAAGTCGTTTTTTAAATTCAGCCATGTAAAAGATATGCTTGAACTCATTCTTTCGAAAGGGATTCAGTCACGATTACATGTAAGGGATTAATAACAAATTCATTAAGAGAAATAATATTTGTAATCATTCTTTATCACAAAATTCTAGAAATGATCTGTAAATTTCACAAATGATTTTACTTGCTATGTGGAATTTTTTTATGCACTTTAGTAAAAATACCCCTTATATTAATGAAAATCTAAACGTTTCTTTAAAAAATTCCACTTTACATCGCATGTTTTCTGCTTATAATACGCAGTTTCAGCAGAATTTCACGAAACTTGCGGAAAACTTGACACCGTACAATATTTTTTATTGAGTTTGTTGTTGACCCTCTAAATACATTCGTGAATGAATCTTCATTAAATTCAAGCATATTCTATACATGACTGAAATAAAAAAAACAATTATTCTAGTTTTTCTCTAGAAATTCTAAAAATATCTAAAATTAAACGTGTCCAGCGACTCTTGGCTATAAGGGAGACTGGGGCTGTTGGTCAATAAGATCATTTCTTCACTCGTATAATTTGTAGGAGTTCATAAATTCATCAGTATATGTGTTTGATGATATGGTTCAATAGATATAATTTATACTCGCATCACTTGATTAGTTTGGCTTTTGTCTTCGAAAAACGTTGTTGTATATCATAATATTTATTTCTACTGGTGATTGTTTTTGTGCTGAATAACCATTTACTTTATATAGTTATAAATTTTGATTTCATATTATTAATAGTGCATTGCTAGGTTGCATTTTTATATGGCAAAAAAATTGGAAAACGCTCTAAAGTTAAACAATTTGGCATTTTTTTCGGGCAGGGTTGATTGTCACAGTGTGAGCGGACAAATTGCTCACAACCAACTCTAGTCGTAGAAACCACATTTAAATATTCTTTCAGGAAGCAAATTCAGTTTTCCTTAAGGGGAAGGGAAATTCGAACCGTAGCTCCACGTTGCAAGCCTGATGGAGTGTTTTCCTACAGAAGGCCGAAACCCATTTGTTAGTCCATCCTTTTGGCAGTAGTTAAAAAAAAATGGTCAATGTTTATAATTATGCTTTAGTAACTCAAAAAAAGAAAAAAAACTGTAAGATTCTCAATATAGCTGCCTGGTTCAAGACTTGACGATTTATAATAAATACAAAATAATAGTAACAAAAACACTACTTGTAATAACTATAATACCAATAATAATAATCATAATAATAATAATTAATGAATATATATGAAAACTATTTAAAATGGAAACAAAGAAGATAACAAAAAAAAAATCATAAATCATCGGCTGAAGAGTCCGAGAGGTATGGATAATTATTTCTAAAAATGACTTCATTTTTCTCGATAAATCTTATTAGTGCTGATATTCTGTTCATGAGAACATTCCTCTTACTAATATAATTAATCCAATCCGGAATCGCCATAGTTCTGTGTTTTTTAACGTGTTAATATGTTTCTAGAGGACAATCTAGTAGGTAGTGAAGTGAGGTGGAGGAAAGACCACATACACAAAGAGGCGGGTCACGTTTACCTATGTCACAAAGATATTTCTGGAAAGGGCCGTGATTTGTGAAGAAAAGAAAAAGGTAACGATTATTTACGGTAAATTGAATGGAAACACTTGATAATAAGTTATGTGTGTAGCGGCCTGTGTCTCCATTGTCCCATCTTTGCTACCATTCATTTTTTATTTTCTGTTTTAATTTATATTTTAAATGAGAAGCCAGATGTGAAAGGAAGTATGATGTGACATTGCCTTTTTTGCCATGGTATCAGCTAATTCATTCCCTGAGACTCCCGAGAGCCCTTTAACCCATTTAAAATGGAAAATTTGCTGCATTTGTGTAATAAACTTAGAATATCTGGAATCATATAGTCAACTTTATCCGTATTTTGCAGAGCCATTAAACCTGAGAGGCTCTCTGAAGAGATTAGGAATGATTTGTAATCAAATGAATCCGCACAAACTACAGCGTTTTTAATGGCAAAAAGTTCAGCTTGGAAAACGGAATTCTCTACGGAAAGACGAGAATTCCACGCATATATTAAGGGATTCTCTTTAAATGCACAAAAGGCGGATCCTGTACCCTGATCAGATTTTGAATCGTCTGTGAAAATATTTATTGTGATATGTCTCCTTCTTGGATACCATCCCATTTCGGATCTATGACATATTTTGGGCATTTACCATAAAATTGTGGCGCAAAATAATTTTGAGTAACGAGAAACAGTACTATGCGCAGAGAAATTCCTCTTGATGTTGTGCTAAGCGCAGTGAAAAGAATAAAAATTGCGCGCATTTCAATCCGCCGAGCAGCCTTGACTTTAACATCAGTTATTACTGGTTAGCTAGATATCTGTAGCAAATTAAAGAAGCACAAATTAATAAATGTTAATGTTGACGTAGCACCAATACATATAGGTATATTAAAAATCGACAAGCGTTTCCAGCTGGAGCAAAAAATGAGCTAGTAAATTATTTGCTGCAAGAATCGTACTTTTATTGAAGTTTAAGTTTAAAGAAACTAAGAAATTTGGCATTTAAATTAAGACAAGCAAATAAACTAAACATGCTTCAAAATTAGATATCCCACAAAATTTGATTTTTCAGCTGATGAATGATTCAATTTGATTTCAGTATTTTTATTAACTTTTATTTATATTTTTGTACTATTGCATACATATTTTTGTCGTATGATGTGAAAAAAAAATTACATTTTGGTTATCCTATTTTTTACATCAGATTGAGTACACGGTATACGATGGTCACACTGAAATTTTTGAGATGCGGCAAAATGGTATAAGTTAAACAAGTTAAATCACTCTTGAGGTTGCAAAGTAGTTCCCTTCAAGATCAATGCACTTTTGTAGGAAAATTTTCCAAAAATTATTGTCCTCAGCTCTTGGAAGAGAGTTGGAGTAAGTTCCTTGGAAGAGCTGAAAAATATCCTTTTATAATCTGACCCATCTCATCTTCGGAATAAAAACAACACCTATGTATTTTTTTAAGATTAAAAAAGGGACAAATGTCACACATAGTAAGATCAGGAAAATAGGGTGGATGTTCTATACCTTTTATGTATTTTCGTTCAAGAAATTTGACTGTAATCCTTTTTGAATCAGAAGATACATTGCTATGGTGAAGCATGAGTCCCCTAACATGCATCTTCTGGAGGAATTTCTGGAAGACGCTGAGTGGTGTAAAACTTAACAGTAACAGTTCCCTGCCTCTCTAGCTTTATGGATTTGAGCAGCCCTGAACTTCTGAAGAACACGGCATACATCCTTTTTTTTCATTGCTTGTTGTTTGTTCTCCATTGTTGCCTGTCCACAACTGTTTCACCATCTTCAAGAAAACCATACTTTATTCTCTTGAGGTGTTGGAAAGTTAAAAAAATTACGTACGTCTCATCACCAGTTATGATTTTAGAAATAAAGCGGTGCCCCCTTTATTTATCATGACACGCTCCGCTTTTCGGTGTCCTTTTAAATCATGGGGGAACCAACGACAAATTAATTTTTACCCGACTTCCAAGAAGGGTTATGTGTTTCACGCGCATCTGGGTATGTGGATTTCTTTATACCCTCGAAACATCCCAACGATTGGATGAATTTTAATGAATGAGGTCTCAATCGATTCGTCTGAACCGTCCGATGGTTATAGGCTAGATTTTCTTTTTATAAATTCAGAATGGCGGTAGCGACGAAAAAAAATTTTTACGCACCATATTGAGTGACACATCATTGAATAGAGCTTTCAAAACGAAGACGATGTTTCATTGACTATTTTACAGTCAGAATCTCCGTTTAAATATTACACAACATGGAAGTTGTGTAGGTAGGATCTCTAGCTTTGCTGCAACTGTAACCTTCATAGACATCTATAGGCCTCATCAAAACAGTGTTTATAGATAGGAAATAACAATTAAACACAACTTAAAAGTCATCAATACAAGTAAATAAAAATATAGGTAAGTAATATAAAAATTAGTTTCACATCGATGAGAAATAATTAATTAGTTCGCTTTTTACGCAGACGGGCTTTTTGATTTTTGAAATTGAATTTCATATGCATAATTTAAATAACTTTACGCATAGTTGCGGATCCAATGATAAGATCCTTCTATATCATTTGGTAGGTACAGCGATTATAATCGATAAACGTTTTTCGTACGGCTAACACATTTTCTGGGGCTACAGCTGACAAAGGTCTTCCTGCATCTTTTTCATCCAGTAGCGAATTTCGACCTCTTCTAAATTCTGTAAACCATCTGAATACAGGTGGCACGAGATGGAACTTCATTTCCATATGCTAATTGTAGACGTTGAAGGTATTCTTCTTGATCGAGCCCCACTTTAAAATTCTAGAAAATCACAGCTCGATAATGTTCCCGTGTCAACTCTATTTTCTCTTTATTTAAAATATATTCAACGATAGCTAATTTCCCATTGTTGCCACAAAATCGTCTTTGAACATAAAAAAGTTTACATTTCAATAAATTAGTCAATAATGTTTTTGGTGCATGTCGTCTACCCCTATCTCAAAAATTACAGTGTTACACCGTATTCAGTAACGATAGGTAAACTGCCTGGTTTGTGGGTGCTGCATGTTGTGATCAAGGTCTACTTTTGAAAACACTTTACTACTACTGGTTCTATGTACTAATATTTTTGGTTTATTTAAATCTAGTTCCGTATACTAATCTTAATCGCCTTATTTATTCGTAGAATATTCTACAAATAAATAAGACGAAGGTTAGCATTAGAAAAAAGGGTAGTAAAGTGCTTACAATAGTAAAGACTGAGGAGCTCTTCTAAAAAAAACAAAAAAACATGCAATACTTCCAAAAAAGCAGTCATTCTGTTTATATTAAAAATTTCCAGCCAAAACTTCATAGATATTTCATGTGACAACCAACCTATGACAGAGGTACGTTGTCATAATATTCCTAAAGTTAGCAAAGTTAAAAGTATACTTCTACCAAACAATTTGGCAATCTACAACACTTAAAATGTGAACTAACCATTATAGTTTAGACTGTAATAATGTATTTTTAATAAGGGAATACCTATTTTTTTTTTTTACTTTTGTGCTAACAAGTCTTTATCTCCCCTATAATGTATTAAATATAAGTTGTTGAGTAATATCATCCATCGTAAAGAGAAAGTGGCTTACTCCATACTGAGGTTACAGTATAATATCCCCACTGAACCCTTAAATGAGATAGAAATTATTCTAACGAGTGTGGTTCTCATACAATATTGAAGGTAGGAAAGTTGGCCAGGTTTAATATGTTCGACATTAAATATGCAGTTTCTTGGCGTCAATGCATTATTTTCGAGTAATGTTAATATAATACTATCACGCCAAGAGATTAATAAACGGCAGTTTCATTCTCTTATTGTTGCATTGTAGCTGCGAATCTTCTGTAGTGTTTATGGTTCTATTCTTTTCTTTCCTCATTTTGTTTGCATGTGATACAGTTAATTGTTAGATTGCAAAGAGCCGATTTGAAATAAAACCTACATGTTGCCCTGTAATAATAAATAGAATGAAACAATAACAGCGTTTTTGTATCGGTAATATATATTAAAGTTATTTAAACACATTGCGAAAATTAATTGTAAAAGCTACAAAAAATACAAAAGATCAAAATTCTCAAAAAATTAGTGTAGCAAAATTAGATTTCTGAAATCTGGAAATTCAACAAAATTACAAAGAAGTTTAAAAGAAAGAAAGAAAATGCTTAGTCATAAAAGCTTTTTAAATTTTGAGAGGATGTCACTTTTTACATTTATTATAACAAATTAATATATATCTACTTTCAAACACTTAAACTACAATTTACATACACAGTATTCCATGAAAACTTTGCTATGTCACACTGAAAGCATGAAAACAATCACAACAACAAACATATGCAGCCATTTTATTACATGCAATGCCCACAAATTGCCTAATATTTGACAATACTAAATTTACAAAAATAAAGTACACAGGTTTTGTATCTTGAATTTTAAAAGTACACGTAATCTTAAGAATAACTTTTAAATGCACAAAAAAGGTTGCCAATTTGTTTCTGTTGCAAGACCGCTTGAATAAGCAGATGTCTTTAGATTATACAAAAAAACAATATTTTGTTTAATGCAATTTAGATATTTTGAATTGAATTATTAAAGATTTTAATAATGAGTTCATTTTATGTATTAATCGTATTAAAAGAGTAACACATCTATTTTTCGACTTATTACACTGAAAGAACAGATTATTATACACAGTAGTAAATGAATATGTAAGTTTGTATAAAAGTGGTTTCGCTGCAAACAGACTAATTGAAAAGAAAGCATTCGATAATATATATCCGAATTTCGTACAGAGGAAAAAGAAAGAGCATCGGAAATGAATACTATATAGATTTATATGAATTCAATTGCAGTCATACATTTAAGCATGTTTCGTAATAATGCAACTAGGATGCACTTAGAGTATGATGAATGTGTGAAAACTACTGTTAATCTGAAAGACTACGGCCGGTGACCAGCAGTTGGTGACAGAGATCAGCTATGTCTTGGTTGCATGTTTTCTCAGAATAGGACACATAGGCAGCAAATCACTGCTGCTATAAACATATGCAGAAAGATTCGTTAAAGTAGAGTAAAATATTGCTATAACAGCATATAACAGTTGCTGACAGGAAGCCACAAAGGTTTAAGGCTTCAGTATTCAATATCTCACGATCATTGGACAGATGGTGATTGGAAAAGCGTTGCCTGATAAGTTGAATGAAGGTTTCGATTTCATCATCTACAGGCAGGTGGTGTTGGTGTAACAGTCTGGGAATCTTTACTTTTGAAGATATTCTTAACGGGCTCAAAGTACTTTCACATACAGCCTGAAGCGTGCAAAGTTTTTTTTAGTATGAGAACGTTTTTTTGAATGACAATCCAATCTTTTATCGATCTCAGGTACTACCTAACTATTTAGCTGGATCACCATATTTCTATCTCAAGAAGCATTTGGGAGATCAATTAGAATGGTCATATGGGGGCACAACCTACCGTATAGCAGCTACCTAACTATTTAGCTGGATCACCATATTTCAATCTCAAGAAGCATTTGCGAGATCAATTAGAATGGTCATATGAGGGCACAACCTACCGTATAGCAGTACGGATGATCTGAGACAGAAGCTTTGAAATTCCTGAGAGGAAATACAACCTTGTCACTTTCAACGCCTTTCTGAATCATATGCGCTTACATGATATTAGCTGAATATGTATAATAAATTGTCTTTTCAGTGTAAACTGGAATATTCTTTTATAACAAAAGACAGTTTTAATTTAAAAAATAATTGTTTAATTTTTTAAGAGATAAATTAAACCTAAACATCACATTTAAGAGTTTTTTCTTAAAAATTATAATGGAGAAATATTCCATGTTTTGTATAATATAAAACGATAAGATACTTCCATTACCACAAAAAATGTTCTAGATAAATTCTTGTACAATTTATGAACGCTTTTAAAATGAAGAAAAGAAATCTTAAGACAGAAAACAATAAGCTTCATTTTAGAAAAAATCCAATATTGATTATTTGCTTTTCAAATCGTACAATAAAATGTCCGAGAAATCATTAATAATATTTTACGAGCAATGCAGGCAAATAATTGATGAAAACTTCAAAATGCTTAAAAGATCATCTTTCGTACTTTTTAGAAATTAGTCAGGTCCCAGAAAATAAGCAATTACATAATTCTATATTATTCAAAACATACCCGTTCACAGTGTTATCATTTATCACCCTTAAATATAGTTGTTTTAAATACCTTTTTGAAATCTGCGAAGGTTTTGTGTACTTTGTAGAAAGAATGTAATTATTTTGAGGATTTATAAGATATTTTGATTCTCATATGTAAGCTACATTTTTAGATTTTTTAATTTTTAGATATATTTCACTAATGATATAACTATTTTTACTGAAATACAAGGTGCGTTTAACAAATTCGGTGTGAATAGCCAGATATTTAAAAACAAGTCAGGATAGGATCGAACGCGCATCCATCAGGATTGAGAAACATGTGAAGAAGCGCCTCTTGTCGTCGAAATCGCTATGCTTAAGCAGAGTTGCCAGCAGCGGCAAATCGAACGTAGTCAGTGAGACACGTCCTGTTAAATGCAATGGAGCAACGCATAAGCATCAAGTTTTGATACCAATTGGGAAAAACGGCAACGGAAAACCATGCAATGTTGGTGCAAATTTGCAAATCAGAAGCAGTGAGTAAAAAAGGTTTATGACTAGTTTAAACGTTTCCGCGGCGGAAAGGAAACTGTTGATAATGAACCGCGTTCAACAACGTGTGACATCGGCGCTTCCAGAGATTCTGAACAAAGCCCTGACAGTCTCTAGCAACTTACAAATGTTGTCCAAAACATATTGTGACTAAAGATTTTTTTGATTGTATCTTTCGTTTTCTTTATTTTATGAGACCATTCATAGAACTTTTAGACGCACCTTGTATATATAATAACACCGAGAAAAATATTCAACGTTCTATGACAATTTATAAAATTACTGAACTTTTATCGACTAGCATTACTCAATTTATATTAGTAACGTTTGGTCAAGTAAAATTATAATAATAAATAAAACTCTTCATTGGATACGATATGATTAAAGTTTTCTAAACAAGCGATTTTCAATAAATGCAATACAGAATTATGACAAATTAAAATCTGAGGTACATCAGTCTGCGTAAATTTAGTCTACAAATACACCTGCATTACTTTGATAAGCGTAGAACGTTTATGGCAGTTTAACAGTATGTAATCTGAAACATAATATTAAGAAAGACGTCATTATTATTCAATTATAAAGGATTGGGTTACAATTACTAGAGAGCTAGAGCAATGCACACAAGAGAGCACAAACTAAGGCACAAACTTGCATGCGATAATAGCGGATTGCATGCGACTTGCAGCAGCACAATCTTTTGGTTGATTTCACACTGAAAACCTACCGTGAAGAGCATCGGGCTTTTGGACTCTGGTGTCGGTCAGACTTCGTTTAATATCTCGAAACAGCCCTGGAGGATAACATATGGAGATGAAAATTCTTGCTAACTATCACTGGATGTGAGACTCAACATTTATAACAATAAGGTCGCTTTAGAAATGGTTACATATTTATAACAGCTAAAGTCTTGAACACTATGAAAATATATCGAAATTATCTTGCGTTAAATTTGACATTTCAAGTAAATGAATATTAAGAGTCTACACTAGTCACGGAACGACTTCCAAAAGCTAATGTTAATCCATTGGAGACATTCTTTACAATTCTCTTGTTTGCACTTCAATATTTTAAAATGATTATACTTGAATAGCATATCTAAGATCTATGTCTGATGCTATACCTTTCTACTTTTTCGATTTGGTTGCAGTTCATTCTTTATTCTTTCGAATTCGAAAAAAAAAAAAAAAATGTTTGGCTGGTTCCAAAATTGAATAAAAAAGTGTGTTCTAAAAATGAAATGAATAATAATAATAATAAATATATAAAAAATAAAACTGCAACCAAAATGAAAAAATACAAAGACACAAAATTAGACATGAACCTCAGATATTCCATGCAAAAAGTGTCATTTGAAAACACTGAAACGCAAAAGATAAATTTGCAAATAACACTTTCGTTGGTTTAACATTAGCTTGTAAATGTCGATTCATGATCGACGTAGGCTATTAACAAATACTCATTGCATTTAATGAACTAAATTAGAAAAAAAATCATCAAATGTTTTATTTGTAAGAAAATTATGAATTTCATTTCATCTCTTGATTGGATGGTCAAATTAAATTTATTTCTAATGTTTACAAAAACCTGATAAAAGACTCTCCGATTATTTTCCGTGATTGGGATGATTTTTGATATAGAAATTAATTAAGGAGACATTTTTCTTTTGCTATCCATGAATATAGCAAGAAAAAACAGCTGTTTGAAATCAGCTCTCATTTTCGAAATTTTATGTTTTATTTGGATATGTGATGATTTTATAACAATTATAATTTTAAAGGAAATATTAAAATTTTTATCACCCAAAAAGGATGTTTCAAATAATGTATATTCATATATAGATGCTATAATCAAACTATTGAGTGAAAAAATATATAGTAACTTAGGTATACATTTCTAAAATCATAGCGCAGCTTCGAAGTTAAAATGCCTGGATGTCTAAAGTACAGCGGAATCTAGTGGAAAGATTTTTTTTAAAAAAGGGATAAATGAAATGCACAGAAAGAATAATGCTATTTTTTTTTTAAAATATTTAACCAACGATAATTTACCCGCAAGATATGTAAGTGAATTTCGGATTTAACTGGATGTATTCTCAATAGACCTTCTTTAGAGGAAAAAACAAAACAAAATATATTTTTTTTTTTCATGGCATACTATACCTGCTATGGAATGCAGAGTGCCTGACCGCTGCCTCTGCCCAAAATTAAGATTGGCGGGAGTGACGTCCTGTCCTGCCTTAGTTGGCGAAAATTCGAGGATGCCCATTCCGCTGTGCCGCCTATCGTCATCGTCACTAAAACCTGTGCCCTCGTCGCTGGATGGTGGCCTGGGTCTCCGCCTTCTTCTGCGTGCTCTGGGATATTGATAGGCTGTAGTTCGGGCTTCTTCCGGCGGAAGGATCGGAGTCAGAAGGGAATTGGTACGACTACCACCATCACCATCTACAGAAAGCGAAAGAAATATTACAGTAACAAAAATAATTGCCAACCATATAAAAAAACAGAAATTTGGGTACTTGTTAGTTATCCCGTCGACCAAATTACTGTCGCCAAACTGCAAGATTAAATGCCAATAATGGTTGATCGAAAATGTCACATTCACTTGACTTACACGTGTTTACGCCGTCAAGTGATTTTATTTCGACGTTTTATTTGTATTTTTATTAATGTTATGCTAATTTACTAGTTCTTTCGGTATTTAAAATAAAACTTATGTCAATTTGCATAATTTGGCGTGTGGTTTGGCAATTTATATAATTTGGCGAAATTGGTCGACGGGATAACTAACAAATACCGAAATTTGTTTGGAAGACAATTATTGTAGCATAGCTTACATTATTTTATTCAAGATTCTGTAATTTACAAAATATGTAATTGCTTATTTTTTAATATCTTCAACGTGTCGGGAAACACATATGTGTAATCTTCTTTTCACATCAATAAAAAAAAATTCTAAAAGGTAATAGGACATTCCAAAAAGGATGTGAATTTTACCAAAGTCTATGGTAAGATTATACCATCGTTATGTTTGCATTTATAACCTTTGTAATAATTTTCAGGTTGTAGTTTGGATGAAAAGCTGCAAATCGCGCCAGGCGACTTTGTTCATTAGCGGGAAAAATAATCTTCCGTTTTGATCTAGCCTTTGACTAAATGCCTTTATCCTATTCCAAACTTTTTCTCTTTCGATTACATATTCTAAGGAGTTCTAAGGCTAGCCTTTTTTTCTGCTGCCAGACCACCTTATAATATTGCATTGTATTAGAAATTGGAGCCTGATTCCGATTTCCCTTTTCAATATTTGGAGTGTAATTCTTTCTTTATAACAAAATTCCTATCATTACGAAAATAAAATTACTCTACGCTATCATTAACTTTGTTTGTGCAGCATGTTTTAATATTGAAAGCAAAGATGTAACCGTAATATATGTATTTGGAAATTTAGATTTTTTTGTATGAGTAGGATTGTATCCAATTTTTTCGCTCCCTACTAAATTTTATCTTTTTATATTAATAGACCAGGAAGCGGGAACACAGACAATCACCTCATCGAGTTCAGGGCTGAAATTACAGAATTAGTTAAAACTCGATTTGCATATTAAAACGCAATTGGTCCGCCATGTCTTTTAGGAAAATACCTGAAAACCTGATTTTACAGGTTTACTATTGTGTTTTTCTGCTCCCAGTCCTCCATGTTTTCATACTTTTGGGTGCAGGAAAACACAGTGGTAAACCTACGAGTCAACCGCTACAATTGTGTTATCAGGTGTTTTCCACACTGTTAAAAATATCGTGAAAAATTACCCCCTTTTTAAAGACTATCTATTTTTTGACAAATGAGAACGCTACATAAACGCCTATGGAGCGTTCTCATTGGTCAGAAAATAGACAGCTTTAAAAACAGAGGCAATTTTTCACGATATTTTTAACAGTGCACCAAGGTATGACTTGGCAGACAGATTGCGTTTTAATATGCGAATCGAGTTTTAACTAATTCGGGAATTTCAGCCTTGAACTCGATGAGGTGATTGTCTGTGCTATCGTCTCCTGGTAAACATACTCATTTTGAAATAAAATAAAATTTTACTACATAATTTTTAAAATTTGTCTTATTTATTAATAGTTAAATATGGTAAATTTTAGTTATTCAACTGATTAATTGAATAAAATGGAAGATAAACCAAGAATATAAATTGGAAGTAGCGGAAAATTTTATTTCTGCATTAATTTGAAAAAAATAAAAAGGTTCGTATGTGTCCTTGAATTTGAGTAAGACTGCTTCCGAATATTAATATTCGTCTTTTTTAATTGCTATAATCTATCAGATTTCTGCAATTAAATAAGTCGAAAGTTACTATCCGAAAACGGTTGCACTTAAATTCAAGGATCCATACGAACACTGCTTAAATGTTTCATTCTTGTGCCTTAGTAAAACAGGCCAATACAATTTACAAATACAAAGAGATGATTTATTGAAGGCTTTACTCAACATTTATAAACTCTATTAATTTTACGTTTATTGAAGGAAATCACACACTTTTCAATTTTAAAATCTTTGAAAAATATTATTTAAATAAAATGAAATGTTAGGATTAAAATAAATTCTTACTCATAAAGCAGCATAAATAACCATTTATTACTATCAAGCAGCGTGTTATCTTATTACTTTTATTCTTAAGTTTGAATCATTCTTGTGCCTTAGTAAAACAGGCCAATACAATTTACAAATACAAAGAGATGATTTATTGAAGACTTTACTCAACATTTATAAACTCTATTAATTTTACGTTTATTGAAGGAAATCACACACTTTTCAATTTTAAAATCTTTGAAAAATATTATTTAAATAAAATGAAATGTTGGGATTAAAATAAATTCTTACTCATAAAGCAGCATAAATAACCCTTTATTACTATCAAGCAGCGTGTTATTTTATTACTTTTATTCTTAAGTTTGAATATGAACCGTTTTAATTTGAGTAATGATCCGTTATGATGCGCTTTCCATATGTGCCATCGTGTTACATAACATAGAATATATACATTTAACAGAAAATATTGGAAACTTTAAAAAAGCAATGAACATTCCCGAAGTTTTTTTTTTTTTTTTGGGGGGGGGGGGGGGGGTAGGAGCTTTTATCAGGTAAAGACGCTTTAGTTATGATATTCTTTACAGACTTTTTGTACGCTTGCTACCACAAAGGATGAAAAAACTGTAATAATTATATTGGAGAAATAAAGCGCGCCAAGAAAGAAACATGGCATTAAGCTGAAGTTCTGGTGGTATATTAGTATACAAAAAATTTCATATGATCCAAAAAACAATCCAGCAAAATAATCACAGATGTTTTCATGGCTCACAGAACGTTTATCTTGAATGGCGTGCTGATATACATACATTTATCCAATCTATTTTAGCACGGAGCGTTTAGCTTAATATTCGCAAGCTGATTTCCTGTTTAATCTCCTCGGAACCCAGGAGGATACAAACTAAACTATTTGATTTTTTTTTTACATTTTTACTTTGCTTCTATATAGCTGAATGTTTTTGGCTTTGGATCAAAACCAATAAATGACAGCACTGATGCTTATTTCCTCATAAAATAAGTGTCATTTTCATCTGAGTTTGCAAAATGCATTCCAGACAGTGTGTCCAAGAAAGTAAGAATTTTTTATAATTAATTAACTTAAATGCGTTACAATAAAAAAATTTGAGGAGGTGTAGATCATTCAATTAATTAAAGGCCTCCAATTTGTTACTGCGTAATTTAGGTTATCAATAATTAAATCGATATTTTAAGGGTGTTAGTAATTTTAGATCCGTATTTGTGAACCTAAATTACCACCCCTCTAAAGTATCAATTTCAGAAAAAGGGCTCCTTCTGTCATCTATGGTGTCTTTTTGTTTGTGCAAAATCAATGAATGTGTATTGGCAGCGTTATTTTACCTTCGGGTCTAAAGAGGATAAGACAGTTCAAATTTCTTTAAACATGCACAAAATTGCGGTTATTATTTGCGGGTCAGTCGTGGCTAGAGTTTCAATTGCTCCTCCACATGCTCGATAAGAGATAGGTATGAAGAGTGGGAAATCCCTTGAAGGGACTGGATATGATGAAGGTAATTTTGAGAAATTCGAGCAACGAGCCATGGGGTACTAATCGGCTTGAATAACACTTCTGGAATGTCGGCCAAGATTATATAATCCGTTTTATAAGTAGTTCAGTCTAGATCTGTCTGTCATGTAAAGTACCTCAAAACTCTAAAGTTGTCATAAAAAACGAATTAGGTGGGAGGGGCTAAGAAAATTTATTCAGAGCTCTCAAGTTAATAAATGGATTCAAAGTTTCACACAACATGTTTCTAATGTTGGTCTTAAGCTATTCTGATGGGTTTTGTAAATTACAGATAGTAAGGTCATACTTTTTTTTTCAATTTAATGCCCCAGCATTATTTTTTCTTAACTAACGTATTTTAATTAGGCCGCTTATCCTTCAAGATCATTAGCAAAAAACTTTAACACACACAACAGAAAAAGAATAAGATTTTGTTCTTTTTGTTTATAAATCACAAAGTATTTATATAGGATCAATCCTTATATATTATTTTATGTATTATCATCCCCTTAAATAAAATTAATACTATCATTTGCTTGTTTTAAATGATTTTTTTAAAAGCAGATACACTAGAAAACTAAATGTAACCTGAAATAATAATCAGTAAAAGCAATTAATAATAATAACAAAATCAACTGATATGGCATATTTAGAACCTATCACTAGCTCTTTAGCTATCTATACTGTCAGTAAACTGATGCAGAGGGATTAATACGGATCTGTGGAAAATTTTATTTTTTCATACAGGTCATAATGAATTAAGTTGAACTTTTTGCAGAAACATTAATTATGGAAAATTACTAATATAATTGTATTTCGATAGTGGAAAAATTAAAAAGAAAAGGGAGGGACAAAACTGATTTAAATTGAAATTTTTTAAGAATTCGTAAAGTTTTCCGTACGCCTCACTTAAATGAATTAAACTTCCAAATGACAATCTTATTAAATTGTAGTAGTTTTCAACATGCATGAAACTGACGTTTTGATTTTTGTTCTTAGTTATTTAACAGATTAAAGCGACTGATACTAATAAGTGTTTTGCATTTGGCATTTTACAATGTTGATAAGTACTATTGTTTCTGAATTCTGGAATGCCTACTTAAAAAAAGTTCGGCATCCCTGACATAGGATGCTCTTGAAACTGAAGTACGAGAGCTATAAAAGACTATTCACTTAATTCGTAATATTTCTCAAGAAGATCTGTTTAAAAGCCATTTGATTCAAATAAAATTATTCAATTTACTACTATTATGTTACATAGGATATTGAATGTGAAAGTGCTTTATCGGAGAACACAGAAAATTATTTTTACACAGAAATCTGATGAGCAGCTATAAAAAAAAAAAACAAATACGTATGATTTATTAGGACATGTGATACAGAAAAATGTATTGGGAATTTATAACGCAAAAATAAGAAATAAAAGGTTCAATGAAAATACAGAAAAGTAGTATTTAGAACACCTGGTAATAATGTAATCGCAATATCTGTCTTATACAGGCGGTTAGATAGATATGATTTAAAAAAAGAATGCTTAATTCACAAGTAATTTACTTAACCCGAACATCGATTTATCTTCGTATATATTTTTGTTTTTAAAAATAGTCCGATGTGATATACCAATGTATTATTGAATATTTAAGGTTACCAAGTTTAAACAGCCATTTTTTGTCAAGTATCACAGATTGACTTTATTGTTTTATTTAAATGACACTGCAGTTAGCTACCTACAACAAATTTACTTATCTGCTGCTTTGTTTCAGTTCTAAAACTGTAAGTGTGTATTAAAATATAACCAGAAATTTCGGTTAAATAACTAAATAAAGTAAATATCTGCTAAATTTGAAATTAAGGAAAGTACAACATACAAATCTGGAGATTAAATAAAAAAACAAGGGGGTTGGGGTGAATAATTTTAATTAAATTTTAGAATTTAAAAACGTTTTCCGCAAAACATGATTTGCATGAAAGAGAAATTAGTAAAAATGTATCTTCAGAAAGGATGGTTTATATGTATATGAAAAGAAGAACGAAAAATCATGCGTTCAGAATAGATTATGTAACACTTTCCAACACATTCAGAATACTGTAGCAAAACTTCACAGTTTATTAGGGTGAAATACGATGTATAAATAAAAAAATTGAAAAACTCATAACGCATTTAAAAACCCGATTTCTGCTATTACAATCAATAGTCGGATAAATATCAGTTTTTTTTAATGATCTATGGATTTGTATGTATACTACATACCGGGTGTCCCAAAAATGACTGATGAATTTTAAATGTTTGATGTCAGGAGTTTTTGTACTGCGATTCTTGATTTTAGTTCCAATTTCAAACAATAGATGGCGCTGAGAACAAAGGCGCTCACTCCCGATCCGATTTTGTGTAACTTCGGGAACCATTCAGTACATTTTAATCTCCTTTTTTCGCATTGAAGAAGAGAGAGGCCAAAAAATCGAGCGTGGATGTAGCGGTTATTGCTTACAGCGCCATCTATCGATGCTATTTGTAACTAAATCTGAGAATCTCAGCATAAAAACTACTGACATCTTACATAACACTCCTGCAAGAATTTTTTTAATATCTGTCACCGTTTGCAAGTTATGGAATTTTAAAATCCATCAGTCGTTTTCGGGACACCCAGTAGTATGCTAAATGTTAGTTCATTGAAACGAATAGCACAGTTGAAAATGTCCATTCAGCAATTTCCTTGAATAAACGAAAATGTATTTGAGAAATTTTCTGCAGACCTGTATATGATCTATAGAATTTATGCAGATCAAGTAATATTTAAAAAATAGTTCAATTTAAAAACGCGTACCACAACTGAAAATTAGCTTCCAGCAATTATTGTTCATAGGCTTCAATAGTTCAATTTCTTCTGCAGCCAAATTCTTTTGTGTGTCCGTGTAATAAACGATATATTATATTCTATGCACACCCTACTCTACAGTAATCGCCGTGTAGTTCACCTCGGTGATATATATAAATTTCAGTGTGTTTAAAATACTGTAATATCATAAAAATACACCGCAAACGATTTTCCCCCATAGACCGTAATAATGTAACGGAATTCTTTTGAGTGTCTCTGTAACCGTAAATGCTGTACACTTCATCTTCAATATCTAACATGCCATAGTGATACACAATAAAATCAATCAATTTCCTGGCAATCGGACTATATTTACGTGCGTTAGAGCACGGACAGACAGACAGATGAACCGAACTCATAAACACTTTTCAACTTTGTTGGAAAGTGTTAAAAACTGTAGTCTTCAATCTGTGTGATATTGTGGGTATTTGGCACTATAGTTTTAAATATTTGAGCATTTATTAAAATTGTACAACCTTTTTTTTTATATAAAATAACATATAGATAATGCATGAAAAACCACAAAACTGATAATTTATACGGATATATTTAACACTATTTCTACCAAGAAGTGTCAAAAGACACCTTTCGGATTTTAACTTAAAATTATTCTCTAAGTTTAATCATATCTCCACAATTAATGTTTTGACTTTTTTTGCAATAGATGTTAAATTAATTCAGTGATAGGATTTTTATCCAGCTCATCTTGGATATAAAAATATGCATATTGTATACCTATTTCTACCATGAGGTGTCTTTTGACACCTTAAGGATTTCATAATTTCTAATTTCGAAGGATTTCATAATTTCTAATTTTAAACAGTTTTTGATATAAATATCAACACCATTTCACAGCATCATATCAAATATAATCAGATTAGAGAATCCCGATTTCAGTTGTAACGGAAAATAAAGGAGTTGCTGCATAACTCTGATATTTGCTTGTTTTCCGAAATGTTGTAATTCTGTGTAAATCATTGCAGTGGCTAGTTCTAAAAAATTGAATAACGCGTTTTTTGTTGTCCAATTCTGGTAGTGAGTTCCATACACATGAATTTTGTTTTCATTGGTGTAAAAAGTATGGTATTGAATAAGGAAATAATTTTATTACACTGCTGTTTTTATGATTACTGTTGTTGTTACAAAGATTGAATTTTTATACATGAGACTGAAAGGTTGTTAAGCTAGTAATATTAAAATTTTAAATTTAGAAATTTTAGAATAATTTCTGAGCGAGTATATACGTTTTAAAAATAAGTACCATGTCGATTTTACAGTTTCTAGTCATAACATAAAAAAAAATTAAATAAATAATTAATAAAAAAAACCCGTCAAATTTCAAGTTTATATCCTCAAACATTCAAAGATATCGCAATTTACGATTTTTGTTGCTCTTGAATCTCTTTGAGGATAACTTCACTTAGCTAGAAGTAGCTCAGTTTTAAGCAGACGTTGTCACCAGTATTATCCTTAAATTGCTTTTGAAATCAGTTTAGTAGGTCTAAAATAATTGTGATTTTAATACATTTTACGCTCATTTCAACGCTTTTAAATTTCAATTTTTTTCTAAAGTTCTGTGCGAGCATATAGGTCTTAAAAGTAACAGCCGAGTATTTTTTTATTTTTTTGCTAACAATTTCAAATAAATCGTAATTCAGAAGGTTTTCATTTGATTTCCCCTTTTAAATTTCTATTTTTTTTTTAGAAACTGTTCTTAGCGTGGATTTACATCTTAAAAGTAACTACCGTGTCAAATTTGAAATTTCTACACCTATTAGTATCACAGTAATCGCATTTTTAGAAAGTTTATTTTCCCTGTACCCTTTTAAATTTAGAATTTTTTATAAACCATTCTGTGCAAGCATTTATATTTTAAAAGTAGCAGACATGTGAAATTTGATATTTCTATCCCTATCAATTTAAAATAAATCGTACTTTATAGCGTTTTTAGAACGATTTCTGTTCATTTCACCCTTTTAAATTTCGATCTTTTTAGAAATTGTTCCTATCAATCATTTACTTCTCAACAGTAATAATTACCATGCTAAATTTAAAGTCTCTAGACCCATTAGTATAACAGATATCGCATATTTAGAATTTTTCCTTTTTGTTAATTTAAATTATGATTTTTTCAGAAACAATTCTGTGTGAACATTTACGTCTTAAAAGTAATAGACATGTCAAATTTCAAATTTTTATCATCAAAAGTTCCAAATAAATCATAATTTCGAAGTCAAATAAATCATACGGCGGAATTCGCTTACAGCTGCAACCAAGTTCTGCAGATTCTGGTAGAACAATTTTACCGGTAGCGCTTTTTCTTGCAACGTAGGAATGATGCTCGTCCAGATTCCGCCTTCTTTTTATCAAACGAATAATGTTAATAGATTATGCTCTGTGACGTAAATGATGTTCCACATTTTCAATATATGCAAATAAATATCATTTGTGTTACAGCGCCATCTATTGGTGAATTTTCATAATATTTTTTTATTTAATATATGTTGAGCGTATCATTTGAGTTCAAATTTTATCTCATTTGGACCAATAGAACGCATTCTAGCGCCCTCTGAAGTGGAAAACTTATTTCTTGCTAACCCTGTATATGTTATTTCTAATCGAAGATGTTTCCATTTAAAAAAGAAAATGATGATTAGATCACGACTCAATTCTTTCTCTTAATCATCAACCACTGGTGTTGCGTGGACGCAGCGGTAAAATCAAATGTGCATGCTTAAACTAACTATGAAGCTACCACTATTTTTTAATAAATAAGTTGCCTTATTTAACAACAGAATGCTTGGCATTAAATGAAGCGAAGATTATCTTTCAAAATTTGTTGTGGCAAACGTTTTTCAGCAAATTAGTTGAAGATCCCTAATTTATAGTTCCGCCGGTTAAAGTGTTAACACATTAATGACGAGAAACGAGAAATACGTTTCCTTCTATATATATAAAAAAGTTTTGATTTGGAAATGGACCAATGAAAATCTGCGTAGATATTCCCGGCAGATCGGCATTCAATTTGAATGCTTAAGCATGACCTCTCTTCGTTAATATTAAAAAAACTGTTGCATACAAAAATATGAAAGTCGACAGTATTATAGAGAAATGTTTGATAAACACGCTGATGCAGACAGTTTTCGAATCGAAGAATTATTTTAAGAGATATTTAATGCTAAAGTTGGATAAAATCGTTCCATTAAAAAAGTTTTATAGTAGCAAAAACTATACATGGGAATTTAATCATTTTTAGATCTTTTATACGTTAGAATTTCCCGGTGTGCAGACTGCATTCACTTCTTTAATTTGACTCATTTTTTGAGGTTTTATTTCTATTTTAAATTCAAATTTTCAGCAATTCGAGAGATATTTTTTACAACTTTTAGAAAAGGGTATTATTTTAAACCCCCTAGTTTATTAAAAAAAAATCATTGACCAAGGGCGTGACTTTTACCGTACAGAAAATGCATTTGTATTATGTTGTCCATATGTTTTTTAGATTTGAAGACATTTTATATTACATAGGTACATTGTAAGATATTTATTGATGCATAAACTGGAGAAACCTATACAGGAAAACAATTTACAAAAGACTCTCAGAAGAGGGAGAAGCTTCTACTGTTTTAAAAAACAAAAATATACCGATGGCAATGTGTTAAGAAACGGTTTCATCTTTATTAGATAGTAAACATCGTACACAAAATTGTGTCTGAGGCTATAATTTTCAGCATATATTTTACACAAATATCAAGTAAGACTCATTCTTACCATCGTCCATAGAATCTGGTTCTTTGTACACTTGTTTGTGCCTAAAAAGTTCAGGATCTACTCCTGCCTGCTCATTCTGTAAAAAAGAAAGAAATACATATTGAATTGCACTCAAGTTTTCATATGAAGCATGAGAAAATTAGAAAGATCTATTAAATAAGAACTGCGTTTTATACACGTTCAGATATATTAACACTAGAAAGTCTGGAAATTTTACTCAAGTTTTATAAAAATACTTTATACCAGAATTTCTATTTTAAACTGCTATCTTACTTATTTAATTTTTTGCTTTTTTGTATTTTTTAAACTTAATTTATAGAAATTTCTGTTTCGAACCGAAATATATTAATTTGGTAAAGGTCAAAATGACCCCTGACGGTTTTTCTTCTGTCAAAGCTTTGATTATTGAATATTTCGCTTTGAAGAAACTTCTAAAACAAAATTTGTTAGAAATATATAAAATAACTATTATTATTAAACATAATGCCTATACATAGAACGAAAATGTATAACCAAGTTTTACAATTTTATTGCTTAAAAAAAAAAAAAAAAAAATCAGAAAAGACCAGTTTATCTTTTATGATCGCTGATAAAGTCTTTAAAAGATTCAATTATACCAAAGTGGTCACCTTTTTCGACAGAACTTTCAGCTGCAGAAATTTTTTATCAACTAGACTTAAATGTAGATATAAATTTAACGGACAAGATATAAAAAGTTTGGAATAAAAAAATCTTTTATTCTAATAATCTTTTCAGTAGGCTTTTGATTTCGATATTGCAAGCAAAAACTCGCCATTAGTCTAGTCCTTTTTCTTATGATTGATATCGTGCATTGCATATACAGGGTAGTCATAAAAAAACTTTCCCGATTTATTTACCCCTAGTGACGTAACCGCTCAACCAATTAAAAGGAAATTTCAGATATAATTATTTGAAGGTATGCGCTCGAGATCGTGATGATTTAAAACAATAGACCTCTCACGGTTACGGTTACAGAGAAAAAAAAATCGAAATTTTCGAATGGCAATACCCCCTTTTTTTTTTCCTGCGCAAATTCATCAGCGCATTTAAAAACCATAAATGGCGTTGGAGCAATACACGTATACTGAAATTGCCGGTGTAATATCGTGGCACTCAATCCTAATCAGTTCCTATGTAACGTAATATTCAGCACTCTAAAACAAATGATTACATTTTTATTTTCACTGTGTGTACACAAACACAACTCCAAAATACATTTTAAAACAAATCTTACAACACTACTCAGTTCACAAGTGAAAAAAAATCGGCTACTGAAAAACATGTCTTGTAGCCATTTTTTCGTTCCTCGACACGGTTTTTTTCGCAAGTGTTTTACGCCGGCAATTTTCATCGTACGTGTATCATCCCAACGCCATTTATAGTTTTTCAATGCGCTGATGAATTTGCGCAAGAAAAAAAATGGGTGTTGCTATTTGAAAGTTTCGAAATTTTTTCACTGTAACCGTAACCGTGAGAGCTCTATTGTTTTAAATCATCACGATCTCGAGCGCACACCTTCAAATAGGTATATCTAAAATTTCCTATCGATTGGTTGAGCGGTTAGGCCGCTAGGGGTTCATATATCAGGGAAGTTTTTTTATGACCAGCCTATATTAAACAGCATAGTGATAAAAACAGATTGTTTGTATATGAACCCTAGTGATCGTACCATTCAAGGAAACAGGATGCCATTTGGGATGTGGGTATTTTATGGCATAGATTGGAGAATGAGATAAAGAACAACAATTCCAGTTCTCACAGTTACGATTATAGTGACAAATTTTCAAAATTTTTAAATGGCAACACTTTTTTTTCTTCGTAAAATGACCTTCACAGTGGAAAAGTATAAATGTAATTAAGAAACTAATTTTAGGAGCAGAAATGGCGACCTAAGTGAAACAGAAAGAAGACCATTTCGTGCTCCACGTGTGCTGCAGAAACACATTGGGGATATTGTTTTTGTCATCTACCGAATTTTATTTTTCATTGGTCGAAAGGGTCAACCGAATACATTTCAATCGGTTTTGTCTCTTGGGGTACTTAAAATTCTAACTATATACGCCAAAACTGCTAAGTTAGTCTGACATGAACAACTCCATCAAATGTAAGATTGCACATTGTTTTCATATCGTGATTTCTTGCTGTCTACACTCACTCGAATGCGATATGTTATCGTCTGTGAACGCAAATACTTGAAAATTTTGCAATCCGGATAAAATGATTTGTTTTTGTCGCCTGTGTTATCATATTTCTTCTTCTCATTGCTTTTACTTGCGCTTGTTTTAAATCGACCCTTCTACTGCTAAAATTAATTTTTAACGCCTTTCATGGTTTTCCACCGTGAAGATCATTTTACGATGAAACAAAAAATGAATGCTGCCATTTGAAATTTTCGAAATTCTGTCACTATAACCGTAAGGAATTTCCAGAACGTATAATATGTGTTTTTTCCTACGTATAATATGTGCACGTATAATATGTGCTTGTTTTGATACAAGGAGTTAATAAAAAGTATCAAAAGTTGGTGTTACTATTTGAAAAATCAGCCATTACAGCTTTCAGTATGTAGATGACGCTTATTTCAAAAATTGCATCTATATCTGCAAAATAAATACTTTTTTTGTCGAATGGTAACTCTCGCATCTCTATGCAATAGTTCGCTGATTAAACAGCATGAGATTTTCGTTTTTGTTGTTGGTGGTGTTGTTGACCAGCTGTGCACCTTAAATGATAATGTTGCTAGCATGTGCATTGGACGATCATATACCAAATTTTTTAAGTACCTTTGTAAAAAACTGCACACGATACGACGGCTATTTTGAAAAGTAATACTACGTACCTCAACAACATATTCAAATTTCGCAGCGATTAGACAATTCTTACGAAAGTTAGAGCGTATGAAGGTGTCTAAAAAAAAATCAAGAAAACAGACGAGAAAACAAATATATCATTTTCGGATCCTGGTTACATTTATACGGATCCACCACGCAAACAAACATGAAAAAAAAATCAAAATCAGAAAATTTGTTTAATTTATACATGGGCATATCATTAAAATAAAAACATTTAAAAGAATTGTATGAACTTCTTCTTCTTCTTCTTTTTTTTTTTTTTTTTTTTTTTCGAAGTCACTTCAGATGTGGTCTTGCCAATTTTAGATCACGTATTAAAGAAATATCTTTGACCATTCAAAAAATAATTTTATGGAATGGAAATTTACTAAACAAACTGACTTTATTGAAAACTTACATTTTTTTCAAAGGAAAGTTCTTCGACCAGGAGAATAAAATGGTTCTTGAAAGTTTCGTACGGAAATAATAGTTTTATTTCCCTTCCTACTCACAGAAGCTCCCACTATTTCCACGTGGTGAATATTTTTCAACAGGTAATTCAACTTAAATAGCCCAGTGGTAGGGAAGCAAAAAAAGGCCGAATTCGGAATTAATTAGGGGAAAGCTGGAAATTGTTTTAATCCCTTCAGTTTAGGTCTAGAATGAATATGCTATGTTTTCCCCCTCGTACTAGGTGAGCGTTAGGAAATATGTATAGATTTATAGTAAAAAAACACGTTTTTTTACATACCATAACAGTATCTCCAAACAGCTAACTCTGTTAAAAACATTGTCAATACAAATGTTGTAAAGCTTAAAATTCTGAGTAAAATGAGTACCTACACTTAATATTTTTGTTGAACATTAAGGTCACAATTCCAGTTTAAAGTTTTAGACACGTGTTCAGGGAGTTGAACTCAGAATGAATTAGGAGTAAACTGCAAATTGTTTTAATCCCTTCAATGTAGGTCTAAAATGAATGTACTATGTTTTCTTCCTGGTAGTTGGGTGAATGTTAGGAAATATGTACATATTTATTTTCGAAAAACACGTTTTTTTAATTACCTTAACAATATCTCCAAACAGCTAACTCTATTAAAAACATTGTCAATGCAAATTTTGTTGAGCTTAAAATTCTGAATAAAATGAGTACCATCATTAATATTTTTGTTCGACATTAAGGTCGCAATTCTATTTCAAACTTTTGCCTTAATCGCTAATCAAGAGCTTGAAGCCAGGAGACTATTTCAAACTTTTGCCTTAATCGCTAATCAAGAGCTTGAAGCCAGGAGAGACAAAGTTAACTTAACAATATCTCAAAACAGCTAACTCTATCAAAAACATTGTCGGTGCAAAAGTTGTAGAGCCTAAAATTCTGAGTAAAATGAGTAAATGCACTTAATATTTTTGTTCAATATTAAGGTCGCAGTTTTGAGATATTGTTAAGTTAACTTGGTCTCTTTTGGCTTCAAGCTCTTGATTTGAAAATTTTTGAAATAGAATTGTGACCTTAATGTTGAACAAAAATATTTATGATGGTACTCATTTTATTCAAAATTTTAAGTTCTACAACATTTGTATTGATAATGTTTTTTATAGAGTTAGCTATTTCGAGATATTGTTAAGGTAATTAAATGAACGTGTTTTTCGAAAATAAATATGTACATATTTTCTAACATTCGCCCAAGTACGAGGAAGAAAACATAGCACGTTTATTTTAGACCTAAACTGAAGGGATTAAAACAATTTCCAGTTTACTCCTAATTCATTCTGAGTTCAACCACCTGACCACGTGTCTAAAAGTTTAAACTGGAATTGTGACCTGAATATTCAACAAAAGTATTAAGTGTAGGTACTCATTTTACTCAGAATTTTAAGCTCTACAACATTTGACAGAGTTAGCTGGTTGGAGATACTGTTATGGTATGTAAAAAAACGTGTTTTTTGACTATAAATCTATACATATTTCCTAACGCTCACCTAATACGAGGGGGAAAACATAGCATATTCATTCTAGACCTAAACTGAAGGGATTTAAACAATTTCTAGCTTTCCACTAATTAATTCCGAATTCAACCCCCTTACCACGGTGCTAAAAAGCATACTTAAAAAAGTTGTTTTTACTTATTAAAAAATGTTTTATTAATTAATTTCAAAACTCTATTTTTTTATATAAGTTTTAATTTTTTTAAATTTAAATGTAGCAAATGTATGTTATTTTATTTATTGCATCATAAACAGTATGTGCAGACTTCAGAGAATCTAAGTACTAAAATTTGGGCAATCATAGAATGAAAACGCAAAACAAAACAAAGAAAATGGAAGAGCAATGTCTACTGCTTAGCTTACTACTGGTTACTACAGCTATAAGTCTTCAATATTTACTTTGTTTGCATTTAATTTTTATAAATTAAGCACTCCATTTGAAAAGAAAAAGAATGCAACGGAGTAATTCTGTGATATAACTTTCAAAATGACGAAAAATGCACGCGGGTAAGAAAGCCCGGGGAGGACCATAGAATATGACTGAGGTTTCATTAGCTAAATGTTTAAATGTCAGCGCCACCTGTATTGATCTGAAAACAGTTCGTCATGATTGACAGAGTTGAGAATGGTTCAAGATGGTCGCGAACTTTTCAAACACCATAAAAATTTTGCCTCAAAATATACTTAGAAATTATATGTTAATTCAAAATTTCCATTCAGCAACGTAACCACATTTTGCTATTACATAAAGTAAAAATTCTTCTTTCAGAATTTCTGATATGAACTTTGAATTTCTGAATACAAAAAGAGGCCAAACTAGCAACCCTGTTCCGGCATAAGATGTAGTTTTGATAATAATATCTATACTATTATTAAGAAAATTCACGGGATCAAAAGTTTTAGGTCATTTCGTCTTATCTCAGCAGCAGTTTTAGGTAGGACCGTAAAATTAAGCATAACAAATCTACTAAAATTAGTTAAGCACATATTTTATTGATTTTAGAAATTCAACCACAAAGGGAGTTAAATGGGGGTGTCGAAATTTTTAGGGCATTTCTCCATATCTCAGCACCAGTTTTAAGTAGGAGTGTGAAATTCAGTATAACAAATCTACAAAAAATAGTTAAACGTGTATTCCAGCGATTTTAGAGATTGAGCCACCAAGTGGTTTAAATGGGAGCGGCGGTCGAAAGTTTTAAGTCATTTCGCAATATTTCAGCTGCAGTTTTAGGTAGGAGCATAAAATACAGCTAAATCAATCTGCCAAAAAAATATTTAAATACGTATTTCTGTGACCTTAGCGATTTCTTCGCCAACATCAGTTATGAACCTGATAATGGAAGATTAAACGAATAAGACAACTATTGCTGATTTTCGATTAGATATTTTGCATAAGACATTTATCAAATAAAAAGTTTTTTTATAATATATTAAGGTAGATGCCATACGAAATAGAGTTTCGATAAATGATACGCCATTTGGTTGACTTTAGTTTTCATATTGTCAGAGAAATCGTATATTTTTCAGTCACATTCACCAAAGAAAATGTCCATTCTTATTTATAAAGCCGATGCATTGTCATATTATTGCATTTTTATTTATTTTTCCTGTAAGGCCTTCATGGTTAACATGGACAAAGCCAGGTGGTTCTGATAGTAAATCATAAAAGCGTTTGTTTAATTAAAATGAGGTAGAAGTAGAATACATTAGTTACTTTATCATGTACGGAGCCCAGTCGAAAGAACCGTTTTATTTTATTTGCATGAAAAATATGTCACCAAAAAAGTGAATTATAGCAATCTCTGACATTCGGACACGTTTGGCAATGGAACAACGTTAAGGCGATAGTGTCTATGCGAAAATTAAATATTCGTATGACATTAAACAAGTATTACATCTAATGGAAGAAAACCTTTTGAGATATTTAACTCTATGAAGAGGACTACTGCCAATCCCTGGATTTTAAAATTTAATTAACTAAATATTTCATACCTCTGATTTTTGAGAAAAATTTTAAAAACGCTTCTGCACAAGTAATTTAAAATTACTTTTTTTCAGGTAAGAAGAGAAAAATGCAAGAAACCAAGTTTTTGAGAAAAAAAAAAAAAAACCAATAACCACCAAAATTGTATTGAAACTTTTGAACCCTATTTAAGTTTGGATTAATGTTCGAAAACAATGCTAATAATTTTCTGGTAACAATAATTAAATTCTAAAATTAAAAAAAAATTGTTGTTAACAACACTCAAGTGAAAAATGAAATCATCAGAGCAAAATTTTAAAACAGAATGAAACTGAAACAACTAAAAATGTCATTCATCCACCGAATCATTTTCATCTTCATTTTTATCTTGATTTTCATCGTAAAATATTTAATGTCAAGACACAATGACGTCGTAAAATGGTATCTTATCGTCCAGAATGTTAAGGAATTTTTAGATTTTCCACTGTTTTACAATTCATTGATACTTTGGCATTGAAGACGTAATCCGTGGGGAATATCACAACACCTCTTGTTCATTGCAACAGGAAAATTTTTTTTAACAAGTCCATGTATTTGAAGAAACATATTGTAGTTGTCGTTATTTCGAGACGAAATAGGTGTCAGTTTTGTTAACAGACTTCGCGGGCTATTTGAAATAATTAGACCACCAGTTCTTAAAGTACAATATCAGGGGTCCCAAATGGTGCGACAACAGAATACCAATATTTTTCGACAGAAAATTTCATGGAAGGTTTGATACATGTTTGGGTACAGGATCTGCTCCAGAATTAACCTTTTAAGGCGGTTTCTGTGAAATTTGCAAGAAAAATCTCAATAAAAAATTTCTAAGAAAATACTGGTATTCAAAAAGTGGACCATTTGGGAATACTGCAATATGCGTTCGGGAAACATGTTTGTTACAAAGTAACTAGTATTTTTGCTATTCTGCTTATCGCATTGTATTCCTCTGATGTGTATATTTTGTCTTTCTTCCTTTTTTTTCTTCTTTTTGCAGTGCCAAATTTTCTATCACACGGCAGGAATGGATGACCACGAACGGGGAAGTGCATGTGTTTTTCTGAAAGCGACCAGAAGATGCTATAACAATCGCAGACAACGAATCAAAGTATTATTCTAATTTATCGCTATACAGATCATCCTATTTTAACTGCTGGAGGCATGCAGCTTTTTCATGCTAAGGATCGATTGTTCAATTTTAATCCACAAAAGACTGCATCAGGACCTCGCTTTGGCAGGCATTAGTGGTATGTGTAAAATTCAGATGAATCAATTATCATGTCATGGACACAAAATACATAGAGCACCATTTTCTGAAAAAAAAAAAATCCTGCATTGGGATTTTGGGCAACGGCAAGTGCTGTATGCAGTCAAAAACAATTAACTCTAACTTCTGTCTTTTTACACAAGGCTATCCTCCCACTTTTCTTGGAACAAAATTTGCTCACGACGCGTGTAAGCTAATTTCTCGACGACATTTGCTCGTTTGGTGTTGTCGTTGACGTGGAGGGAATTGGATTTTTCTTTCCATACCTTTACAGGGGAACATACGCCGATTTGCGGTCTTCCAAATAGGTACCTGTGATTTTGATTGTAAAAGTTTAAAAAGAATCTTATTCTACATGGCAGACCAGTTCAAAAAGCTTGGCACAGGAAAATTCTTATGTTTTTACATCAAGTTCTGCACTCTTGTTGTATTTTCTTTATGCTGTAATGGAATTCCTGAAGTTTAATGTGCTCATCAATGAGACTGCATAGTTCAGTTGATTTTTCTGTATCACTGTGTAAGTGTTTGCGTCGTCTATAACAAAGAGATTTCCACATACTTTAATGCACTCGTTAACTTTAACAACATGAAAATTAAAACAAAATTGTTGGCTTTTTTCCGAAACTCTTCAGTGTTCAGTAGTTTGCGAACAGGATTCTTCTGTATTATTAGCTCTATGAGGAGAGAATATCACTCATTTTTTATGTCAATCATAAACAAATTTGATAAATGATTGTCTAGCTTGAAACAAGAACTTGTCAGTCAGTGCACTTTAATATTTATAGACAAGAAACGAGAGATACGGCTTTCCCTGCCACAAACGTATCAATACTGGTACTCACGTACCCCTCACCATAAAGTTGTTTTGTCTTCTGAGCAACATGTTTATAAAATGACAATTTCAAATCTCTCCTTTCCTGTTTAGGAAAACCAGCAACTTCCTCGACTGATTCATGAGAATCAAAAGATGACATTGTTATGATGCGCTGACATGACGATCAACACATAGGGTAACTCTAGGATAGATGGCCATAGAGGAGAGATGGCCAGTCTAAATCTCTCCAAAACTTGATCATAGATTGAAATATAAACATTGTTCGTATGAAATAGTTCAACGAGTTTATTTATTGCGACGTGCAGTTATGTTTTTCGATAATGAAAAGTAAGTGCAATTTTAATGTAAATTAACACTAGAACGGTGGCGAGGGGTCATTTTGACCCTTCCCGAATGAATGCATTTCGATTCGAACCAGAATTTTTTTTATAATATAAGATTAACATATGTTGCACAAAAATAACTTAAATAAATAAGTTAAATAGTTCTAAATAAAAATTCTGATGTGAAATATTTTTTATAAAACTTGAGCAAAATTTCCCGCCGTTCTAGTGTTAAATAGTTAGTTGAATATTTTTTTGACTTAGGTATCTGAATGTTTTTCAGTACATACGTTATGTATATTTTTTACTATGTGGACTTTTAAGGCACGTATATAATCTAATCTTTAATTCTAAGACTAAAACAAAGACGTACAATGGCCATTGAAGCTTTAAATTGGGCGACCATCATTCCTTCAATTTCAGGAGAGATGGCCACATGAAATAGAAGAGAGATGGCCACCTTTAATGAATATTTCAAAATTATACTTAGTGATGATTTTAACTAAATATAATTAAATTTGAAATAAATATATAACGTTTACGTTTATAAATATATTAATTGATATAATTATTTAAATTTTAACTAATATAAATATTTTAATAATAATAATAATAAAAAGATCTAATCATTTATTTGTTTCAGAAAGTACTAAAAAACGTCGGAAACTTTCATAACAGAAACTGATAAATTTGATAAATAAACTAAATTAACGCAATAAACCTACAATTAACGCGAGGGAAAATAATACCCCAATTCCAGTAGCGAAGAAAACGAAACACATTTAAATTACCAGATTCTACAGATTCCAAGTAAATAGAATTCGATTAGGATCACTGTGTTGGTTGTGCAAACCAATATAATATCACATCCAAAAAGAATGTCTGGATACAATGCATAAGATACCTGAAGTGGTTCCATGAAACGTGTACAAATTATCAAGACCTTTGCCAAGCATGTGGTAAGATTTTACGAAAAGTGAAGTATTGAAATTATACTTCAAATTTGGTTTATTCGAGGTTTTTTTTGCTCATTTTCCACCATATAACTGCATCTTTACAAATTACTATATGTTTTTCACGATTAACAATATGAAATGTGTTATTTTTTGCCATTTAAATCAACTTTTTCTTTCTTGTATTGGATGACCATCTCTCCTCGGCTTTAAGGAGATATTCCATAATCTGCCATTTAAATTTCAACTTTTTTTAACACTTTTTGTTTTCAATATTTATTTTTTTGCATAAAATGTTATGAGTATATGTATAAGAATTTTAAATATGCATCAATATTTCTTGTATTTGCATTCTAAGAATTTTTATTTCAATCTTTAAAAACTATGGCCATCTATCCTAGAGTTACCCTACTTGAAACACGTCCGAACTGAGATCAAGAATCACTCTGCAGACTATAGAAAAAATTAATATAAAAGATGGGTTATTCAACACGTTATTTCTTCAAGTTCCACTATCTTCGAAAATAGATCAAGCTGCCAAACACTTCAGGGTTGAAGAAGAAAAATAAATCTGGAATTCATCTCCTTTTTAAACCTGAAGCTTTGTATTGAAGGTCCAATATAATCATCTACAGATTTGTTTTTATTTTCTTCTTACCACTCACGTGTAGAGTGAAACTTGGAGATACTTTAGAGTATAAAATGTACCTTTATGTTTTTTAAAAATTTCCATTCTCTTCTTAAATATAGTAATTCAAATAAACACAAAGAAAAAGGCATATTTGTGACTACGATCCGAAACCTAAGCATGGTGATTTCCTCTAAACCGGATAAAAACAACCTCTATGAAATGGATTCCAAAGAGAATGTTTGAGGACTTACCGGTTTTCAAAATGGCGGCTACTTTCAACTCTTTTAAACTCTTGATTTAAAAAAAATGAAGATGAAATAAGAAATTTCATGGACATGTACGTGCACACATACGCAACTACAAAAACAAAAATAATATTTTGATTCCAACTTTTATTAACTGTTTGTTTAAAAAAAATAACTACAGTCAAACCTCGTTAACACGAACACGCTTAACGCAAATTACTTTTAGCACGAACTGTTTCCAATTGCCTCAACCAGTGGTATGTAATGTATTTAAGTTCGGATAATACGAAGTACTTTTAACGCGAACAAAATAAGTTTCCCCTTCAGTGTTCGTGTTAACGAGGTTCGACTGTATTTCATTAACATTCGAAATGATTACGAATAGCGGATAAAAATATTTGAGGGAATTTTATTATTAACTTATTTCTATATGCAGATATAAAGTTTTACATTTTGTAAGCCAGAAAATATTTGGTTTAAGATTGTAACATGCTAGATTATTAACTCCGCTTTAACCCTCTCGCTGCGCAATTCGAGAGTTTCTCGGGCAGGGTAAAAGTAGCAAAATTTACGCAACCCGAGATTTCATCGGGAATGCATTTTTTTTCTGTCTAATTAACCCGCCTTGATCATTCCCACCAGTTACTTTTTATTGTAAATTTTGCCTTATCTAATCGGATCATTTTCCCGATTAAATCAGACGAAAATTTTTGTTTTGAAAAACCGGAGGCAAAAGAATACAAATTCTTAAAAGACGCTCGTCGCGAAGGAATTAAGTACGCAATTTTTGAAGCAATTTTGATAAATCAATTACGCAGCGAGAGAGTTAAAACAATGCGAACACTGATCATTCAAATTCAAATTAGTTTTCTTTTTATTCATTAAGTTAGGTGAAAGGCAGAGAATTTATTAACACTTTCCTTTAATGCTACACTTCTGTGATATAAAAGTTAAAGTAAAAACATAGTTAATGAACGCCATAAAATTATTAAATAACAGGGCAGTTACATTTCGAATCTTGTATAACTGATCCCTTTTCTGGTAAAAAAAGAAAAAAAAAACATTCGTGGTTTGAAGGCAGCTACGCAATGGCCACTCACTTAAAAAAAATAAAATAAAATTACAGTCATTCAGGGTAACTTTGAACCATGGGGTGTAACTTTGCACCACCTCCTATTTTTTAATATTTTTGACTCCAAAAGACTAAATAAACTCCAGAACTGAGCTCTGTTGGCAAGGTTCTAAACTGGGATTTCTACTCTTTATTTTAGAAAATAAATTAGCAACATTATGCGCTATTAATTGCATCATCTAACCATTTTTGTGAAGTACTGTTTTCAAGCTAATTTTGAATGCTGTTTTGAAGTTGTTGTAATCCAATTAAATTTTCATAGTAAGTAACAATATACTCATTTATCAGACATATTATTGTCTAAATGTTGTAAATGTGATAATATTTTGTAATTATTTATTTATTAATAGTTAATAAAATGTAAAATAAGAAGACACTAACATTTTATCACATTTTCAGGGTAACTTTGAGCCGGCTCAAAGTTATAGTGATGTTTATAATTTACTGATTATAGGTGCTACTGTAAAAAATTTCCCATATTTACACGCATATTTTATGTAAATGCCGAAAGTGAACATTAGATATAACCTATAAATATTTTCACAAATATGTGTAAAATACATAAAATTCATTTAAATGCGTTTTTCGGGACGGAGCTACTCAAATTTGACATTTCATACATTCGCCATTTTTTATTTTTGTTTGAATAATACTAGTACAAGTATGTATTACTGTAACTATGGATATATTATTGAGATAAAACATTGAAAATTGTTTTCCACTGCATTTTTATGTTTTATATGAACAATAAACAGGTTTTTTTTTCTAAATGTCCATGGTTCTCTTCTTCCACTTTTCTGATGCCTGATATTTGTTGTAATATCATAAATTATACAAACTTGTGATGTTGGGAAATATAAATTCGGAGTCTTTACATATCTGAAAAAAATTTTGGGGTTTAAAGTTGTCCTAACTATAATACTTTTTTTTATAATGAATTATTTTAGATAATATTTATCATATGGTGCAAAGTTACCCTAAATGGCTGGGCAACTTTGAACCAGGCTAAAAATTCATTTTTATTGCTTTTATCCTTATTATTCCTTAACTTTTGATAGTCAAATAATAATTTAGGATCATTTCTTCTCTTTTATGCCCCTAGTTGCAACAATATTCTTAAAATAAGAGTGTGGCATATGAAAATAGAGAAAATGCGGATCAAAGTTACCATGAATGACTGTAATATATATGTATATAAATTACGTATGCATTATAAACTAGAAAAGTTAGGAGTAGATCTATCAAAAAAGTAAGTAAAGTAAAATAAACAGTTAAATTTAAAAAATCAAAAAACCCGACTGCGTAAAAGCGAACTAATTAATTATTTCTCATCAATGTGAAACTATTTTTTTTTCAGTTCCTACTATTAGCTCACACTCTCGCTATATATATCTTGTTAAAATTTTCAATCGCTAATAAAATACTTATTATTCATCCAATCAAGCTCAAATAATTTTTTTAAAACTTGTAGTGGATGAAACTTGATGTTAATCCAGTTTTTTTCAAATGTTAATTAATTAATTAAATTAAATTAATTAAATTTCAATAATCCAGAGAGCCCTCTTCTTGATCAAGGCATTTTAAGCGCCACGCAAGACGAAAGAAGAATGGGAGAAAAAAAATTCTCTTATTGACCTAATAGTCCAGGCAATAGAGACCATATAGGGACTCTACCTAGCAAAATTCATGGTAGTTCTGGAAAAAGGCTTACTGTATGATTTTTGTGTCGCTGAATATGAATTTCTAACTTTCCACCAAAATTTTCCCCGGCAACCCCACAAATTTTGGTAAAATGCCCCCCAAAAAAGGTTTTTATTAAAAAATCAATATTTTTATTGTTTTAGGGAAAAAATATCTAGAAATTCAGAAAGTAGACAAAATTTGCAACAAATAAGATATATGAAATTATGACGTAGGATGAATGGGGAGGGGGGTTCTGCCTCGGAACATGCACCGCGATGCTGCGTGGACTATGTTGAGTAATTTCACTTAACCACTCACATCGTTTACATTCGCCCTCACGTCTCCCCTCCGAACTTTCCCTATAAGGTTTACTTTAAGTTTTTTGGGTTTCTGAATCTGAATTTTTTAAATTCCCCCAAAATTCCTGCCTCCGCAACCCTCCCAAAATAGTTGTTTTTAAATTAATTTTTTGTTGTTTTAAGAGAAAATTATGTAGAAATTCAGAAAGTAGACAAAATCTGCAGCAAATAGGATACATGACATTATGACGTATGATGAACGGAAAGGGGGAGGACTGCCCCTGAACATGCACTGCGGCGCTACGTGCACTAAGTTATGCAAATCCAAGCAATAGGGGATTTTACCTGGCAAAATTAATATTAGTTCTGAATTTCGACTCACTTTATGTTCTTTGGGTCGCTGAATCCGAATCTGTAACTTCCCACCAAAATTTCACCAAGCAACCCCCCCCCCCCAAAAAAAAATGATTTTTTGAAAAAAAATGGTTTTTGAGAACAGCGCGCAGGGAATGTTCCGAGGCACCCCCCCCCCCCCTCCCTCCGTTTATCCCAAGTTATAATGTCATATATCCTATTCGTTAGAAATTTTACCTACTTTCTGAATTTCTACATACTTTCCCCCTAAAACAACGAAAAAATTAATTTAAAAACAACTATTTTGGGGGTTAAGATGGGGAGGAATTTTAGGAGGAAGTTAAAAATTCGGATTCAGAAACCCCAAAAATTTAAAGTAAACCTTATAGGGAAAGTTCGGAGACGGGAGGGCGAATGTAAACGATGTGAGTGGTTAAGTGAAATTGCGCGACATAGTCCACACAGCATCGCGGCGCATGTTCCGAGGCAGAGCCCCCTCCCCATTCATCCTACGTCATAATGTCATATATCTTATTTGTTGCAAATTTTGTCTACTTTCTGAATTTCTAGATACTTTTCCCCTAAAACAATAAAAATATTGATTTTTTTTAATAAAAACCTTTTTTAGGGGGCATTTTACCAAAATTTGGGGAGGGGGGTTGCCGGGGGGAAATTTTGGTGAAAAGTTACTAATTCGGATTCAGCGACCCAAAAACATAAAATAAGCAGATTTCCAGAACTACCATTAATTTTGCCAGGTAAAATCCCCTATTGCCTGGACTATAAGTAGGAATTGACTTAAAATATTTTTTTATTTTACTTGTTTATATTTACTTATCTATTTTTTTTTTTTTTTTGTATTTACTTGTATTGATGACTATTAAGTTGTGTTTAATTGTTAGTTCCTATCTATAAACGCTGTATTGATGAGGTCTATAGATGTTTATGATGGTTAGAGTTGCAGCAAATCTAGAGATCCTACCTACATAACTTCCAGGTTGTATAATATTTTAACGAAGCTTCTGGCTGTAAAATAGTCAATAAAATATCGTCTTCATTTTGAAAGACCTATCCAATGAAATGCTTATCAATAGGATGCGTAATTTTTTTCGTCTCTATCGACATTTTGCATTTTACGGCCGCCATTTTAAATTTATAAAAACAAAACCTAGCCTATAACCATCGGGCCGTTAAGACGAATTTATAGAGACTTCATTCATTAAAATCCATCCAGCCATTGGGATGTTTCGAGGGTATAAAGAAAGCCACATACCCAGATACGCGTGAAACACATAACCCTTCTTTTCAGTCGGGTAATTACTAAAGTAATTCATTTAATTCTGCATTTATTGCAATTAATTTTCGTAAAACTAGCATGTCTATTGCACCTAGGCCAAATCCAGGATGTACCTGAACTCATGGGGCAAACTTTAAGGGTTGATACCGAATACGCAACAATCATATATTGTATGGGAATATATGAGCGCAAGTGACGCGTTGAAGCACAAACACGGGAAAGAGACATGAAAGGAATCTTTATCGACACCATCATTGACCAAGGCTATGTTTACAATAAGTATTCAAAATTGCGTCAACAAGTAGTAATAAATGACTGGAAGCGTCGATGGAGTGATTGACATACAGATTAAAGATGCTAGAGATTTCACGAATACGCGCCGCAGTAATGGATATTCGAGCGACGAGATACTTCTGGAGTCACATAAATGTGCACCCCAATCTATCGCGCCTCAAAAGTGATATCCAGATAATTCGGCGCAACAGTGCTGAAATGGGCTGGTACCCTTTCATACTGAACCACAGTTGCTTATGAATGGCGATCGAAATATCTTAAAGTAGTTCAGGTAAAACTTCTTCTAGAAAAATACGATAACAACTGCCAATCTTAGCGCGCTGGACCAGCCGCTTGGCTATCCCGATTTTCCGATTTATCGGCCCTCGGTTACTTCCTACAAAGACATCTGACAGAGTCTTGTTTTTGAAACTTCAGTTGACTCTGTTGACGATTTCGTCGCTTGAATATCTGATTTTGCTGTACGTGTGTCTGAAATACCTGCCAGCTATCTGTTAACTCCTTAACTGTTTCTTTTTTTTTGACATAATAAATTAAAAATAAGGACCCAGTACCACTTTTTTTTTTACTAAAATATTTGGCTCTAAAAAAGTATGTCATTTAACAAACTAAAGATTACAGTTAAAATTAAGTGATATCTTTAGTGGTAAGCTTTTAGTATCGAAGATAGCAAACTCTTTTTGCCCGAGTGGCACTCGGGCAAAACAGTTAAGGGGTTAATGTGTACTCCAATCGGTTCATTGACGCTGCTAGACACGTATTATTGTTGGTTGACTCAATTTTGAATACTTATTGTAAACATAACAATTTGACAATGTCGCTATAAATGAACATTCCATTCATGTCTCTTTGCCGTGTTTGTCCCTCAAAGAGTCACTTGCTCCCATACATTCCTATACAATAAATGCTTTTTACAGCGCCCTCTATCAACCCTTACAATTTGGCCCATGAGTTCAGGGACATCCTATATACTTGTTTCACGCCAGATGATCATATTTTTTCTCAGTAATTGAAATTAAATACGACTTCGACTTCGAATACTGTTTTACCGAGGCGCCCGTGGACAGCTCCACACATCCCCGGGATCAGGACAGGTGAGAAATAGCAGAACAGCATTAGAGACAGGAAGTGAGTAGAAAATCATGGCCGAAGTTGGGAAGTGCAAAAGTCGATTTCCCATTGGTTGCAGCCGAGGCTCCCCTCCATCTGGCAGTTGGACTTCGCAAGGTAAAGCTCAATAGAAATTAAATAAGAATTACAAATAAATTAAATTATATTTTACGAAATAATTTTTCTGATTCGAAATGTATTTATTTGCTACATAAGAAATTGGTATAGTTTTATGTAAATTATCGGTAAGTTGGCAGGTACGTAACTGTCAACGGAAACTCGAATTCGCATCTCAAGAGTGAGAGGGACATGAAAATAAATTATTTTTAGTGACCTGAACCAAAAATATTTTATGAAAAAAGGCTACCGCCATGAAGTAGCAGGCGCTAACAAAAAATACAGCACAGGAATAAACTAACATTAAAATATTTATTTTAAAATCTGAAGATACAGAAAACAAACGAAACTCTTCGGCATTTCGAAAATTCTAACTGTATTAATTATAATTGCATTAACTCCACTATTAAGCGTTTATAAGCTGTACTAAATAAAAAATAAAAAGTTCTTAGAGAGAAAGTTGATTTATCACTAAATTCATTAACAGTAAATTAGTGTAGAATTTCTTTTCTGTATGGATGTTTAAAGCATTAGAAAACGTTTTTCATCATTTATTGATGATAATATCTCGGTTGGTAACTATCCCATTAATGTCCTATAATTAATTTTGAAAATCCTGGCAAACCCAATATAATAGCACTAAAGCTGCCAAATCTTTGACACATATCGTAGATAAATTCATTTATTCTCTTAGGGTAGGAAATAAAAAGATTAAAGTAATTGCAGTTTACTGCTATTCATTATTTAATATCACAATACCAATTTATTGGACCATAAATCATACTGTAAAAGATATTCTCATGGCAGCGTTACAGTTACAAAATGTGTTTTAAACTGGTAGTCTAAGTTTCAAATAAAATTAAAACGACCCATTACTGAAAATGGCGCAATATTTAATCTTTCAGAATTCAATGAATTGCGTCCAAAACGTTAACAAAGATAGTTTAGATCATTTGTTCAATCTCTAATTCACGAATTTTCTGATTGGGATGAATCTTCAAACCTACTTAACTAACGAACCAAGCGAATTTATACTGAGAAGAACAGAACTTCATATACTTATGACCATTCATCAACAAAATTTCTTCTAATTATTTTGAACTGATAAAGAATAAAATAAAATCCGATTGTTTCGAAGATTTATGAATCAAAAAATAGAAAATGACCAAGAGGATATGAGTTTGCTGATACTAAATTATGTAAAATATGTCACAAAGAACACAAACTACATTTAAAAACATAGTCAAAACATTAAAAGTATAACGTATTTTATAATTTTTATGTCTAACAATAACGGTGTCGCCATATACAGGTTTTATCTAACGAACCAAACTAATTATATGGAGTGGAAAAGAACTTAATATACTATGAACATTCATCACTAAAATTTAATGTTCTTCTGATTCTAATTAGATTTTGATCTGATAAAGAATAAAATAGAATCCGATTGTTTCGAAGATTTATGAATCAAAAAATAGAAACTGACAAAGAGGATATGATTTTGATGCTAACTTATGTGAAATATGTCATAAAGAACAAAAACTATATTTAAAATCATAGTCAAAATATTAAAAGTGACTGCTTTTTATAATTTTGATGTTTAACAATGGCCGTGTCGCTATATACAGATCGGAAACGCTTCGAACTTTTTATCGGATTTCGGAGTGTTATAAGTTGGAAGATTGATGATGCAGAATACTGCTGTATAAGAAAATGGCATCTGGTGTACGTTAGGTCCTTCGTAGATGCAAAATCCTTGGGGTATGAATTGCTAGTTCCTATAGTGCCTAACAAGCTAAGAGTTCCGTCTTCTGATCAAAAACATAAGTTATGGGGCCACTTAAAAAGTTCAACTTCTCTCAAGTCTCTGGCAATTCCTCCTCTCCGGAAAGGTCATTGCCATTTCCTGAACCCAACAACAGTAAGAATAACAAGAAAAACGATAGCTGAAGCTATAATAACTATATTTATCAAGGCAATATCCTGGAATTCGTAATCATAAAATAATTGAATGGTTTTTAAGCATAATCACAATTTTTTTTTAAAGTTACGATTTTCAGGAAGAGGAAAAAACATGTCTGGACAAGTGTTTTTTACACATATCGGAATTTAAATTTGATTCAACTCCATCTTAGTGATGTTGAGATATAGCTATCACGGAGGTCCCGAAAAACATGACATAGAAGTACCCCATGCTGAGCGTCCTACACCAAAATCTAATCAGCATCCTTTTTATGTCAGCTAAGCAAATATGAAGTTTTGTGAAATTTCGAGTAGTTCCGCAAATTTGTGCAACTCAGACAAAGGCTAAACAGTCAGTTAGAATTTATTCAAAAATAACCAAATCGTATTCAGGATACCTTAAAATGTGCAAATCCACCAAAACACCGAAGTCGAGAATTTTTTCAAATATAATACTTTGTCCTTATGAATACAGAAGAAAATAATTAAAAAATGCTCCAGCTTGCAAAATAATAATGAAAATAAATTTAACTATAAAATAACAACGATAAAATTAAACAATATATAGACACAACATAAATATATTACCTACATAACAGAAATAATCCATGTCATTGCGGTTTTCTCCAGAAAGAAATTACAAAAATTACTCATTTCACAAGAAGTTTAAAAATGAATTTCATTGACTGGCATTTTGATAGCAGCACCCGGTATTTGCAAATCGCACCAGCCTAATGCGTAGCAGTAGACTTCTGTAAATATATGTAAAATCGAACCCAGATAAGTGAAAAACCTCCATTACTGAGCTACTGCTTCGGTCCCTGCATTTTTAGGCCGAAAACTCTCTGTTAGTGAGGCTGCAAAACCTCTTTAATTGAAATTATTTGTTTCTGTTTTAAGCGAGAGTATATATACCCCATAACTGAGCCGACTACATAAATGACTTCTGTAACTGAGACCAAACCTATACAGATACGTTACTTGGAGGCACTGAAAAATTTGTGAGTGAACAAAAAATGCAAGTTTTACAAAATATTGGCGATAAAATTTGTGGTAACCCTTTACTTGTTCCCGATCGAAACTAGCCCTTTGAGCGGTTTGGACGCACTTTTCCGTTTCCCAAAACAACTTAAATCTGTTGTAGACAAAAATATTTTAAAGAGAATTGTATTTTAAAATACATGTAATATGAAGGGGCATGAAGCGTATTTTAGAAACAAACAGGGAAAAAAATTTAAATAAGATTATTTTTATAGAGATTTTAATGAAAATGCAGGAAAGCCCTCAAGACGCTCGGAGAGCTAGAAACCCCAGTCTGAAAACAGAAGAAATTTAGTGCACTTGTCTCTGACATCGCATAAGTTATGCAGTTCAATATTAGTACTGAAACTTTAGTAAACTAAGTAAATTGATCAAAATTTATAATAGAAAATTAAAGTGTTTAATAGCTAGTGAGAAACTGAAGATGCTTTGTGACTTTGTTAATGGTAAAACATGTGAAGAATATAAGCACCATATACATATTATAAGCACCAGTTATAATGAGTGATGAAGTTTAATGTGCCGAGATCTATTCTTTATACAGACGATGCTTACATATTTTTAGAACGATTTCTATAAAGTAAACAAATGCAAGTTTGTTTTTTTTTGAGGGGGGGGGGATTTTCTGGCAATAACTTATTATTTGAAATTAAAATTAACTTCTGACACTTTCAAAGTTATTCTTCTCACAAAATGACACATGTAAACAACCTGTGCTTCAAATGATATGTTTTTACTCTTTCCGAGGAAAAATATTCTTATTCTGTAATTAAAAAATGTTGCGAAATGCATGGCATACAAATTTCTACGTGAAAAATAAGCGACAATATTAATCGAAAAAGGAAAGGCCATCAACCATGGAAATCTGCATGGAAAGAAGATTAAAAATGAACATACGAAAAATGTTTGTACTGTTTCGAATGTCCCTATAGTGAAACTGCTGGTAACAAAAGAGCATCCACTGGCGCAGTAATCAATTTCAAAATCTTTAAATACATGTGTAGCGACAATAAAAAATCTTACAGCTTAAAAAGCAAAAAACATAATGTTCACCGTCTTTTACCAAAGCATGTGGCTGGAACAAAGCCAGACTTTTTGTAGAGCCCTGTATGGAAGCCATTTAGCAGGAGATAAATGAAAATATATTGTTACCTTTGATAAAAAATGGGTTTACCTAAATGACTAACTGAAAAAAAGGCCTATTTACTATTGAAAAGACTATTTACTATGAGAAAATATTTCCAAATCTGGTTCCGAGAAAGCAAAGAAAGTTTCAGTAAACTAAACGCTTTATGATTGAAGATATTTTATCTTAAAATGGGAAATTAAAAATGAACAAAAATGTCAAAATCAACTCATCACACTACAAGAAAAATGTTTTACGAGCGATATTCACAGAAGAAATTCCATTTGTTTAGCCCAACGACTTTCAATAAATGAAATTGCAACAAGACACAGCTACCAGCCATACTTTAAAAACTACCCCTACATTCCTTGAAAAAAATCCAAATTGACCCAGGTATAACATATAATATCTTTTCAACATATTCTTGCGAAGTTTACTTACGTTTCGCCCGTGGGCTATTTTGCCTTTAGTCTGCAGAAAAGAGTCTTTGATAAGCACAAACCCACTTCGATTGATTGATTTTGAAAAGAAATGAAAGAAGAATGACAAGCAATAACAGGAAATTTTTCGAAAAGCCTTTATATCATGAAATCAAAATGTAGACTTATAGTCCAGAAAAAAATTGTTAGACCATTTAAAAAATGAATTTTTAAATTTATACATAAAAAATACTCCGAAATCGTTCTAAAAATGTGTAAAAAAGTCAAAAACAAGGAAACATCGCAGTTACGATGTACTGAAGGGAGGGCGGAAAAGTGTGTCAGAATATTTTGAATTATAAAAGTGTCTGGTGATATAGATGAAGCAATGTTTAAAAGATAACATTAGAATAAGTGGCCCGTTGATCAAGCAAAAACGCAAAGATTATAAAAGTAAGCTAAAGATTAATACGGGTAACTGTTAGTTTGAAGGGTTTAAGAAAAGTAATGGCGCATTAAAAAAAATGCGGTGAAAATAATGCTTTGCATATTGGTATAAATACTCAGTGGATTGAAGAAGTACCAAAATTATTATATGATAATTCCCCAGATGACATTTTTAATGTATACAGAACTAGACTATTCTTCAAATGGGTTCCAGATAAAACATTTATATCTATAGGTCAGCAATGTCTTGGCGGGATACTTAGCTAAAATCCTTTTAAAGTGCCAATATGTAGAGCACTAAAAAATTTCTTCTTCTTTTGATTGGGAAATCACGAGCATTACTCTTAGCTCACGAGAACAACATAAATTCTTGGATAAAGTCTAAGATTTTCGGTAGTTGACTGAAGGGCGTTGAAAATAAATGCAGACACAAAAAAGAGGAGTTTTCATATTCATTGATACTTGTACAACTCACAATCACATATCAAAATTAGATTAACCAAAATTGTGTAGTATTTGCCTGATAAAACAATAAGCAAGTTGCTTCCTTTCGATGAAGATGTAATCAATAATTTTAAAGTTCATTATAGAAAAGAGGTCATTCAATATATTCTTGCATCTATAGAGGAGAACCAAAGCATAGAAATCAATGTACTACAAGCTAGAGATTTGAAAGGAAAGCTTGGTATTCCGTAAACAAAACCACAATAGAAAACTGTTTTAAAAAGTCAGGATTTAAGATTTATTCAAATGAATAATTGAATGTTTACAAGAATAAGAAGAAACGATGAACTTGAAATTGCAGTTGAGGATTGGAATAAAATTATCACTAATGAAGACGGCCTTCAACCTAAGTTTAAAGATTATGTGAATCTTGAAAATGAAATAATGGTTTCGGGTGTACAAAGAGAAGACGGCATTGTTCAAGCTTGCCAGTTTTCTTTAAAAGAAAAAAAGTGGTCAAGATGAAGAAGAAAGTTTGGAAACCCTACCTTAACCCTATAGCGCATACTGTTGCCAATTGGCAACATATTAAATTTTCTCTCCTTATTGTTTATTTACCGTTGTCTCTTGACAACTTTATGCTTTACGTATTCATGTTGGTCTCATATTTAGGTTTAGTTCATAATAAGTTTCATAGTTGGCAATAGTTGTTTGTAAATTACACATAAAAAGCAACTTTTGATACCTTCCATTTTGTTAGCCATAGTTGGATTTCTAACTCATATAAAAAATATTTAAAATGCAAAATTTCATTTGAAAAAAATATTTCTGAAAAAAATATACTTTTAAAAGTTATTTTAAATAATTTTCAGTAATGTTTATTGGGACAAAAATTGCATGTACATGAATATACATTTGTTGCCATTTGGCAACACCATGAATTGAGTTCCGCTTTTGTAAACATTTTAAGCATTGTTTCTTTCACAATTGGTTCGCAAGATATATAATTTTTTTTTTCACTTTTATCACCATATGTCACCCCAACTCGATAAACGACTCTTATTAAATACAAAATCTTCTGAGTTTACTGTGAAACCAGGGCCTGACTAATGCAGGGGCATGCAGGCAGCTGCCCCGGGACTCATGATTTGAGGGTCCCCCCTAATGGCAGATATAAGTTTTTTGTTAAACGGGAGACAAATGATAAAAAATGGCCCAATTACTTCCTTTTCACATTTAAAGGAACTCTATTCTCCTTCCCTTGTGCTGCCGTGTCCATGCCCCTTGAAGGTACCAGTTACATCATCAAAAAAACCAATGATTAAAATTTTATAGTAACGACTTAGTAGTCCATTGTTTTCAGCTTTATGAAACTTCTAAACATGCCAGGAAGGATAAAATTGATCACTGACCACTACGCTAAGATAAAACAATGGTGTAAAGTTCTGGGCTGTATAGGTTACACTAGAATAAAATGCATTAAGTGTTTGGTACCTCTATGTTTAAACAAAAACAATAAATGTTCTATTGGTTACCATTCATAACTTTGATAAATATTATTGATATAAAATTCTATAGTATTCTGCTGCATTGCCCGTATATTGATGGAGTATATTTTATAGCATATGATTTTTTCATTGTATTTTGCATGTGATATTACACTTTATAAGCCACATTTTGGTTTTTAAATTTTAAATGATTTCAATTGGTTTAAAATACAGGATAAATATGGCTGCTTTTCCGCCTTTTATTATGTATTTATTTAATTATATTTTTTACAATACTTCTATTGTTTTCTGTATCAGTACAGCATATCTTCTTATTCATTTATAAATTAAAAATGATTCTGTTGTACATCTAACTTCATAAGTTCATTTAATATCTTAGAACTATAATTTGTACCATTAGTATTTTGTTGATAGATAACAATTAATGTATAATATTATTACATGTCGTCTTTATTTAGAATTTTGGTTAATATTGTTACATGACTTGTAAGTTAAATTTTGATTTAAAATTATTAAATATATGTATATATATATAGTATATGTATATATATATAGTATATGTATATATATATAGTATATGTATATATATATATATATATATATATAACCATTAATTAAACATAACCTACCACTATATATATATATATATATATATAATTTTATTTTTCTAAGTGTATGTAAAGTATTATATGCATTTAAAAACTTATAATTTACAAAAATAAAATTGCAATAAAACAGCACACTGTTCCTAGTTGGCAAAGTTAAAAAATTTTTTGTGTGTTAATGCATGGTGTTGCCATTTGGAAACAATTTAAAAACTACAAAATACTTAAAACTATAAGAGTGAAAATTTTTTCAATATTTTTCCTGTAATTTATGGCCGTCAAGGAAGCAAATATATATTTTTTTAAAATAAAAAATAAAAAATGATGCACTAGAGGGTTAATAAGTTACGAAGCGTGAAGTCGATTAAGCATTGGAAGCATTTAAATATTCCAAAATGCTACCCAATAATAACTGGAAATTTTTTGACAAAATGAGACTGAACAGTCTGTTTCAAAAACTTATACTCCAAAACATACTAAAATGACTGATTATTTAAAAAGAAAATATTAATCTCTAGTATTTATTAACTATTTAGGCACGATACAAGTGTTCGTTTTGTTACGCTATTACAAAGGCAGGATATTTTGTGATACTAATTAAGTAAGACAAGCAATTCAACATATGAATAGAGAAAATTAAATTTTAATATTATTTACATGCAGAAAAATTATCCAGCAATATACGTTTAAAAAGGGTAAAGACTAACTATTAATGATTCAAAACTAAAATTATTTCATAAGAGATATATCAAGCATAATTTAATGTATGAAGACAAAGATAAAAGAAAAGCTACTACATAGAAAATGATTTATTATTTTCAAAAAATGATACAGTTTTATCTTCTATATTTTCCATAATTTTTTTATGCCAGGAAGAACTTTCATAATCTACAAATGTTTCCATTTTGATTTGGCATATTTTATTTTACATTATTTTGTAGTTTTAGCTATAACAGTATGGAAATTTCTATCTGCAACTGATTCTTCTGGACTGTCGTCAGATATATACATTGTGCATGGTGTGATTAAATTAGTGATTAAACACATGATTAAATTAGGTATATGGTGTACAAGTAAAGTTAAGAATGTAAATAATACTCACATCTCTAAGGTTAAAGGTGATTTCTAGGTTTGTGGAGAAGGACTCCCAGAACTCTGGATACATATCGAGCACGTCTAGCAAGTCTTCTCGATTTATCTTGTGCAGATCACAGTACGTCAAGGCACGGACGTTGCAGCTGGACTTGCCAACGGTGCTATAGCTGCAAGGGTTCTCACCGAAGATGTCGTCTTTGGCTGTAAGCACGAAAAAATAACGAATAGCATAGATTCATGCAGTACAAAGCAATCACATTGAATTTATCTTGCATTATTTAAACATCTGCCCAGCTTTTCTCATAGTGATTGCCCTGATAAAGCTACTTCCCTATAAATACCTATATTTTTTAACCTTCCAGATAAAACTGTGTCAATTTCATTCAAATCAAATAAACAAGTTTCGAACCACAAATTTCACTTAATTTCCTGACTGAAAGAAGAATCATTATTTTAAATGAGTTTACTAGTTCAAAACGTGTTTAACACCTTAATTCTCGCTCCCGTGATATTCACGGGCTGTGTCTTTTATTCAAAGTGTTTCATTCCCACCAGTTTTATAAAATAGTGCAATAGGCTTTATTATGGTATCATTTTACCTGTCATTAAATAAGGTGAATGTTTCTTTTTGAAAAAAGTCGTGCAAATAAGCAATTTGAATTTTTAAACCGTAATTTAATGCGACCGTTAAGGGGTTGACTGACTTGAAGTCAATAGTTTTACAGAAGAATACTGGACAGCTGGAAGTATGAAAGCCCATTCATTGTTTTTATATACAAATGTAATGACACGATAATTCAAAAGAAAAAATACTTTTCTAAAATTGATATTTTAGGGGATAATAAGTTTTGGCTTATACATGTGAATCTAAAGTTACCAGCCACCAAAATATCATCAATAATTTAGATTCACATAATAAGAAATTTAATATTTAAAATAAGTTTCCACATAACAGGAAAACCCAAGAACGATTTAGGAAAATTTCCATTACTTCTATATAAAAATTTAGAATTCGTACTCTATTTTAAGAAGCTGAATACTATTACTGATAATTAAAATTAACATAAATTTCGATCTTCTTTTTTGAATAAAAAGGCCATCTACAAAAGCCGCATTCATACCGTGTATAATGAAAAAAGCTGTTTTTAATCTTTTTTTTTATTTCTTTTAAATAACGTTTTTTATTAGGTTTTGAATTTCTGTGCCGGAAGGAGAAAGGTGTTAAAGAAGAAATAACTGTAATATTATACGAAAAGAAGATTAGTTCTAAAAAAGTTTAAATTAAAATGCTTTTAATATAGCATTCCTAGTGCTTTCTTTTAACTCATTATACTACATTTGACAGAAGATTGGAATACAAAGTTACGATTAAATAACGAGGATAAAAATCATACGAATATTAAATAGAGCTAAATTAATTCTAAAAAGCTGAAAGCAGTTGTTAAACCACAATAAATGTATTATTATACAATTTAAAAAAGATAAAGCTGAGATTTCAAATAAAAAGAAATAAATTTACAATTCATTTAATTTAAATAATTGAAAAAGACCAATGGATCCTTAAGCATAGACAAGAATATCCAGTGCATGTTTTTACAGTGAATGCGGTGGACCGGCCTTTTCATCAACCCTTTTGATTCGGGCGTCTATTACACAAATTTCATTCGGCTGACACCACTTTTTACAAAGAAGTTTTTTTCAAGTATACAAAATTTCAAAAATGCTCTATTTGAATAAGGCAAATTGTACTTTTCTTTATTTCTGGTGCCAAAAACAAATTTTGTAAAGAAAGAGGATGTTTAGTCAGACTATAAGATAGATATACGAGTTATATTATAGATATACGAGTAGAAAGGGTTAAAGATACCTAGTTGCAAGACAGATTTTTGAAACCCCATATTTTTTAATGTTAAAAAATATAGTTAACTAACTCTCATTAACTTCCTCTAAAAGCAGAGAGGGTTAGTTGTGGGCCCGAATCCACATTTTTTTCGGGACACATTTAAAAAAAAAAAAAAAATGCGGAACGTCTCGACAAGGCTGGTGATAAGATATGTGTGTGTGTGAGTGGGGTACAACGCAACCGGGATCCGCTAATATGGAGGTCTCCCAAGAAAATTAAAAGAATTTTGGTAGACCGCTATAAGAGCGGGGCTTGGGTGTATTGCACCACTTGCACCTTCTTATGGCCAGCTTTGTTGAAGCGTTTTGTTATATAGAATATCCAGTCAGCTGCTTCAAAATAGATTTGGTTAGTAATTTTATTAATATTTTTAGAGTAAAATTAAAATTTACATAATCTCAATGATAGTGGGAAAAAATTCCTTCTTAAATATATAATACTAGGGGGCTCTTCCCCCTTGCAAGCTACGCTCGCCAACCCCCGTTCAGACACCGCAGAATCTAAAAACACGCTAATCTGATGGGTTTTAAAAATATTAGAGAAGATTGAATTATACTGAAAAAAGCTGTGCAGATCTCCCTGTAAACGGGTTTCCATTCAATTCCCTTTGATAACAAAAATTTAAGGGCGAATCAGTTGCTGTTAAGACATCCAATGGTTGTTTTCGTTTTTGATTAAAGAGGATCAGTTAAACATTTGAAAAAAAGCTAAAATAAAATAAATTAAGTATACAGAGTCTTTGTCTCCCGGTATTTTAAAACAATCTCTATAACAATAGCCTAAGTCATGTGACTATCATCAACAATTCCGGGTGGACCACGTCGCTTTTCATATTCCACGTGCCATTTTGGTACTTTTATGATAGACAGACACAGGTGATAAAGTCGCCAAATATTACTCTATCGCCCTCATTTCATCTAATAATAGTTCAAGTCATCAACTGCCATAAACAAATACGGTCTGAATTCTTCGCCTTTCATATGAAAGTTTGGCACAGATGTCATATACATTTGGTGAACGCGTCAACTGCATAAGCAACAACATCCGGCTTACCGTATCAAGCAAAAAAAAAAAAAAAAAAAAACGATACTTTGGCGCCAGCTAAATGTCCGTTCCGTATATGACATTGGCGTCAGAAAAAAATCGCGCCAATATGGGGCCGTAAGTTTTCCATTTTGATTAAAAAATCAATAGAATTTTTTTCGAATAAAACTACATAAAAGTTGCCATGGTGGCAAAGAATTCTTTGTTCTGTTACGCCGGAATTTCGCGCCGGATGCAAATCTCGCCAATAGTTTTTTTCATCTCGCCAGTTCGCATTCTTTTTTTTTCGAGTGGTAATATTTGGCCAGATGTCATATACGCACCGCAGGTTTGGCGTGATTTTTTTTTTTTTTTTTTTTTTTTTTTTTAACGAAAATTTAGCGAAAACCTCGTTTTTAAATACCAGTTACATATACATTTTAGGTATTAATTAGTTAACCCGTTGACTAAAAATCTATCGCCAAACTATAAGATTAAATGCCAATAATGGTTGATCGTAAATGTCACATTCACTTGACTTTAAGCAAGTTCCACGTGTTTACGGTATCAAACGATTTTTATTTCGACGTTTTACTTGTATATTTATTAATGTTATACTAATTTATTTGTTCTTTCGTTATTTAAAATAAAAATTATGTCAATTTGTATAATTTGGCGAAATTCGTCGACGGAATAACTGAGTAGTACCGTATTTTTAAATTATTTTCTATTATTTTCTAAAGGAAATATAAAAAAATAATTAATAACTATAGAACAAAATAATTTATATAATTTTTAAAAAGAAATAAAAGTAAATAAACATTTATTATTAAATAAACAACAATAGCCGAATTACCATGTCAATCACAATAATGCCATTTTCGCACCAATTAGGAACCTCGGTGCGTAGGTAACATCTGTGCCTAATTTTTTTTCTTTTCGTTTTGTTTTAAAAACAAAGAAAGAAGTGAAAGACATCAATTTTAAATGAAAGTAGTTTATTTTAAATAAAATGAATGAAAGGATTATATTTTAAATGAAATTAATGAAATGTAAAAAAATGCGACGGGAAAAATGTTTAGCGAATTGTCACCTGCGTCTCGCTAACATAAAAATACTGTCAGAATTCATTTCTCTATCAGAATCTTTCGATTTGGCGAAAGATTGTTCAAGTTAATTGAATTATGAATAAAAGTAGCATTATACATTTCTTAGCATACATTTAAGGGAGGCCAGACTGGTCGCCAAATTAGTTTAAAATAATAACCTTTTCTGAAATATGAAAAAAAAATATCTGTTATGATTAAAATTTGAGTTACCATTATTAGAAAAATGTATTTAAAATTAGAAAAAAATTAATATTTCGAAAACTAATTCGGATTTAAAAATTCTAATACCAGTTTTGAGATCTGCGGATCAATACTGATTTTTGGTGTTAATTTCATCACAAAGTATTCCATATTTTAGGAGAAATCGCCGTGAAACATAATCAGTTGTTTCAAAGAATCGTTACATAAATTCGTTTCATTTCTGCCGTTTCCTATATCCATTTCATAAATTCGTTTCATTAGGATTTTATATATATAGGGTAGATGTGAATTATCACATTGCGAACGAAGCGTAGAACCAACAATGCGAAAAATGTCGAAGCCGGGAATCGAACCCGGAACCATTGGAAATGCGCTCCAAGTACTCTACCATTTAAGCTAAGAGGACTTCTTTCCTAGTTCACAATTTTCTAACAAAAAACAAAAATCTATGTGCAAATTTATAAAAAAAAATTTGTCTCACAGTAAAAAATGTGAGATATAATGCCATTAGTAGATACATGCATTGCTATCTACTAATGCTAACATAAGCATTTTTTTTACTAATTGTATATTATTGTATTGTATGTTATTTTACTAATTACTAATATATTAGCTCGTATATTAGTATATACATTAGTAGATACTTTTATGAGCTATTCTTCCTCTATTCTAAAACAAAAACGAACTGGAATTTGGAAAGAGGCACTTTCGAAACATAAAACTAAATAAGAATAATAATTAATGGATGAAAAAATTATTTTATCAATTAGGCTGCTCTTTTATACTTGTCTATACCAATATACTGTAAAAAAAACAAACAAGAAAAACGGGCTAAAATACGGAAATACTACTGGCAATCTAAACGCCAGTACTATTTCCGTATTGTAACGGAACTTTTTCCCGGTAAATTACAGAAAAATTTCCGCTAAATTCCAAAAAAACGGAAAATTTTCTGTTATTTACCGGAAAAAAGTTCCGTTAAAATAAGGAAAAAGTACTGGCGTCTAGATTGTCAGTAGTATTTCCGTATTTTAGCCCGTTTTTTTTTTGCAGTGTACCACGTACAGACAAGTATAAAAGAGCAGCTTTAAAAAACTTTATCCATGCTTGCATGTTAAAGAGTAAAAATCCCTTTCTACTATGACCAAATTTTACTGACTAATGATACATTGAATTAGCCGCATTTGTATTCTTTTTAGGCGCATTCGTAATTATATAAATACTTAGCACCTGTAGTCGTCGTTCAGTCCGTCCGTCCGTCCGCATATAATAGAGCAAAAAGTACCCAAACGAATAGTCTAAAATTTTAAATACATAGTTGATGCAAAATTTTATCGAGTCATTTCAAATTTTATGAAAATCGGATGTATAGTTTAATTACAGGTACCGTCAAATGTTTTCCGTTACATTACGGCCAATGGGAAAAAATTATTTCAAGTGCATTTTAATGATGTTACAGCCTTTCGATCAGAATGAAATTGATAGGCACTTATGAAGTGCACTAAAATATACATTCAGTACAATATGCGGTGCAAAAAGTATTCATAAAACTAGTTACAGTACGAACGCACTCCATTTGCCACCTTTGACATGCAATTTCCAACTTGTTAAGAGTTGTGGGAACATGTTTAAAGAGATTTAGACGTTATCTAAAAGTGGGGGTCTGAAGCAGTTGCCTCATTTACAGATGCTACAAGCAGGACCTGGATTGAACTCTGTATAGTGCACACAGTTATCCAATTTGATTCATTGAACTAAAAAAATCTTACAGTGCAATGCCCAGCAATCGTCGTTTAACACTAGAACCGCCGGCAAAAACGTATACCTATAACCGGCAAAGTGCTCATTTTGATCGATATGGATTACCATGCTCAACTATTGGTTACTTGCCATTTTTTACTCTTAGTATCGCTTTTTACTATTATTACAGGGATGAGATTTCCGACTTTTTGCATACCACTATAATCTTAGAGAAAATGTTATTTCATTTAATCGGAACATTTTTGCGATTTAACGGAACAACATTTTATCTAAGATTATACTGGTGTGCAAAAATTCGGAACTCTCATCCCTGTTATTACCATCATTGTCCATATAATAATATATATTTCATAATTTTTATTATATATATTTATATTTTATTGTGTTATAATTATGTTAGATTGATATATATATATACATATGTGTGTATTATTTATATTTTTTATTAAGAATATTTTTATAGTAAAAAATATTTTTCATGAGAAATCGAAAATGGTGGTAATAAGAATAAACTTGGTGAAAACAAACATGTATATTTATCCCCTGAGCAATACAATATTCAGAGTGACGAGTGGTCAGGGAAAAACACAGTCAAAAAAAGAGGAATCTACCAGTATTTTCTTCTAGAAAATACTACGATTAGTAAAAAGAGATTGAAGAAAGCGGACTTCTCTTTAACAAAATACTGGTATTTAACACCTTTTATGACTGTTTTTCAGAATTGACACTTGCTAGATGAAGAAAATTATAAAGCACTTGTAGAGGGCATCGTCTAGAACTAGCTTTTGTAGAATACTTTCGTGCCATTTGGTCGAGCACGTCGTTGCCAAATTTTGTAGAATTATAGAATTTTATAGTTTCTGGTAAGTGTTTATCCCCAGTTTCAAATGTAACTGATGGATATCGGGAACTTAGAATTAAAACATATTTATTTTTCTTCCCTTGATAAACTCAACGAAATATCATCTTTTGCAAGAATTTGGCTACTGTACAAAGACTTTTTTTTTCAGATTTTATGGCATGTGGAATTTTGTTTTTCATTCGCGATTGTCTGTGCCAACAATGTTTGTTTTTAGTGACTTCAGCTTTTCTGCAAGAGGCAGTGAAGTAAGAAGTTATGTGTGGTAATGTTGCAACCTTTGTTGAAGCATGGTTGTATGAAGTATGAACTGTTGCGACATCTAATAGATAAAATGTTCATTAAAATTGACCGTTTCGGAGGTTCTAGGTATATTACTGCAATATTTCATAAATTTTGGCTGACTGGAAAGTTTATCACTGTCATATCATAGCTTTTCGAATTATAGGAAAAGTCACGGAAACTGAAATTTATACTCTAAATAGAAACAAATTGGTACGGAATGAAAATTTCGAAACGGTTAAAATGACCGCTTTGGCGATTCTAGTGTTAAATAATATTTTCCGGTGTGTAAGCTGACGGTATTTTTTTTCTAATTCCTATATGGCGTATTTTGGATTATTCGGTATATAAGCCAACCCCTTAATTCACTCGCGAAAGAAACGATAATTTTCGAGAAAATAAAAGTATTGGGGGAAAAGTCAACTGTAAGAAAACATAAAAAGTAAAGAAAATACTGCATTTTATTTTTCTTGGGGTAGAATATAAACCTTGAAGTGCCAATTAAACCTTTTAAAAAATGTAGTGTTTATAACCTTGAATGGTGAAGAAGATGATATTTTGTGGGATAAAAGGATAAAATTCAATGCGTTGACGATTAGGATTCGTACGGTGATTTTGTTAATGTAGAAAATTTTTCCAAACTTTTAAAATCTAACAGTGAAAAACATATAAATTTTCCCGATGAATAATTAAACAAGTGGGTAAGTGTGATCAGAGATCGCACAGAGAGTTTCGTTTAATATTCCTTTCAAAACACTTTATTCTTTTGCAAAATCTGTTAGTTCCACATTTCGCAACAAGGGAGCGTACTCTATTCTAAACAAACCTCTATCCGAACGAAACTCCATTTTACAAACTATCCGTAGATATATTAGTCGATGGGATCGGGCCTATAGCACCCGAGATAGGTAAGCGCCCCCTGGCGGTAAAAATTGGAACTAAAATATGTAGGGCTATGGTGCATAATATAAAAGAGTGGTCAAAGGAGTGTCGACAAAAGTTAGAAAAGTGCACCCCAGGTGAAAAGCGTGGAGGTTAGAAAAATTGCTAAAAATACTGGAGTTAGAGCCGCTAGGGGTAAATAATATAAGAATTTTCGAAAATTTTATGATTTTTCTTGTGATTGCAAGTGTTCTACTATAAGTATGAAAATTTCACATCTGAATTAGAAAAATTGCTTAAAATACACAAGTTAGAGCCCAGAGGGGTAAATATAACACTTTTTCAAAATTTTATGATTTGTCGTTTGATGTGAGGTTTTCAGCTATAAGAATCCAAACTTTCAAGTCTCCAACATATATAGTTTATGAGAACTGGCTCTGTGACAGACAGACAGAGGAGCGAGACGAATAGGTTTTCGTCAGATGAACGAAACCCTAAAAATCAATGTTGTGTTTGAACTTAGTCTCTTTGTAGCGATACTTTTTGCTTAAAACACTTGAAAATACAAAAATTTATACTTTCCTTTCAGTAGTTCATTTGATAATTAGAAATATTCATCTAAGTCAAATATGACTTTTTTTTAAAAAGGTAATTGGTATTTTTATAACAATAATAATTTTTTATTTCATTTCAAATTCTATCGAAAATGATATATTGTTTGGGCCATAGATAATAGTAAAGAAAAGATCGACTTATCTCGTAACTATTGCTATATTAGATAAATTTTTAACTCAATTATTCAATTGGTAAATAAATCATAACAGTTGTAAATTTCCAAATGGGTGAAAAAAGCCTGTACCAGGGTTCGAACCAGGAATGTCTTGGCTGAAGGCGCCAATGCTCTGCCAACTGAGTCATCCCAGACGAATCTAGAGGACTAATTCACCCAACTGACCTTTGACAATCACAGGATCTGGTCTGACATCTGAATCTGATATTGCTACAACTGTAAATCGCGATCATCAGATATTTGATTTATACCCTGTATATAAATCGACTCCAGAATTTTCTTTACTTTTTGATGGTTTAAAAAGTTTACTTACATACCGGAAAATTCGTAAATCAATTATTAAATGAATCCACCGGGTTCATAAATCATATGGTTAAAAAAAATAAAAGTGTCATAATGTTATTTTTACTATTTAACCCTTTATCTACTGACGGTACTTATAAGTACCACTTACTTTAAACTTTTATACCATAGTGAATATTACTAATATTATAATAGTACTTCGCAAAAATCGCTCTTTTAACTCCACTTTATCCGAATACATGGCAGCAGTAGTTCTAGGTTTGTTATTCTAGAGAGGAATGAGGCTATCTCAGCAGTCGATGTGCTTTGTGCCGACTTTTTGTACAGATTGCCACGCTTGTCTTTTCATTGCTGCAAACACAGTAAAGGATATAAGATAAGTGTTGGATTTTTTTTATGTGTTCATTATGGTCTTAGAATACAATTTGACTAGCTATTTTAGTTGAACGGTGTATGTATTTGATTTAACAGTTGAATTACTCGGTGGTACTTTTAAGTACCGTCAGTATAATGGGTGCTGGAGAAAAACTTCTTGTTTACTTTTCGTCTGTGTAGTTATCCATCGTTTTCATCGGATTTAAAATGCAATTACTAAAATGTAGTGCAGTAGTGATTTCCCTGGTATTTCTTTTCTGTTTCATTGTTATTTTTTATGGGAAACCGAAAAAGTTGTGGCACCGGCTGGTTTTTGCTATGCTAGAAACGACATATGTAAATTCATATATTGCATATGTGGAGATGCGAGAGAGCATGTTGTCCCTGGAATATTGACGTCGCAAAACTAAAGGACTGCTAACAAGATCGAAACCTTAAAAAAAAAAAAATAGTTTTTTAACCCTTTGATGGTCACGACCGCATATCCGCGGTCAAAATAAAGTCCTTCTAAAGGGTTATGGCCGCGAATAGGCGCCCAGAAATTTCTACTTTAAAAGCGTTATGAACGCGTATAGACGGTTGGCATTTGTTATCTCTAAATGGTCAACGTCGCGTATACGCGTTTGTGCTTCCCCCCATTTTTGGAGACTGGGAGTTAAAGAAGGCGTTTTTCAACCACACCTTCTTTCCACTACATAATAGGCTATATGTCAAGTTGTCACTATTTGTCAGACTATTTGTCAAGTAGTTTATTGTAGTCGAATGCTTTAGAGATTTGGTTGAAAAATGCCTTAGAGAATTAAGTTTTTTGTAAATGATTAAAAATGGCATTACATTTCAAAACATATACTAAGGTGAATTCAAAGAATATATACAGTAAATGAGCTATAGTTTCTTTGTGTGGAACTAGACAAATTCGCAGAATATTAGTGTTTACTTGTTTTATTTTATTATATTTTCCATAAAATTATATTTCACTATAATTATTATTATTATTTTAAAACATTTACCATGTTGCATTTATTATTTGAATGAATACATACGTTCTTTTCTTTTTTAAAAGTATTTCAATGTTTTTCATTTACTAAATACTTAAAAGTGTTTTTTTAATTTCTTATTTTTTATTTGCATCACTTGTGCAGTCTAATAATAATTAAAATATCAAAAACCCAAATTCATATTACACTTTAAAAAATATTTTCTAATTTATAATTGCTGCTCAAATTTCATTCAAATTCAAGTGTAACTTTAAAACTATACCGTGAAACCTGTATATAACGATTCTGAAGGGATCAGAAAAGGCATCGATACAGACAAGTTATCATTATACACTGCTTCAAGACTGTTAATTGATTTAAAGTACGTAATAGAATGATTATTATATATAGAGGGATTTTTAGTTTTACTTTTTAAAGTTATCTAATTAAATAATGAAATTTTATTATTTTATTATCCATAATAGAAATTATAAACTCATAATAGGATTTTTTAATTAATATGTAAAGAATGTACAATATAAATAAATCTAATAGAAACATGTTTTTTTTTTTTTTTTTTTTTTTTTTTTTTTTTTTTTTTTTACTTTTACCAGATTTGTAAAAATACATGAACTCGCAATTAAAAAAAAAAGAATGGGATTTACAATTTTCACTATTAAAAAGGAAAAATAAATTGTAGATAGTATTTATTAGTGTATGAATTAAAGAAAAATACTTCATGTAAAAAAAAAAATTGTAATTAATTGGACGTATAAATGTCGAAGATAAGAAGTGAAATATTACTTTTTTTTATTGACAGGCATTATTTGACATTCATAGCATTTTTGTAATGGAAGAAGAAATAAGTATTTTCTCAATTAATTCAAACGCATGTATAGCTGCGATCGAAATTTTACTTTAGTGTAATAACAGGGTGTGTTTATCAGCATTTTCACCGAATCCCAATAAAATTAATTAACTAAATTTTAATACTCTTCAATATTTATAGGGTACTTAACTATATCTTGATGTAAGAAAAATGTGCACATATTCCTCTTTTTTAAAAACATTCAGTTAATCACTACGTTTAAAATTGTCATTATAACTGTTGGAAATAGATTAAACACTTCAAGCAATTAAATATAGTAGAAAGCTTTATTAACCCCTTGGGGGCGAGCAACCGGTATACGTGCCGCGTAAGGTGATCAGAATCCGTGTTTATTCTTACCAGTAAATTTTTATTGTAAATTTTGCCTTATTTAATCCGAGTATTTTTCCCGATTCAATTAGGCAAAATTTTCTGTTTTGAAAAACCGTAGATAAAAGGTTAAAAATTCAGTAAAAGACGCTCGTCCCGAAGGTGTTAAATCCAATTGCTCGCAATAATCTGCAGTGCTTATTTAACATTTTTCGGGGTAGTGATAGATAATCTTGATGACAGCGACTCTTCCTTGTTTTTACTTATATTAATAAATAAATAAATAAAAATTTGTGCACTTCTTTATGTATGTTGTTTTAATTGCATCCAACCTTTTTATATTTTTGAATAACTTGATACTTGTACCGTGCATTGGTGTCTTTATAAGCAGTATATAATCGCAGGTTTAGCATTATTGCAGCGAATACTTGCTTAATATGAAAAAGAGTTCCCCCCCCCCCCCCTTGAAAGAGTTGGGGCGTAATCGAAAAAACATTCTCATGGTGTGGGTTCAATATAACGAACTCCTGGGGTGTAATCGAAAAACCATTCTCATGGTGTGTGTTCAATATAACGAACTCCTGTATGGAGCTCTTACATTATACCAACTAACTAAAAGAGTCCCAAATCATGTTTATTCTCAAAGTTCCACTCAAAAGAAGCTGTGAACGTATCCCTAAATATTCTTTTGAAGCTACATCCACCCCCCCGCCCCCCTCACAGTCTGATATCTACAGATATCAGTATTTTTTACCTAATCATTTTACTAAATCATTATCGTCTCTATTGTTACAATTTTGAGACGGTAATGACTAAATACAATCGAGTCGAACAAACATTTACATTTGAAAGTTTCTATGGATTTCCTATTGTTATCTACTTTCATTTTCCTATTTTTTTCACAAGTCATCGGATGTGGAAGGAGAGAGGTGGGGTGTAGAGAATTCCAAACTTGAACAGGGACTGTATGGCCCTAACTTTTGCAATCTGTGGGTGACATCGAAATATTACTTGTAAGTGAAACTGGAATTCTCGGAAAGTTATAATTGACAGAACTACCCTACCTTGTAAAGGTTATTTGTAAAAATGATTTGTAAAGAAAACAAGTTCAGAGGAAAAATACAACTTCCAAATGATGGACATTTATAAGAGGCTGCGTATTGTTTTCAGTGTCACATATTTATTCAAAAGATTACCTTAGTCTTAAAAAAAAAAAATAGTATTTTTTCATAAATAATTATTATTCAGATTTCTTAAATTATCAATCTTGCACAGTGTAACATAAAAAATTGTTGATATAAAAATAAAGAAAGACATCTTTTTTTCTGTTATCTTTTTGGTTTCACATCAGAGATCTGACAATATTGTCCCTCCCCCTTCCCCCAACCCCGCCTTAAAAAAGTTTGTAGCCTATGAATAATTAATATTATGCTTAGTTTTTATAGTAAAAATTTCATTGCTCCTTTCTGTAGATTTTCGATTTCTACTCCATTCCGCAAACGTGCTTTTACATTAATTTAAAAAAAATTCTATTTTACCAAAATACATTTAACTAATCTCTTTCAATGATTTAGTTGGAAAAAAAAAAAGTAAAAAAAAAAAAAAAAAAGATGCTGGATATTTTTTATATGCTTGATAGCTCCGATACCTTGAAATCTAGAAATAATTTCTCCGGGTAAGTATCACGCTAATGATAATTTTTAATTCTAAATTATAACGAATAATTTAGATAATAACTTTTTTGAACTAATGCACTTCATTTTTTATGCTGGAGAAAAATGTACAGAGATCCCACATGGACATATATATATGGAAAAATAATACTATTTGTTTAAAAATTAAAATTAAAAATATCTTGACAAGGAATATAAAAATTGGTTTCATCCAAGTATTCCAAATCTTTAAAACATGAAAAGAAGAACAAACGATAAAACGTAAAAATGATATAAAGAGACGAAGTGACAGTTGATTTTTTTTTCTTTTTACAGAATTTTTTCTTTTTTCTTTTTTTTTTTTTTTTAATTTCTCTAGAGAACTTTGAAAAAATCATTGAATCTTACGGTTTTTAACATAAGAAATAAACGTATAAGAAATGTTAAATGAGCAGTTTCCGAATTTATTAAAAATGGAACTTAATTTCAGTCTAGTCGAATGATTTGTTATCAGATTGGAATGGCAATGTCGTCAAAATGGCGTTTTATTTAAGGTAGTTCTCTAATTCCCTAGTTCAACAACGAGACGCCACACCAGTGGCCAAGAGGTTCTGCTCTCAAAGCTGGTAGACGGGAGGTGCTGGGTTCGAACCCAATCGCGCTCGTCTGCTTAATCGTTTGGAGTTTTCCGCGATTTTCTTCGAACCCTGCATTTCCTTGCGTAAATACGGGTTAGGTTTCCTTAGAAAAACTCCCACTGAGGGCAGCTCCCCATTCGGGCCTATCCTTCCTCGTCATGTAGATAATTAACCATCAACAACCAGACATTTTCGGACTCCTTTTTAAACGTAAAGGCAAAAAAATGACAGACTAGACTATTGAAGTGGTTTGAAATCAAATAAAGTTTTCCCTTTAATTCGAGTTTCTTATTTGAATGAATACTAATTTAATGATAACTTTCATGTAAAAGGCTTTTATTTATTTATTTTTTTCTACTTACCCATCTTCACACACACACACACACACAAAAAAAAAACAAAAACAAAAAAAAAACAGTAAAAGTAGTTTTGGGTGAAAAGCAAATTAATTTTTGAAACTTTAATGTATGATTTTTTCAGGGCCGAAACTAGCCTTTTTTGCACCTGGGGCAAGCATGGATTTTGCGCCCCCCCCCCCTCTTCCGCAAAGTATATTTACAAAGAGAATTTTACTAATTTTCTAATAGCCGATTTATTCTAAAATTTAAAATATGTAATACTCAACTACGTAATCTACAATGGCGGATCCAAGTGGGGAGGTCACGGGAGTCATGAGTCCTCTCTGAACACCAACAAAAATATTCTAAAGATCATTTTTAAAATGAAATATACAGTTAGAGTCCCGATTATCCGAGTCCTGCTTAACCGAGTCTTGCTTAACCGAGTTTCCGCTTTCACCGAGTTATTTTCTTCTGATGGACTGATGTCTTCTATTATTATGAAACAGTCATTATAAATGAAGTGTTAGGTGAAGATGAAAGAGCAGCCGTAAGTATATATATATATATATTTTTTTAATTATGGCCATTTTTTTTTCTTTCCATTCTGACCAGAAAATCAGAGTTCTAACTTTTTACGGCTGCTCTTTCATCTTCACCTAACACTTCATTTATAATGACTGTTTCATAATAACAGAAGCCATCAATCCATCAGAAGAAAATGATCCATTCCAAAGGTATAATCCTTCATTTGGCGCCCCTTCGTTCTGGCGCCCGGGGCACACGCCCCCTTAGTTTCGGCCCTGGATTTTTTAATCAATAAATTACTTATCGAGTTGTCAGCGAATTTTGCGTGTGACAAGTTTTTTTCCCTTTACCGCGTTGCCGCCACGGAAATTCGGTTCAAAACGCACACTTTCACAGTATTTTCTGGAAGATCCTTTAACAAACAATAGAAAACGCAATTTAATGACATGATTTCTGAATAGGAACATGTCCATTTCATGCGTTTCCAAACATGAATAAATTTAGGAATGTGTCAGGAAGTAGCTCTTTTGAATTTGAGGACAGTGCTCTCTCATAAGCGGCTAAGAGGTTTTGCTCTCTAAAAGAGTGATGTCAACACAGATTGAATTTAATACTCACAAAAAATTTCTCCTAGTGAAAGTGACATTTCAAAATCAAATGTTCAAAGCATAAATATTTTATTTTGATTGTGCTATAAGTGGCATTATTTTTTCTCATTATCGTTGCTGCCAGTGTATTTAAATGTCATATAATTTTAAAATGCAATTCTTATGTGAAAATGTATTTTTATCGTCAATGATATTTTTGTAAGATTAAAATAGCAGGAATTTAATCTATTCAATGCACTTCAATTATTTACCTCAATATAATTTATTTCACGTATATGACTGAAAATGAAAAAAAAATTGTGAAATAATGTCACTTTTCTAACCCTACACAATTAAATAAATGATTTATTTGTGTATATTTCTGACCAATTTGAAAGATGGGGATTTGGGTGAGGGATTTAAAATTCTTCTCAAAACAGTTAAAATCCATAAGATATGTACAAATTTGGTTTTGTTAAGACGAATAAATAGTGAATAAGACAAATGTAAAGACAAACGCAAACAGGCAAAATCATTTCAGCTTGCATCTGTTTCAACGATTCCTTGTTTTGTGCAAAATGAATAAGAAATAGAGCGAGGAACAATAGCAGTAAATTACATATACATGTATTATGCTTCAATATATATATATATATATATATATGACTGAAGAAGGAAATCCTTTTATGAAGCATTGGAAAATCTACGTGCTAAATTGGTTGATATTGTTCATTTTACGAGTAAAAATGACTGAAAACCTTTCGCAGGAGAAGATCGTAACTGTGTAAATGTCGCTATGTCGGTTAGATTCTATTTTCATAGTCAAAAAATCCATTCCATTACCACAACGTGTAAAAAAGTAATAAAGTATTTCTCAAAATTCTTAAATGAAATTTAGTATAAAAAAGCAAGCAAAAGAAAAGTATTCGGAAAAAAAGGCAAAAAAAATTTATGCGCTTAAATTATTGTTGAAGAGATTATTTGCATGACTAATTTTATATGGATGAAATTCAAAAACAAGATAGTTTTTTTTTTTTTTTCTCTTTGCTAATGCAATCATTTTTCTATCTTTTTTATGCTTACTCTTTTCTAGCTGGTCCGCCAGGGGTTGATGGGGGCCCAGGGCTCGACTTACGCAGGGGCATGCGGGCAGTTGCCCCGGCCCCCCCATGAGAGTAGTCAGGATTTTCATTAAAAAGTGCCAAATGTTTAAAATTAAACAAAAGTGACCAAAATTCATATGCTTTCAAACATTTAGGAAGGAAGTGCGGTTCCTCTTCCCCCCTCTTCTTCCAGTACCCTATCCACCCATGCAAAAAACAAACTATATCATTAGAAAACTAATGATTAATATTTTACTTTGCCAACTTAGTATTCTATTGTTTTCAAAAGAAATTCTTTATTAACGTTTTTCTCGTAATGTGGCAAGTTAATACCATTAATGATGACCAATTTGGGGCATTTTCTTTTAGACATCTTATAACGTACATAGATAAGCAAAGTGAAAGCTTGCAAATAAATACTCGTGTCAATCAATCAATCATTTTTTTCTACTATTATCCTACAAGTATTTTTTCTTAAAGTTGTGACTATGTTTTTGTGATACACTGTATACAGATGTAAGTAGTACCGGGTGCAAAACTTATGCATATAATAGAATATGTATGAAGTTTAGTACTAGCTACTTCCACATTATAAAAAAAAAAAAAAAATCTATGATAGATAGAAGGGGGCCCCCCAGAATGATTCTTGCCCCGGAGCCCACCGTAGCCTAAGTCGGGTCCTGCGGAGGCCGTCGAAAAGTAGCACAATACGAGAAGAAGCCCTTTAAAAATCGTATTAAAAAATAGGAACATTTTTAAAAACGATGTTAGAATTCCGAATAAACTTTTTTGAAACTACAAAACTTAACATAATGGACCAAGATATATTAACCGGAATTCTTTCACATAGGTAAAAAAACTCCCCGTAAAACGTAAAAAAAAAAGCAGTGGATATAAATTACTAAAATATTGTGATCGTAATTCTTTTATTGACAGTCAAAAAATCCAAACTCCGACTTCGAGGTGCATAACTACATATAGAGAGGTACCTTCTTACCAAATTTTGCAGTTCTGCGTTCAGCGGTCTCTTCAGAACACATTCGAGAGACACACGCACAAACTTCTTTCCTTATTTATAAATTGTGTAATTTTAGTTATATATATATATATATTGTAAGATATCTAAAATAAGCCCCTCCAAAAACGCCCCCCCCCCTCATATATGAGAATTTTTTGAAAGACCCACCATTGGCCGAGATTTTCTGCTCTCAAGGCTGGTAGAAGGGAGGTGGTGGGTTCGAACCCAATCGCGCTCGTCGGTCTAATCGTTCGGAGTTTGCCGTGGTTTTCTTCGAATCTTGGATTTCCTTGCGTAAATACGGTTTAGGATCCCTTAGAAAAACGCCACACGGAGAGTACTCCCCCCCCCCCCCTTTCGGGCCTATATCGCTCGTGTTGATAATTGACCGTCATAAACAACACCTTTTTTGAAAAAGTGTCATATATAAGATCTCCCCTTCAAGTTTTATTTTCTAACGCTGTCAATCCTTCTTCTTCTTCTTTTAAATACTGGAAATACCTTAAGTTTTTGTTTTCTTATCTCCAAAATGAATATATCTTATGCAATTTATTTTTATCTAATCTTTTTACATATAACTGTATCATAGAATGGTCACCAAAATTTAACTCATTTGTGTCGTGAGTCTTTCATTTGGTGAGGAACTATCACAATAGCTTCATCGCCGTGGTATGGGTGGTGGTTTATCACAGTGATGTTAAATGTATCGCTGCACATTCTATCATTTTTTTTTTTTTTTTTTCAAATGAACATTAATTGGTGCGGGAATATCAGTCACGAACCGGAACAATATTAGTCATAATTTCACGAGTCGGAATATCATTCCCGTTTGCTTAGGTACATTTCGCGCCCTGACTTTGTGTTGCTTAACCCTTTGAGGGGCAAGGAATTGCGTTTCTACAATGTCGAATTTACACCGGAATCTTCAAAAAAGTTTACTGCAAAATAAGGAAAATCAATTTTACGAGTTTTTCCACCAAAGTTAGAAAAGTAAAATTTAATTAAAAAAATAATTAATAAAATTTAATGAGTATTAAATAATTTAATAAAATGGTATCGTTGATGAGGTTTTCATGTATGGTGGAATTTAGAAAATATCTATTAAATGTAAAGGGTTCAAAAATAATATTGTGCTTCTCCTAGAATCAGACGTTAAGCTGACTTTCAGGTTGGTATCCTTGGAGAGGTATATCATCCCGAAGCTACAAAATAAATTGTTTAAAAAGAAAAAAAAAGAAGAAAAGAAAGAAAAAAATTAAAGTAAATTAAAAAAAAAATTAACCATCATTTGTTCTAAAATTATTTTACAAATCACATTTTAAAGACTAAAATTTCTATTTTATAAGATATCATAATTTAAAAAAAATGAATTTAACCTTATTTTAATATCGAGTTTGAAACTTCTGCATACGAACAACACTACATCCGTATCTGATCTTAATTAATATCAAATACCATATCGAAAGTCTTAATTAAAAAGGTTAATTTTAGCTTTTTTCTATGATATCAGATCAGTTTTTATATATATAATTTACAGTTTATAAATGTTTAGATCTGAAAATTACAATATTTAAATATTAATTTTGGGGCATTCTTTGTGTCATACTTTTATAAGCAAAACATCCTTTTGTTGTTTAAGTAAAAAATAACCATATTTTCCATACATTTTTTTAATGTAAATTTCTTTAGACAGTCTAGTTTCTATGGCACCTCAAGTACTTTAAGGATCTGTCTTTTACAGGTATTATTTGATCTGAAATTAAGTACATTTGATGTCAAGTAAAAAATGTCTCTCATTTTAACTTATAAATTTTTAGATCTGAAGATTACAATATTTAAAAATTATTTTTCTTTTATTCTACTTGAGTATCGATAAAATAGCATTGGAATCGCGCTCCTTGCTTTTAAATAATTATATTTTCTTATCTTTAAAATTGTCGTTTTTAGAAAGTTCTGAATCTAATACATCTTGCATAACTAATTATTCCTTGTAGGTTTGATTTAATAATAATAATAATAATAATAATGAATCCATATCTGTATTTAACTGATTTAATAGTAATAATAATAATAAAATTAATAATAATAATGAATTTATATCTGTATTTAACTGTTTCTGATATCATATTAAAAGATTTTGCTTTAATTAATTTATGATTATAGTGATGATGTATAGTTAATAATTAATTTAATATATCAACACCTTGGATTATAACTCATTTATATAATGCAAGTTCTTAACGTTATAGTTTAGAATTTTTGTTTGATAACTTTTAAAAATCGCCTCAGAAATATGTTTCCTTTTCTTATTTGAGTGCAAACAGAAAGATACCTGAAGAATGAGTTCGAAAGGGGGTTAGTTCTGGGGTAGAGGTGGTAATCAATCACTGTCGAAATGAATGTGGGAAGTCTACCCTTTGGAAGCACATTACAATGGACTTTAGTAGGTTACTGTTTGCTAGGATGTACTGAAGGGGGGGGGGAAGGCAGTTTTCCCAGATTCATTGCTAAACGTTTACCAAACTAAATCATTGACCACTTACAAACATACAAAGCATTTCCCTGTGAAACCATTTTCGAAGACAAAAATTGCACGCAGCTTAACCGCGAAAGGGTTAAAACCCTTTCAGGAAGAAAGCATTTTCAATTCTAAAGGGTTGAAATAAATGACTGGCACTGGAATTTGCCAAATGATATATTTGTAAATATGAAAAAGCCTATGTTTCATATACTTATTAAATCGAAAATATTTTCTGGTGTCAGTTGAAATAACTTGTGGGTTTCTATTACGATAATTTAGTCATAGTGTGGTACGTTAAAGTACCACTTTAGTAAATTATCTCTAAATAATTAAATTTCCAACGGGTGAGTATTTTTTTTATGTTTATCCTTTAATTTGCATTGTAGTAACTGAAAAAAAAATATTACACGAAAAAAATTGCAGTAGATCATAATGCCGTAGATAAAGGGTTAAAGAATCATTTGTTTTAAATTTTTAAAGTGTGTTGCACAAATGCGGTTTCCACGTCTGACAAGGAAGGTCTCCATACGGGCATACTCAGAAAAATCTGAAAAAATTACAGAATGTTCTTTTCATATGGATATATATGTTTATAAAAAGATTTTTGGCGGAACCCCGATACAGCGTCCGTAAAAAAATAACGAAATTTTCGTTTATTTGGCGATTTACCACCGGTTGGCGATGGAAAAAAAATTACGCTTTTATGTAAGAAAAAACTTTTTATATTGAATTTGTTTATATAAGTTTAATTTAAATAACTTGAAATAACATTTTTAATTTGTTTTAACTACAGTTTCTCATATATATTTATATAAATTTATAATAAAATTTAAATATCATATTTTATGATTTAAAGCAAAATTTAAATTGATTTAAATTATTTCAAGCTCAAAAATGAGGCAGATAGAACACTGTCGGTTTGATTTTGTTGCTATGGAAACGACTTCGTCTTTGATGTGGAATCAAATGTCAGCTGATTATAACTTAAAATAGATATTTGCAACTTGCAAAGCATAGAAAATATTTTTAGAGTGATAAAATTAAATAACTATAGCAACAAGCAACATATATATCTCTCTATTCTAAAAAAAAGTAACTCCCGCTGTCACCGCCGCCGCCGCCGCCGATTTTGAATTTTTTGTGACCGGAGGTCTTTCTTCGTTAATATTAAGAAAAATAATGCATACAAAAATATGAAAATTGGTAGTATTATACAGAAATGTTTGATAAACACGCTGATGTAGACAGTTTTCAAATCGAAGAATTATTTTAAGAGATATTTAATGCTAAAGTTGGACAAAATCGTTCCATTAAAAAAGTTTTATAGGAGCAAAAACTATACATCGGAATTTAATACTTTTTAGATCATTTTATACGTTATAATTTCCCGGTGTGCAGAATTAATTTATTATTTTAATTTGACTCATTTTTCGAGGTTTCATTTCTATTTTAAATTCAAATTTTCAGCATTTCGAGAGATATTTTTTTACTTATTTCAGAAAATTGTACTAATTTAACCTGTTGCCAAACTGTATAAACAACGGAAACAATAATGTTTGCTTCAAATTAAAAATTTATTTACACGTGACTATTATAAACAGAAAAGAAAAACTTTCAAATTAGAATTAAATAATTACGTATAAAAAGCAGGTACTTATTGAAAATTACTTCATCTATAATTACACGTGAATTTTAACAGAGAAAGGATATTGTAAAGTAATAAATTCATTAACATGCGTTAGAAGTCTTAAATAGGAGAAATTACATCACATTTACGTCACATTACACTTATTACGTAAAATGAACAAAAAATAATATTGCAAAATAGTAGTTTAAATTTAAAAATAGCGCGAGCATTTACTTGATATTTTGAGATGATCTTTTCAACTATTTTTTTTTTTTTTGGACAGCGCAAATAATATTTCATTTCTAATAAAAGCATTTTCACGTGAATATTAAAAAGGGAAAGAAAAGTTTGGTGAAAATTACGTCAGATTAAAACGATATATTTAAAATGTTTTATTTAAAAGGACTTTCTTTTCGCTTTGTTAAAAAATACCGGGAGACAAAGACTCTGTTTACTTAATTCCTTTTATATTAGATGATTTTGAAATGCCATTGTATCTTTTAACAGCAGCTGATTTTTCCGTAAAATTCCCCAATCAAAGAGAAATGAATAGAAACCCGTTTATAGGGAGATCGCCTTTGTTTTTTTAATTATAATTCAATCTTCCAAAAAAATTCAATTAAAGCCGATCAAATTAGCGTGCTTTTAGAGACTGCAGTGTTTGATCGGGGGGTTGGCGAGCGTAGCTCGTAGGGGGCCGAGCCCCCTAGTGTAATAAAAAAATGTATAATAACCTCTTTCATTGATTAAGTTTAGATTCATTAAAAACCGCGCATTCTATAAAACAATTAATAAACAATTTTCAGATACATTAAAATCGTTTGCTTTTGGCGAGGAAAAATCCTGCTCGCCAAATCGCGTGTCACTTTCGTACTTTCGCGCCAAATATTCGAAAGTATTTTATTTTTTTACAGACTTTCTACTGAAATTCCGCCATTAAATTTGACTGATCCTTTATTACATACATAAGTAGTTTAATTGGGTATTTTTTTCAAAATATTCTGAGTATGCCCAGTATGGAGACCTTCCTTGTGAGCAGTTTGACTTAGGCAGTCGACGAATACTTCTGCTCTCTTTAAGTAGAGTTTATTCGAATTCGTACACTGTCTTCATATATTGTCTACACCCGTTATTTATTTATTTATTTTTTTTTTTTTTACAAATTTTGTGTTTGTAAAATATCTGATAATTAATGTACTCTGTGTGAATTAAATTAGTTTATATTGGGTCGTTCGGAAAGTCCATTTCATTTGGGAAAATCAATTCGTACCGTGAAATCCTGCCCGTTAATTATCAGACATAAATATCGGAATTAATGTCTAATAATTAATTGATAGAATTTTCCAGTATGAATTAATTTTCCCAAATGGAAAAGACTTTCCGAACGACCAAATATATTTACACTTGTATGAAAAATGGAATAGTTTGCAAAATGAATATTTTCTGAAAAATGAAAAGAAAATACCAAGAAGCAATTTTTTTGAAATATACTAAAGCAGTAAAAAAGAGGTATGTTCATTTCAAACCTATTCTGGTCTGTCGTCCTGATAGTAGGACAGGTTTTTACAGTGACTATTGTTTTACCTTGACAGATATTTTTGTTACTTTTCTGCATGCATTTTTATTGCTATCGCATTATTTAAGTTCCAGCATTTAGTAATAATAATAATTCGCTCAAATCTTTTTACATCGTAGGTGATTCTTTTGTTTCAAGATTTTGTCTCATTCATTAAATTTTAAAATAATCTACTTATGATTAAAAAATAATACTGGAATCTTATGTCTGTTTAATCATGTCGTTATATGACATTTTCCAAACGTCTTCAAAAAATCTACGTATTGTCATATTGATAGAACGCAAATAATTATATCCTTTTAAATTTCTGTAAATCTTTACTCCAGTCATTCATTTAGATAGCTACTTTTTTTCAAAGGAAAAAGTAAATTTTCCTCAAAGACAAAAAAAAAAAAAAAAAAAAAAAAAAAAGAAAATCGGATTTAGAAAAAGGTTAATTGATATTTCCTGTTACTTACCTAATATTGCCATTACGATATCATCTTTGAGAATCTCAATGGTTCCCCTGGAGAGAAAATAGAGGGCCGTTAGGACGTCACCCCGGTGCACCAGTGTGTCCCCAGGAGGCGCATGCGTCGTCTTGAACTTTAAGGAGAGCGCCCGCAGGCAGCCGGGGCTCGCCCCTTTGAACGCGGAGCAGTTATTGAGCAAGTTCCGATTCAGGTGAAGGCATATGTCCGCTTGCAGGCAGTCCGGAAAACCTTTTAGGACCTGTTAACGTTAAAATAAAGTATATAGAAATAAAACAAAATGACTTCAAAAATGAGCTATACGATTAAATGTTTTTTTATTTTTCAGTTGTGAGATTTTATTTACTTTTCGCAAAGAAACTGGAAATATTTTGAAGCTATATTTATTTTTTATTATTCACTTATATATAAAAGATTTAAAAAAAAAAGATTCAATCTGGATAAAGTTGATACGAATTTAAGATCAACTAGAACAGGCAAGATATATTCAACGCAACTTTGTTTTATGTTTATAGGGCCCTCTGGCACGAAGTAGTGTAACTAAATTTGTGGAAATTAATTTTTTTACGTGTTTTCAAAAGTAATTTCGAATTCAAGTTGGAAATTTTTCTTAACCACTATTTGATTGAAATAGCAATTGATTTTAGCACATGAAAGTTTAAGTTTATTTATCTGTATGATGTTAACTCAGAAAAATTAAGCATTCTTTCTCAAAGAGATGACACCACATACGCTCCTTAAAAAGTTAAGTTATACTAAGTTTTTTCTGCACACGTTTATCAAAGCAAAACATTTTTTTAAAGGAGGATCTAAAATGAAAGACCAGGTGAAGCGGTGCCAAACTTTTTGATGAATACAACAGTTTCTGGGTGCATTTAGAGGATTAAAGTTCGTCCTTATACGCCAGTTCTGGATATTAACATTTCTGTGCAACTTAAAGTGTGCTTCGTCTGTTCACAGCACATTGACAACCATGATGGATCCTGTACAGTTTTGCATAAAGACGAAGTATCATACATATCCCATCTGTTGCTAACAGCTTGTGGCATGACATCAAATTGTGTGAATAGATAATGGCCTAGGGCATCATGAAGGATATTACATACCATTGGAGTATTGTGTATTTATGAATGCTTCTTACAATAGTAGCTGCTTCAAATACTAATTTTTATATTTCAGCAGACACAGAATCAAAATAGGACTTCATTGAAGCTGGTTCATTCGTGAACGTCGTTTTTCTCAAAGCCTTTGACTAACTTTAAGAGACCTGAACATGTTAAACGGAATTTTCCCCTAAATTTTTTGTGGTTCGGAATTTCAGCAAAGCAACTGCTTCTGATTCGTTATTATTAAAAAGAGTTTCACCAAAAAAACTTTATCTGGCAAAATTAATATGTTGGCAAACGCGCAATACCTGCACAGATAAATCATATGAAGAAATTTTCAGATGCTCTACATTTTATTCAAGAAAATTTTCATATTTCGAGAGTAGTCATAAGTCGTAGTATGGCGGATCGGTGATTTTTGTAACCATACTTTTTTGCCTAGTGAAATAAAACCCCCCCCGATCTGAAGTTCTTACAAAAAGTAACACGTGAAGTACACTTTAAACCGATATTTTATGACTGGAAAGATTTTACGAATTTTTAAAGTTTATATGGGCTTTGTAGAGGTCTGCACGGTCCCGGGCTTAGCCCGAGGCCCGTACCCGGCTCGGCCCGCGGGCCGGGCCAGCGGAATGGAGGAGAATTTTCAAACGGGCCGGGCCGGCAGAATTGGGACAATTTTTTCAACGGGCCGGGCCGGGCCGACAGACAAAATAAACGGGCCGGGTCTGGCCGGCAAAGAAATTGAACGGGCCTGAAGGGCCGGGCCCGGCCGATAAAAAAAATTAATCGGGCCTATCGGCCCGATATAAGAATTTGAGAGGAGCAGATATTTCAATGAATATGACTTTTTCGAGAAATATAAATGTGCGTTACGAGCCGATGCGAATTTAACAACATCAATACAGAAATGTAACATGTCCATCGTAGAGATCGGCATCGTACAGTTACATGATGCCTGATCCCGGGTTTAATTTTTTTCGGCAGACTTGTGCCGGGACGGAACTGGTCTTAATCGTTCTCAGGATGTGTAGGACAGGCATTATGTTTTGTAAAAGTATTAATAGCGATAATGAACTTCTGTTAACAGTATCTTTGGAAATGTACCTTAAGGTGGTTCTCATATTTACTGCTCAACAATGCGAAACTCTCAGACACATTTTCTGACTCATTTTTAACTATAAAGGCATAAAATTGACAGGCTGAGTATTGAAGGCAATTGGGATCAAATAGCGTTTCCATTTTTCATAAATTACGTACAGAGATAACAGAGACTCTTGTCACGTGACTGTAAGTTTTCTCCTTTCCTGTGCTATCGCTTCCGGAAATTCGATTCAAAACGCTAACTTTGGCAGTATTTTCTGAAAGATATATTACTTTTATCTAAAAAAAAATGGCATTTACATGGTTTCTGAATAAGAATACCTGCCAATCTCATGCGTTTCCGAAAAGAAATGAATTCATAAATGTATCAAAATGTAGCTCATTTGTATTTGAGAAAACCCTTAAAAATGACAGAAATATTTTCACAAATCTACCTTTTATTATAAGCTTCAAAAGTTATCATGTTTTTTAACCCTTTATTCTAAACTACAATAATCTTTTAATGAACCCTTATTTAAATTTTGAAACGTCTGTAGAGACGTTGACTAAAACACTGTAAGTAATCGTTAACGTTTACTATTGTGTGTTTTCTATTTTGCGAACACATAGTAATTTAAAATATACTGTAAAATGTTCCCATAAATATGCATGTAGTATTCATTAAAAGAATCCTAATTGTATGTCGAGAGAAAACGGAATTTTTTGTAGACATTTAGTCGGGCCGGGCCTGTTTTCACTGATTTTTGTACGGACCGGGCCGGGCCGAGAACGGTAAAAATGTAAACGGGCCGGGCCGAACTTTCAATTTTTACACCGGGCTGGGCCGGGCCAAAATAGCTTTCCTTCGGGCCGGGCCGGGCCTGGAAATTCCGGCCCGTGCAGACCTCTAGGGCTTTGAAGCCATTCTGTACAATACTACAGTTCTGGATTTTTTTTTAAAGGAGGGATCACCTCCTGCTAATTCTACTGCAAATATTCGTATATACATGTATATATATATATATATATATATATATATATATATATATATATATATGTATATAAAGATTTAGGTACCAATGTACATGGAATTATATCCACGCTATGTATATTAAACGGTATGCATATATTACACTTCAGGAATCGTCTATAGATTAAAATTTTACTAATATTCATTTTTCAAATGGTAACACCCCTTTTGATACTTTATTTTAGCTCCATGAATCAAAGCAGCCCCAAAAAGTGCATAGCTTATGCATTTTCCTTAAATCTTCATTGAGTTTGAAGGAATCAAAGTTTTGAGGATGATAATGTCAAACCTATGGGACTAACTTTAATTTATGCATTCCCAAAACACACTCAATCAAAATGTTTCTATTTTAAATAAGATATATTGAATGGAACTAAAAACTATCTAGTCATTTTTTAATTCAAAAATATTCTTTTAACCCTATCTCTGAAATGCCTTTTCTTTTGATTATTTAAACAAAAAAGGAGCTATAATTGGTCCTGCGCTTTAAAAATCTAGTAAAAGTCATTTAAAAAAATCTGAGGAAAAAAATCACAAAACATGTTTAGATCTTGTACTTTATCATAAAATTATAAAATATTATATATTTAAAATTCTTATTAAAAATGTTTAAAGAATAGCTAACGGAAAACTTCAAAATAACTGACTATTGAAATTTTGGTTTGGGTCAGATCTACTCCCCTTTTCAGGATTCGGATTAATTATGAAAATTATTTATAAATTTATATATATATATATAAAAACTTATGAAGCATGACATAAATCAAACTTTAAATAAAAAGAATAAGAATCATCTGCAACAACGCATTTCTACAATTAGTTTTCTAGATAAGGTGAAATTTTACTTTTCGGCGGTCTAAGGGGACCTACCCTGTTTATCATTTGCATCCACGGCATATAAAATGTTTGAAAGTAACCAGAAAAATTCTCTAAGATTTCCTTTTGTATAAAGTTAGTTTATTTTGTATTTCAATTTTTTTTTATTCTTGTATTTTTATGACATCGTTCCTGTTTAAGCATTTGGCTACGGAATTCATCTACTTTCTTTAAAAATCTCACTTTTTTAATGATTTCTATTTTTTTTAGCTTACTTCTGTCATATTTGATCATTGGAATTTGATTCGCTGCACTGCTGCAATGTCATTGGCTGCTGAAGTTGCATGTCAAATACTATAGTGACTTTTCTGTTGCGCTGTCTAGTCTAGAACTCAGGTTTCTGACACGCCCGCTTCCCTCAAAATTCATTCCTCTGACTTTACAATTTTTTCCGGCCGTTTGATTAGTCGTATTTCTGCAACCTCAGTCGCTGCCGAAGTTAGTCGTCAAATCCGAGCTGGCTTTTTTCGTATTTTAGATTTTCTATCAGTATTTTTCATTTTCTAGATGTTTTTATTGTTTATTTTATTTATTTTAAGCTATTATTATTGTTTTTTAATTTATATATAAAAAAGACAAAAATGTATGGCCGTTTTATATTTCCCCTCCACTTTATCCCCAGTTTTCTTGGCAACCAACCCAATGCTTTGGGATTTGCATGAATGTTCCACCCAAATGCACAAGATCTAAGTATCATGGAAATTCGACTGATCACCGTCGATAGAATGTAAACAGAGCATCACGACTCTTGTAGGCCCTTCAAAGATACTTCATTGGTTCATTGGTTCAATTTTTTTTGCCCTTTTGCAACCTCACTGGCTGCTGGAGTTGGCCGTCAAATACGAACTGATTTTTTCTATAATTTATCTTTTCTTTCAGTAATTTTCATTTCTTAGACTTTTTTATAGTTTTTTTTTTTAATTTAATTCAAGTTATTATTGCTGAGAATTTAATAAAGAATGGGAATAAAAAAAAAAGTATGACTCTGGGGCCCCTTTTCTATATTCCTCCCATTTCCCTCTGGTTTGCTTGGCATACCAAACCCAATGCATTGGACTTTGTCTCAAATTCCACCATCTTGCTGAAGATCTAGGCATCATGTCTAAATCGACTGATCAACATCGATATATGGTTAACGAAAGCAAGAGGACTTTCGTAGGAATATCATTATTACTGTTTTGGTTCAATGGTTGAATTTGTTTACATAATTTTTTGGCTATTATTTGAATGAATCCTTCTAATTTTATTTTTATAAATTTATAGATAAACTCCCAGAACATTTCCTTTTGTAATTCTATGAAGCTTTAAGAAAAATTGCATAAACTGAATTTGATCCAAGGAACTAAATAAAAGGTGAAAAGTGGGTTTTACCATTTAAAAAATGAAACTTGGTAAAATTTTTGATATATATCAGCCCCAAAACGTATTTTTTGTGCAGCATTTAAAAGAACATGTTATTCTCAGTCGATTGATATCCATGTCTTTTGTATATGATAATTTGTAGGAGAATTAGTTGGGGTGGGGGGGGATGATAAGTTTTCTTTTTCTAGAATTACAGTAGCTTAAATGTGCTCTTTTTTTGCGCCGAATGTAACATTATAAAGAAATTCTATTTTTGGATTTATTTATTTATTTATTATTAATATTTTTGCTTTTGCTTTTTGAACGTATAAATTAAAGTTACGTAGAGAGGTTCTTTCAAGCGGCATGTATAATTTCATTTTAGGAATTTTTTGTTTGGAAATGATAATGATAAAGATAATGCATTATTAAAGTTTTTCGAGGAACCTCTTCAGTTTCTTCCAGGAACTTCGTGTTGACTGGAAACTCACAGGAAAGTCGGCCCGAAGAACGAATCTCGAGGCTCAGTGGATAGGCTTGCTTTACCAACCAGTATCCAGATATGGAAAACCTACAAAGGTAAATTCCTGCTCTTCAACAACGGATGGGACAAGAAGATACCGCTAGTGAGGCCGCATGTCCATATTAATGCTACGAGTTAAGAAGATCTGTCCTTGTTCTGGTTCCAAGCCCATGAACATTACCTTCCGGCTAGTTCTCTCTGGTGCTTGCAGGTAGCCACCTCGTTTGTTCCGGGTGTATGCACCCCCTTCCAGTGCTGAAAACTGATACCAAGGAGAATAAAGAGTTTGCTAGTTATTCCAGAAGATGCGGAAACTACCCCCAGAGTGCATAAACACATTCCCACTCAAGTTTTAGTAGTAGGAAAGCTATACGAAGAAGTGTCTGCTAGTCCAACCGACGGCGCATAGAATTCTGCCTATGCATGTGCACACTGGACTGGTTGACATCTCGAAGGTCCAAGTTGATTCGAGCGCTATCACATCGCACATGATATGGAACCCACACACGGCTTTACGATGGAGCACCTGGCCCATCCTTTTAGGTCGATCGCTTCAGGAAATGGTGGAAGACTTTCTGTTACACTTATATTGATGTTGCTACATGTCACACCGTGCATTTGTTTAAAAGGCAAACACATTCATGGGCGTTTAAAAAGCGTGCATGTGACTACCCCTAGGCAAGTTACCTCCATCTTACCTGTCATGGTTCTGCTGTCACCACAATACTGAGGATTCCTATATGCCGCCTCCCCTATGAATCAAAGGCACTATGGAACCGTACGTAAGGTCATCCTTCGAGTTTCTAACTCGCTGCTCTTTCGTCCCTAGATAAACTTGTAGACATTGCCCTACCCCAATCACTGGTCTTTGTTCGTAGTCAACACCGGCCCTAGAACTGGGTATTGGAAGTTCTTCCCCTCAGAAGGCCTGAGTCCTACCTGTATACGAGAACCGCAAATGAGTATGAAACGACCTGAAAAATCGTGTGCGCAAAGTTAAGAGCTTTATTACCAGCGACCAAATGGGATGGTTTGAATTCGTTAGTGACTGGCTACCGTCGGGCTACTTATGCTGTGTGTACTTTGTGGTTCCGCATCATCTTTTCTACTTAAGGACTTGAGTGAGGACCACCAAGAGGAGCGTTCCATTTAAACAAAATGTATGTCATTTCAATACATCCTCAAACATCATTAAACATATAGGAACTATTATTTTAACACAATCAAACTGATTGGTAAAGTTATCATACGAATTTGAATATTTCCAACTGAGCGAAAAAATGCCCAGGCCGGGAATCGAACCCAGATCCTTGGCTTACAAGGCCAATGCTTTTCCGTTTAAGCTAACTGGGCCGACAAAAGCATTGGCCTTGTAAGCCAAGGATCTGGGTTCGATTCCCGGCCTGGGCATTTTTTCGCTCAGTTGGAAATATTCAAATTCGTATGATAACTTTACCAATCAGTTTGATTGTGTTAGAGTAATAGTTCATCTACATATACATCGTTTATATGGAGTCCCCTTACCTGCGGTTTATTCTGTTGAGCTGTCTACATGACAGACCAGATGTTCTACCAATAAGGTTTTCTGAGCGAAATATGCTGGCTGGTTGTCGGCCCAGTTAGCTTAAACGGAAAAGCATTGGCCTTATAAGCCAAGGATCTGGGTTCGATTCCCGGCCTGGGCATTTTTTAGCTCAGTTGGAAATATTCAAATTCGTATGATAACTTTACCAATCAGTTTGATTGTGTTAAAATAATAGTTCATCTACGTATCCATCGTTTATATGGAGTTCCTTTACCTGCGGTTTATTCTGTTGAGCTGTCTACATGACAGACCAGATGTTCTACCAATAAGGTTTTCTGAGCGAAATATGCTGGCTGGTTGTCGGCCCAGTTAGCTTAAACGGAAAAGCATTGGCCTTGTAAGCCAAGGATCTGGGTTCGATTCCCGGCCTGGGCATTTTTTCGCTCAGTTGGAAATATTCAAATTCGTATGAAACATATAGGAGACTGCTTTTTTTAATCTGTAAAGTGTCTGAAGATTATCATAAATTAAAAATGAGGAAACATTACTATACAAAATTTGTATTTGGACATTTTCTAATATTTGGCAAATTTCTGAAATCAATTAGCTCTATTTCAAAAACCTTTCACAATCTTAAACTTAAAAGGTTCATATCTGTGCCTTTAATTTTTAAATCTTTTTAAAATATCGCATATTTATGTTGAAGCAAAAGATAAGAAAGGACTAAACGGAAATTTAACATTTCATATAATCTCAAATATCATCAGGAAAATCACATAGGAAACTGCATCTTAATATGTCACGTTTTTGAAGATTCATCACAAATTAGAAATGAGCGAAAATTTACAATCTAAAATGAATATCTTAGTATTTAAAAAAATATATATATTTCGCAAATCGTCAGAATGATTCAAATAATACTGGAAAATTATTTAACTTTTTCAGAATATTAGACTTACCATGTTCATGTCTATGCCATTCGTGTAGGTCCACGCATGCTGAAAATATTCCTCGAGCCTCTGCCTAAGCGGGTTCGGGATCTGGTGAAAGCGGATAAACTCTTTAACCCTTAGTAATTGTGTGTGATACCTGGCTGTGCCCGAATACAATCGCTGGATTATAGCCGAAACATTTCCAAATATACTGGCGTACATTAGAGCTGGGAGAAGAAGAAAATAAGGAAACTATGAGGCAAATGAAACTAAATCAATGCTGAGTCATTATCTAATGATTTTATAAATAATCACTGCAAATAAACATTCATTTCTCTAGAAAATAATCACCAAGAAAAAAATCTTCGTAAAACTGCTATTTAAGTAAAAGTAAAAAAAAGTAAAAGGTAACCTTAAAAGTAAAAAGTAAATCCCTGAAACTTCTCGTTTAAGATGCAAGAGTAATTTGCCATTTTTCATGCAGAGACGTACAGAATGACCATAATTAAAGTAGAAGCATTTAAATCCAGATTATATAAAAAAAATTGTTTGAAAGAACTTCAGCAAACTTAATGTAACTGTTATTTAGATTATGAAGATTTGATTGTTAAAAGAAAAGGAAAAGTTTCACTACTAATTCCAAAACCTAAATTTCGGGAGTAAAAGCTGTATACCGAGGAGTGGAACTTCGGAATATAAAATAAATAGCAAATATTGAAGTAATTAAGCAAAGTTTACACAAGAAGGTTTCAGGATCATTAGTAAATTCTCATCAATGTGTTGGAGAAATCAGTCAAAAGATCAGTATTCAAAAAATCATTCCAGTCTCAGAAAGCAGTTCGAAACCGCCAACTTTGGTCTGGATTTCCAGGGCCTGACTAATGCAGGCAGAGTAGCTGCCTCCCCCATTTGAGAGAGCCTTCATGGGCGTCATAGGATTTTCCTTAAATGGGAGACAAATGTTAAAAATTGGCCCAAAGTGACCAAAATTCTTACTTTTTCAAAGATTTAGGGGTGGGTGGGTTGGCCCTCCTTTCCTGTTTCCGTACCTCATGCCCGCCCCTGCCTAAAAAATCAACTACATCGTCAGAAAGTTACTGATTAAAATTTTATTGTAACCACTTAGTACTCCATTGTTTTTTGAAGAGAAATTCATTATTGTCGTTGTTCTCGTAACAAGGCTAAGAAAAAATTTGATGGTGACACCAACCGATGGCATAACCAATTGGGGGCATTTTTCGTTGGATGTTTTGTTAAATACTTATGGTATTACGACAAATGACTGACTGACTTGCATTTACATTTCAACGGCATGCATGAACACATATATTCCTATAACAAAAAAAGTGTATTCTATTATCTGTTAAAGTTGTGATCATCTTTTTTACGATAACTTGTATACAGATCAGAATAGCGCCTAGTACGAAATTTATGTAGTTTAGTCATTTCAGCATAATTCAAGACAATTTTCTATGGACAGATAGAAAGGGGAATAATTCTTACCCTGGGGTCCTAGATAGTCTAAGTCGGGCTCTGGGAAGCACTTAGTGCTTCATGAAAGTAATGTTTATCACTTGGGCAGACTAAGCCTCAACAGCATTTCTTATTTTTTCGGACTTTTAAGAAAACAAGGGTCATTCTCACGAAAAGGTACAGAATAGAAAAGAAAAAAAATCTATTTTATAAAAGTATGTGGAAAATCTTAAAAAATGAATGGGTATTTTTTCATTTATGCTTAATAAGTAACCTTATAGTAGTGGTCAAGTTGTCTATTGTATAAGTTTTTGAGATTTTAAAAATTCTGACAGGGCCACGGAGGAAATGGGAAGAGATATTTGCATTTCGAAAATTTAAATAAAGACATAATTGAGTAATTGTTGAGCGTTGTTTATACTATTTATTTTTATAATTAAATTGTTAATGGCTATTTTCAAAGAAAATGCACGATTGGCTAAAACAATGTTTTAAACTGTTAAAGTTATAGAGTGTGTAACGCTCGAACAATACACACTCCATCATATTTTCTCTCCTTTTATTTTTTTTTCTTTCAAAAGAACTGACAAGCTGAGTAAATTAGGCTTTATGAGATGAGAAGAATGTTTACAGAGTTGTTGCCGACAAGGCGTCTGAGCTAAGCCGTAATTTTAAATTAACTGAGCTATTTTGTAAATAGTAACATGTAAATACGTTGTAAATATTAAATTTATTAGTCCATGAAAAGTTATCGAGTTTTAATTTGCAACTAAGATAGTTTCCACCCCGGATTCTAAATAATATGTTACACAAGTGACTACCCAATGTGGGGCTCGAACAGAAGCAAGATATGAACATAAGTATTATTTTTAAATTGTGTTAAACTGTTTTAATAAAAAAATTTAGATACTAAAGTACAAAAAATTATACAAAAGTACTTTTGATTCATCCGGAATCTGAGGATTTTTGAAAATTGTATTTGGTTCGTCCAGAATCGAAATATTTTGGAATTATTCTATTCAACCTGAATGATATTTTCCTTGGAATTGAAATGCGAAAAAATCGTCTGCAGCTTCAAGTATTTTAGTATCTGAATTAAATGAATATTTCATAAGAGAAATATATTTAATAATTATTATTGAAAAATAAAAATCGTTTGCTTTATTTTATACATTTGTATAGTTGTGCTGAGCTATATTATTATTGAAGGTATTATTATAAATGAGTGCTTGGCATTATTTTAATTATTATATGAAGAATTGATTTAAATTATTCGCAAATAATGTTTGATATTATTGTGTAAAAAAAAAAAAAAAAAAAAAAAAAAAAAGGCAAATAGTTGGTGTCATTATACTGAGTTTTGAAAGATATTGTATGTTATCTGTGTTCTATATATGTTATAAATTACGTAAAAGTAAATTATTTTGCTAAGAGTTATTCGTAACACGAATTAAGTTTGAAGTTAGCTAAAACATTGTTAGTTCAAATGATGGCGTTTCTTTCTAAGGGTAAGAAAATTGATTTAATCACATTAGCTTCAGAATTAAAAGTAGAAATAAGTAGCGATGATAAAGTCCTCGAATTACGTGATAAAATTAAAAATAGTGAGGCATTTAAAGATAACATAGATTTTGTACAAGGAATTTTTGAAAATATCGTAGAAGAAAGAAAGACTCTTGAGGAAGAGAAACGTTTACCCGAAGAAAGAGAATTTGAGATACAGAAGCTCAGGTTAGAAGCAGGAACAAGAGATGTTGTTGTAAATACATACAAGCAACCCTCTAGAAACTTCTTCAATCTGCGTTGACTTGAAAAAGGTTTTACCCGATTTCAATCCTGAAAAGGATGATAGGAATTTATTTTTAATAATTTTTGAGAGGCAAATGAAACTTTTAAAGGTTTCTAAAGAACTGTGGATAACGTATTTAATTGGAGTCCTTCCAAATGAAATCGGTAAATTAATAGCTCGTGAACCGGAAGAAAAATTTGAGGATTATTCTTATATTAAAGATATATTGTTGCAGAGGTTCAAGTTAACTGCTGAAAGGTTTAGAGTTTTGTTTAGTCGACATCCAAAGCGAACTGATATTAGCTGAAAAGAATATTATTTTAAAATTAGAAGCTATTTTGAGGGATGGCTATCCGAATTAAATATAAATTCCTTTGAAAAATTGCCGGAATTAATTATTGTTGACCAATTAAAGAAAAAGGTTTCCCCTGATTGCAAAGAACATTATTTAGACCAATGGCAGAATTTAACAGATCCTGTTGAATTAACTGAAAAGTTAGATTTATATGATAATTTGAGGTCACACAAAGTAGAAATAAAGAGATCAAATAAAATCAGTGAGGTCGGGAATTCCAATCGCTTTGAAAAAACGCCTTTAGATTTTAAAAGAAATGAGTTTGGCAAAATTGGCAATCAAAAGGAGTCCAAGAGAAATGAAATTAATTATCCTTCGAATCTAAATCGACCAATGTTAAGTTGCTATGGTTGTGGAAACCAGGGAGTTATTAAATCCATGTGTCCAACCTGTTCTCCGAAAAATGTATCGGTGCACTTTCAATCACTAGAATTTCGTACATGTAATATGCAAACATCACCAAAATTATTGGTAAAAATAAGCATAAATGGTCTCTCTGGCGCAGCTTGTGCTGACACTGGCGCAACACATTGCGTTGTGGGTGAAGTTTGAAAAAACTCAAATGATCGTAGTCTTAGCGGATGGGCTACAAAACACTAACGAAGTTTATAAAACAGAAGTTCATGTTATAATTGAAGGTCGCGACGTTAAAACAACACTTTATGCTCTGCCAAATGCCAGAAATAATCATACAATTTTGGGAATCGATTTTTTACGCAAAGCAAAAATTGTTTTGGATGTAGTGAATCAAGAATGGTTCTTTGCTGATAGATGTAGGTGGAAGTATAGATTAGCTGAAGATACATATAGACCTACCAGTGAATTAGCGATAAAATCCGTTGAATTAGACACCGATTTTCTTAGAGAAGATGAAGGTAGACATCTCACTTCAGAGCAACAAGTTAGGTTGAATGAACTGCTTGAAAAATTTACTAGTAGCTTCCAACTAGGCGAAGAGGCTACACCTAAAGTTAAACATTATATTGATACTGATTACATCCTCCTGTAGCAGTACCCCCTTACCGCATGTCACCTGCGAGAAAGGAAATTTTGCGTAAAGAATTAGATGAATTACTCTCTAAAGGTATAATAGAAGAGTGCGAGTCTCCTTATGCCTCTCCTGTAGTATTGGTCCCAAACCAAATGGAAAAATTTGCCTTTGCCTCGATTATCGAAAATTAAATGCCATCACAAAGACAGATAATTATCCATTACCGCGAATAGATGATTTGCTCCATGAAGCCAAACATACACCTTATATGACCACTATTGATCTGAAGTCTGGATATCACCAAATTGAAGTAAATGCTGCTGATAGAGACAAAACTGCATTTATTTGTCCATTCGGAACTTTTCGGTATATTAGAATGCCTTTCGGATTGAAAAATGCCCCAGAAACCTTTCAGAGATTAATAGATAACTTTAGAAAGTCCCTCAAAGTTTCTAAGAAAGTCCCTCAAAGAAAGAACCTCAAAGTTCAAAACTTTATATTGTCTTATTTAGATGATATTATAATTTTGTCGGAAAGTTTTGAGAAACATTTGTCTGACTTAGAAGCAGTTTTTAATAAACTATCGGAATTCAAATTGTATGTTAATCGTGAAAAATGCAATTTTGCCTGCCCCCGTGTTAAATATTTAGGACATTGGATAACAAGCTCTGGAATCGAAGTTGATCCTGGAAAAACCGCTGCAATTCAACAAATGCCTGCTCCTAAGTCTGTAAAACAAGTTCAATCTTTTTTGCAGTCCTGCTCCTGGTACAGACGTTTTATTCCCAAATTTTCAGATATAGCTGAACCTCTAAGTAATCTTACGAAGAAAAATACAACTTGGAAGTGGGAAGAAGCAGAACAAAGCGCTTTCGAAACATTGAAAAGTTCATTAATCAATCCTCCAGTACTAAAACAAAATGATCCGATCAAGCCCTATCTTCTTCGTACAGATGCCAGTGGATATGCTATAGGTGCTGTCCTCCTCCAGGGTCAGGGAGAATAAGAGCATCCAATAGAATATGCAAGTCGTTTGTTAACTGCACCAGAAAGAAACTATTCTACCACCGAGCTCGAAGCACTTGCTGTCATTTGGGCTTTAAATAAACTCCGTGGCTATATTGAAGGACATGAAATAACAGTTGCCTCCTATCATCAACCCCTAAAATGACTGATGAGTTTAAAGTCACCGTCAGGCAGACTAGCCCGATGGGCTTTGCAGTTACAATCTTTCAACCTCAAGATTGAATATATTCCTGGAAAAGCAAACGTAGTTGCTGATACGTTGTCTCGCCCTATTTGCAGTCATGAAGAACCTTCTTGTGAAATTTGCACAATTTCGATTGATATGCCTATTAGATCCCCTAAAGATATCCGAGAAGAGCAATTAAAGGATGAAGATTTAAAGAAAATTATCGAAGCGTTTGAATCTAAAGAAAACAATACAGATTTTGCTAATTGGACTGAACGTGGTTACCTCTTAAACCAAGGAGTCTTATATCGAAACTCTCCAGAATCAGATTCAGATGAAGTACAATTGGTTGTTCCTGTTCAAGAACGGAAAGAAGTCTTGAAGAATTACCATGATTCACCGACAGCAGGTCATTATGGAGCCGAGGGAACCTATTACAGAGTATCCCAGAGATATTACTGGACCGGAATGACAAACGATATCGTAGATTATGTTAAAAATTGTGTAGACTGTATTCGTTATAAAGCAAGTAACCAAAAACCTGCTGCACTTTTACAAACACCCGTTCATAGTCAAAGATTTGAGACCCTCTCAATAGACTTATTTGGACCCTTGCCAGAAACAGCAGATGGGAAAAAGTGGATTTTTATAATCGAAGACTGTAGCACAAAATGGGTAGAACTTTTCGCATTAAATAACGCAACAGCCGCGGAATGTGCTTTTACCTTAATTGCAGAAGTGTATTTAAGATATGGTTTTCCAAGAAAAATCATTAGCGACAATGGTCCGCAATTCATCAGTGCTGTGATGCAACAAGTTTGTTTTCTCTTAAAGATAGATCAAAGTTTAGCTCCAGTGTACCAACCTCAGGCAAATCCGGTTGAAAGAAAAAACCGAGATCTAAAACCCCGCTTAGCGATGCTAGTTGGAGATGATCATACAACTTGGAGTGAAAAATTACCAGTAATCGGTTTTTCCCTTAATACTGCAAGATGTAGTTCCACAGGTCACACAGCTGCATATTTAATGTTCGGTCGTGAATTACGTACCTCCGATGATGTTGCTCATGACTTACGCCCTGTAATTGAGAATGATAATTTCATACCCGAAATTCATACCCCACCTCCTTATTTAAAAAACTTTGCTAAAATTACTATGCAGATAAGAGATCGCATAGAACAAAGCCAAGATAAGCATAAATATTGTGCCGACAAACATTTAAAAGCTTCTGACCAATATAAACCAGGCGACCACGTCTGGGTTACTTTGCATCCCATTAGTCAAAAGAAAAGTAACAAAACAACTAAATTCATGCCCCGTCGCGATGGCCCCTATTTTATTTTAAAACAAAGATCTCCTACTTCTTATACCATTGCCATTAATGAAAACCCCTATTCTCCCTTAGGAAATTATCATATATCAGCTTTGTGTCCTTACACGCAAAGATGATGGTGGATGTTCTAAAGGCTTTATTCGTCCTAGAGGCAGATCCGGGGACGTCAGACGCCTAGCCAGCAAATATTTACGAAAGGATAAAAAAACACGAGACCAATAGAGGATTTTAGGCACCAGAAAGCATCCCGAAGGAATCCACCCAGGAAATGCACACTGCATCTGAGGGACCAGTAATGCAGTGTGAGGGGAAGAGTGTAACGCTCGAACAATACACACTCCATCATATTTTCTCTCCTTTTCTTTTTCTTTTCTTTCAAAAGAACTGACAAGCTGAGTAAATTAGACTTTATGAGATGAGAAGAATGTTTACAGAGTTGTTGCCGACAAGGCATCTGAGCTAAGCCGTAATTTTAAATTAACTGAGTTATTTTGTAAATAGTAACATGTAAATACGTTGTAAATATTAAATTTATTAGTCGATGAAAAGTTATCGAGTTTTAATTTGTAACTAAGATAGTTTCCACCCCAGATTCTAAATAATTTTCTGAAAAAAAAATGCGCATCGAGATTTCATAATTTTACAAAGTTCTCTTTGTATTTGAGACCTCCTTATAGGGCACACAATGTTTAATAAATGCCGAATAAACTAGACAATATCAGTAAATATGGATATGCTAAATGCACGAAGGTAACAAAAATTAAATTTTTAATTTTTAAAGCTATCTGAAATTTCTATTATAATTATGAATTAGATTTTCCTTACCTTATTTATGATTTCCACCGAGTATACACTGAGAACTTTGTCAGTCTCCAAATAGAACCAATAAATTGGAAAAGATTCAATAACTTCACAACAGAACAAAGGGTTTGTTATATCTGAAAAACAAATTGCCTTTCTTTCCTTCAAACTACCGAGTGATGATTTGGCATGTACTGTTATCTATGCCACTTTTTAAAATTTATTTTCCGTCCACGGAGTGAGACTATTTTGACTATGGACAAAGTTATTAGTTATATGTTAATTACTTAGTAAATGTAAAACCATCTAAAAAGAAATATTAAGTTATAACTTAACTAAGGACTTTTTAATACTTGATATTGGAAAAAAATGTAAAGAAATTTAATTGTTTAAACGTCAGTGAAATGAATGTTGTGTTTTAGACGTAAGGACGTACACAGATGAGGGAACTTTCGACTTAAATTCTTTAAAATATTAAAGTTGATTATTTTGTCAAAAATGTCTTTAATAACTTAACTTAAAACTAAATATACATATGAATGAAAATATTAGGAAATTTCCTACATTTCCTAATGTTTATCGCTTTGTGACCGTAAAAAGTACTTTTTCGAGAGAATGACACACAAGTTTTAATAATTGTATTGGAAGAAAACTGAAAAACTTTCTAGTAGTGGTATGTACAATCTAAGTAAACTGGCGTCTAATCCTTTAAAAAAAGGTTTATTTTTTTTCGCAGTTCACGATTATTGATTTGCAACTACTATATGTTACTTTTTTCAAGAAACCTCTTCTACTGTTACCAGGAATCCTGGAATTCAATGGAACTTCGGTTGAAAATAAAACTGCGCTAAATATAATGGTACTGTATTTGCATCAAGTTTGGTTGTGTTTGTCCTAATACAGTATGTTTCAAAAAGGATTTCGTAACTTTTAAATGAATAACTTCGAAACAGTGACAGGTAGAAATAATGCCACTCTTAGAGAACAAGCCTGTAACTTAAAATATACGATCCAAGCCTTTGGCTAATAGATAGCGCTGCAGTCGGAGTGATCTTTCACTGAAGTCACGCGAAATGGAATTTAGGGTGTTGAAAGATAGCGTAGGGAATTCGATGGAGTCAAGTACTTATTGGAGAAACACATTTACATTGCATTGGAATATCACATATTAATTTGCAGTCCGACGCTTACAAAATGAACTTTCAACGGGATTTAATAGTAAAGTTCTGTATCCAAAAGGGTTATGAAATTTGTTCGAGACGTTTGACCAGACTAGGCAGTTATGAATAATTTAGTCGGATATTGCAGGATGCACCAATCGGCCTTGTACCTGAAGATGCGTAATTTGAAGAAATTGTTAAACTAGGTACTCTAAAGTTTGTTGAAGAGAAAGCTACTGAAACCAAAGTGTTAGAATCCACTACGTACAGAATTATGGAAATTCCATGAACTTGTTTCCGCGCAAAATCCAGCGTTATCAAGTGATCACAGTGACAGCTCTGCAACAAAAAGATACTCCAACTGCGATACTCTGATTAGCGGTTCCCGGGCTTTTTTGTTACACAACTCAAATAATATGTTGGTATGTAGAGCCTTTCTATGATTTATCCTAAGAAAAAGATGTACTTCCGCACAAAGCATACTTTCGAGTACTGTAATGTTTAATACAAATATGATAGTGGAATTATCATGCAAAAAAATGCATTTATTAATGAATGTTACAGAAAAAATAAAGTTGAAAAGTCCATGCGATTTATGACAGTGTTTTGCACCAGCGGCAAAGGCTAGGTTGGGATTGAAACTTTTTTAAATTTTAGCATCATTTGTCACGAAGTTTAACAAAACACTGTCTTTAAAATTCTTTAACTATATCTTTTCTCGATATTTTATTTTAAAATTGATACATATTGCTTTTATTGTATTATTGCAGCAGATAAAATCAGTCATACATTTTTTAAGATTTGACGGATCGATAGGAGGAAATGAGACAGACCTAAATCTAAATAATAACATAAAAATCGAAAGCTGTAAGCATTATAGATATTTAGGTGTAGACATTAATAGAGAAGGAAGAGACTCACAGGATATTAAATGAAGAATTCGTCAGAGGAGAAAGGCTGTAAAACTATTAAATTCTATTACGTGGAGTAAGGAGATCTCTAGGAAAAGAAAGTATAATATATACAACCCTATTGTAAAGAGCATATTGTTATATGGAGCAGAAGGATGGAGAATTATGGAGACAGAAAAAAAGAAATTAGCGGCAGTATAAATGGACGCCCTAAGAAGATCGTGCAGGGTATCAAGAGTAGAAAGAATAAGAAATGACAGAATCAAGGAAATGATGAAAATAAAGGGAACCATATTAGATGATATTAAAAAAAAGCAATTAATCTGGTATGGTCATGTCAAAAGAATGAATGATGAAAGACTACCCAAAATCACATTCTATTATGAAACAAACAAACAAAAAAGGAAACGGGGAAGACAACGAAAGAACTGGATGGATGACATTTCAAAGGCAACGAGGGATAGAGGTCTGGAAGAGGAATGGACCCTTCACCGGAAAAATGGAAAAAGACTCTTTAGATTCTTCGGATGGCGGCATCTGACGCCATAAACCGAGTTTATATGTATAATGTATCGTTCCGTGACCCACCAAAACATTGGCCACGACCTACCAGTGAGCCACAGTTTGTAAACCTCTGCTCTAGATGATTGACGAGAATAAATTTGAAACTGGGTGCTTATGCGTTTACCAATAAGAATTATTTTAAATTGTAGAATTTTGACAAGAATTAAAACTGGCGAACTTGGAATACAGAAAACAAACATCTGTCTCTTTTGAAATTTCTGCAATTTGAAAAACTTTAGTGTGTGGCATCCAGTTAAATGATCATCAGACCCATTCTGATCAGGAAACGATAAATTCATCCCGGTTTATTGAGATTTTGTAATAATTTGTCAACATATTTTAAGTGTTGAAGGATACATTAGACACTGAGTGATTTATGCAAGATGCTGTCCAACATTATCTTATTCCTGTAGTATTTATCTTCCCAGAGAAATTATCTTCCCAGAATTATTTCCAAGTAACTGGCATGGGCATGGATTGACCTCCATTTTTCCCCGGAAATCAACAGAATTTCGAATATTTTCGGATATTGTTTTCAGTGAGAATCCTTAAAAACTAGAACAACTTGAAAATGTTTGTGGTATGTGCATCAGGTTTCAATAGAGACATTGCGATAAGCGGTTTTCAAAACCTCAACTATTCCTCGTGTTAGGCTTTTGCTGGGAATGGTGGCCACATCGAATGAATTGTAAGCAGATGCGGACCAACTACCTCCTGGGACCAACTACCTACCTATTTGGAATACTCTGTATAATAAAATTGAGAACCCTTTTTAATCTTTTTCATACATTTTCTTTCATAAGGGATTTACAGTAATTAAATTTACAAATTAATGCACTTTCACATAGACATTAAATGGAGTGTCTTATCTCAAAAGAACTTTCTCAGTTTAACAATGAATTATATTAGAATAAATGGACAAGGTTAAGTAACCGCCCAAGACATTAAAAACTAGGTGCGAAAAATAGACAAAACGATTGATTAAAACTTAATAACTTATTTTAAAAATATCATTTGTAGAGGTCCTGACAATATCTCGGAGTAGCTACAAAAGCTGCCTCTGTGTATATCCATCGCCAACTGGAATCCGAAAAACACTCAATACTTTCTTCTTATGAATAAAGAAGAAAGTAAGAGGGGAGTAGCGTTTAGAACATTATCTATATGTCAATAATTAATAAGATTCAATAAATGAGTGAAACAAAGAATACTGCATATCATTTCTCTTTTGCGTAAAATATCAGCTTGTAATGAAAAAAAAAATTATCACCGGGCCTTTTTCTTTCCGGGCTCCAAGGCTTCAGCCTAATGGGTAATCCGCTTCTGACTGTAAGTGACATGGTACTTGTTTAAGAATGACAATTTAATGCCTTTTTTAAAGGACAGTGTATCCATACTGCAGCGCTATCTACTAGACTTAAATAATCTTGGCAACTGGTATACGTAAGATTCTAGACATGCAAACTAAACACACCATTTATTTCAACTTTCTATCAATCACATTTCTAAATTATTTATTTTGTATTTTGAGAAACAACCTATAATTTTTTCCACTTCAATTATACTTAAAGTATTCCACTTCAATTACACTCTCTCTGTATATCCATTCTATCCTTTTTTTCTGCATTAGATTAAAAAGTATGTTACAAAGAACAAATAACATTATTTTTTCTATAGCATGAAAATATAATTGAAAGCAACATACGTTATAAAAGCGTTATATAAAAAAATGTTTATATAATTTTTTTAAAATGGCGTATAAAGAATATAACGCCATTTTTAACGTATGTCTTGCAATTTCTGAGAGAAAATGTAAACAAAGAAAAAGAAATAGAATAAACATTTTATTTTATGAAATATTTTTTACTGCTGCGTTTACTCGAGACATGAAATAATAATAATAAAAAATATAGAAATAAGAGAAAGAATTTTTTTTCATACTGAAAACGTTCAGTAGCCATATAGCGACGTAGCGATTTAAAAATTATGGAAGATACTAATTAAAATAAATTGAACAGTTAGGATTACCAATAATTAGTATAATATTTATCAGAATAATTGATCATTCCAATTAATTACTAGGCTACAATTATCACAACACCAATATTTTAATTGCTTTAGATAAAAGATTTAATATAATGATTTCTATGAAGTTACGATTAGCAAATTAATGAGATAATAGTAGGTTTCAGTGGGGCAGAGACTTTTCTAATCTAATAAAACGCTTGTACAGAAAATAAACAGTCCCTAGGTTTCAGTGCATATAATCGTATTTCGAGTTCAAATTTGTGGGGGTTAACATTTCTGGAAATATGTAGTAACACTAATCTGAAAAAAATAAAACTACAGGTTCAAAGTTTCGAACGTTAAATAAAATGAATTCAAAATAAGAATACGACTTGCAGAGCTGTATTGAAACCTCTGATTTACAGATGTACATATTAGAAGTATAATCAATATTTATAATGCTTTATGAGCAGAGTTGTTTTTCAAAGGGGAAATATCGAATATTGAAGATAGAAATTCATGTGACTTTTAAAAATATTTTCTGGATTTGATTAGGGTGAGCCTTATGATACCCACCCTTTTTTGGAATCCATTACCATAAAAAGGAAAGGTACATTGTTCTTACAAGGAAGGTCTCCATACGGGCATATTCAGAAAAATTTGAAAAAATTACAGAGTGTTCGTCTCATGTGGATATATATGTTTATAAATTTTTTTTGGCGGAAATCCGATAGAACGTTCGTAAAAAAATAATGAAATTTTCGTTTATTTGGCGATTTATCATCGGTTGGCGATAAAATGAAATTTCGAAAAATACTTTTTCATGTCGAATACTCTTAAAGATAAAAATATTTCTTATTGAACTTGTTTAAATAAATTTAACTTAAATAACTGTAGTTTTGTCAGTTTTAGTTTGATTTAGCTATAGTTTTGTCATATATGTATTTATAATGAAAGTTAAATATCAAATTTTATGAATTAAAACAAAATTAAAATTGTTTCAATATCTCAAAATTAAGTCCAACTGAGCACTGTCGGTTCAATTTTGTTGCTATGGAAACGATGAATTCTTTGGTTTGAAATGAATAACTGCTAAATGCATCTTGCGTTTATTTTGGAATACGCTTAAATATATGGAAGTATTTTTTATAGATGAAATTGTTTTTAAAGTAATAAAATTAAGTAACAAGCAACATAAATATGTAATACGAAAAAATGTATTTATTAAACTCTCTCACTGTTTATGTTTAAATTCATTAAATACTTTTTAGACGCATTCTAAAAATCAAATAACAAACAATTTTCAGATGCATTAAAATCGTTTGCTTTTGGCGAGGAAAAGTACTGCTCGCCAAATCGCGTGACGCTTTCGTCTTTTCGCGCCAAATACTCGAAAGTATTTTATTTTTTTACAGACTTTCTACTGTAATTCCGCCGCTAAATTTGACTGATCCTTTATTACATACATAAGTAGTTTAATTGGTATTTTTTTCAAAATATTCTGAGTGTGCCCAGTATGGAGACCTTCCTTGTTAGTATAAGAAATAAACGAGAATTTCTATTAGAGCTTCTAAAACTTATACATAGGCTTAAAAGACAGTTACAAGAGACAATTTGAAAAAAAAAAAACAATGTTTCAAAGTATTCTATATTTTTCTAAAAAAATCTAAAAATGTATTTATTATTGCATCCATAACAAGCTAAAATGACAAAATGTACACTCTACTGCAGTATATGCAATTATTTTTTAATGCCTATAATAAACTAATATTACAAAATGGCTTGCAAATCTATATATCTAAGAAACATATAAACAGACGAATTATTATTTCAGTCTATGTATCTACATATACTTATTTACTCACATATATAAGCATATCGATCTACATATGCATGCTCTTTTCTGTATTTGACGGTACATGAAATAATTGGAACCAATGACATTTTGTATTCATTAAACTACATGTAAACATTTTTAAAACGTATAATGAAAAGGTAATAAGCTACCAAAGTTATGCCAAAAAAATTTGTCATTTATCCTATGATGTATTGCATATTTTAGAAATATACCGAATGTCCATATAGTAATATGTGTAAACAGGATCACAACATGATGTTACAGACTAGTGTATGAAGATCCATTAAATATATCAAAAAATTTACGAAGTTACTTGATGAAATACAGTAAAAGGAAAAAAAGCAAAATTCACGCAAAATTTAAAACATGAAAGAAATATTATGCGTCAAGGACAGATTATGAAACACTTTCCAACACATTCAGAATACTGTAACAAAACTTCACCGTTTAATAAGGTAAAAGATGATATTTCAGTAAACAATTTGGAAAAAGCATAAAACACTTAAAAACTCATTTTTGGATATTATTATTATTGTATATTATCTATCGATTTGTATATATACGAGGGTTGTTCAATAAGTTTTGCCTCCACGTCTGTAACTACTTTATTAACAGAACAAAAATTAAATATTTTACATTGACAAATAACTTTGAAATGTCCTTCATCTCATGATATTTTTATTTCACAGGTGGGACCACTGACTTGTAAACAGTGAAACGGAGAATGTCAGACTATATGGAAGTGCGGTTAAAACAGCGTGCAGGGATCAAATTCCTGATGTCGGAAGATGATGCATCAATCTATATGCACAGGCGAAAGAGTGCTGTGTATTTCGAAGCATGCGTAGACAGCAGCACCGTCAGGAGATGGGTACATGGAAGCCGGACGGAAAACCCAGGCTAGGGATACTTGGGATACGAGCTGAAACATCCGCCATTGATGTGCCTTTGGGTTTACCATATGTACCCAGCGCCCATTCACTTCTATGTAAACTCAGAGCAACGGTGCTACATTTTGACAGTTATTTTTTATTAATTACACGGTATATTAATTACACGTAACTCTAGAGGCTCTAACCTTAGGCAGTTCGAGTGTGCACTATAAGTTCCGTTGTGGACGGTCGAGGACCGCAGACAGTGCAGAGCACAGAGAGCGTGCCAATGAACTGATTCGACATAACAGACGCATTAAGCAGAGGGAATTGCCAGCATTGTTGGAATATCGCTTGGAACAGTGAATCGTATCGTGAAGGAGGAACTTAGCTCCATGAAAGTGTGCTCCCGGTGGGTACCTCCGACTTAGCGCTTTGTGACTTTTGGCCTTTCCCAAAGCTCAAGGAACATCTTAAGGGCATCCGACGAATAAGTCTTACATGCGGTGCGTTCTTGGTGTCGTCAACAGCCGGTCTCATTCTTCTGTGACGGTTTGCAATAACTAGTGCATCGCCGCCAGTGGTGAGTATATCGAAAAATAAGTCACCCCTTCAAAGTCTCATTTCAAAGTTACTTGTCAATGTAAAATATTTCATTTTGTTCTGTTAAAACCGTAGTTACTGACATTGACCAAAACTTACTGAACAAGCCTCGTACTACATATCATGATAGAATTTAGTTCAATTAGGAAACGCTTAACATAGTTGAAAATTCCCTTTCAGCAATTTTCTCCAGTAAACGGAAATGTACTAGAATTCTTTTGTATAGCCTTGAATGTGATCTATATAATTTATACGCACCAAGTATACAGGGTGCAATATGTTATCTATCGCCGACCTTTAATTTCTCAATCGTTGGTCGTAGACATATGGTTCCAGTTACAAAAACGTTTTAAATGAGGTAAATATTCATGTTGTGGCATTATTTAAAGTAAAAAATCAATTTTATAAAAATCGCGAAATCTAACTTTTTATATGGTCCCCCAGTCCCTATAGTTATATTTAGTAAAAAGTTTTATGCGTGTAGGTTTATGCGACTGAGAACACTTCTCTGGTTTATCTGAAGCAGCGCATCATCCTTGATTGTCGCACAGTTTACACACCTGCTGAGCTGTAACGTGTCCAGCACTCAGTACTGTCACGCATTCAATTGTGCATTGCCAACAATGGAGAACAGTATGAGCAGTATCTCTAGTAGATTCCGTCATTTGACATATTCATTTTTTTTATAGTAGACCGTTTTCTGATACTATAGTAAATTGATATTTATTTTTCAGCTTAATTTCATTATTTCATTCTTCACTTTGTATACGACCCCTAAAAGTCAGCTAAAATTTTTAAATGAAATAACCCTTTTTGGTGATACCCCAATTTGGCGATAGCGGCTAAAGGTGATTTCGCCATGAAAAGACATTGCACCCTGATTTTGATCTCGAATTACTTTAATTCATCTTTTAACTGGTCCCTCATTGAAAGACAAAATCATGCGAAAAAATCTCAAACTTTCAAATTTAATAACTCTGTCAATTTTTGTAGTACAGTTGTCAAACTTTTTGTGTTATATATGTTATGATATGTGTAAACTTTTTCTAAATATAACTATAGGGACTGGGGGACCGTATAAAAAGTTAGATTTCTTAATTTTTATAAAATTGAGTTTTTACTTTAAATAATGCCACAACATGAATATTTACGTCATTTGAAACGTTTTTGTAATTGGAACTATATGTCTACGACCAACGGTTGAGAAATTAAAGGTCGCGATAGATAACATATTGCACCCTGTATAATATGCAAAAAATTAGTTAACATTAACAACGTATACCACATCTGAAAACGTACTTCCAGCAATTATCGCTCATAGGCAGTACTGTAACCGAATGTTTTTTTGTGTGTCCCTGTACATTAATATTAAATGCTATGCACACCATATTCAACAGTAGGCTTCTTGTTGTGCATCTCAGTGATATATATCAATTTCAATATGTTCGAAATAGAGTAATATCAATGAAATAATATCAGCAAACAATATTTCCCCATAAACCTTAAATGAAACGCAATTTTTTTGAGTGTCCCTCTAAACAAAGTACGAATTACTACACAATTCCTTTTCAATACCGAACATGCCATAGTAAATTTCAATAACATATATAAATTACATTGATATCCGATTATATTTACTAGAGTTAGAACTCGTACAGACAAACCGAATTCATAAACACTTTTCAACTATGTTGGAAAGTGTCAAAAATAGAATATTTAAAATTTAGTTTAAAAAGAAGGTATATTTTATAATAATTAGCTTCAATGTATATATTTTCACAATACTGTTTTTTGTATAATATAATCTACAGATTTACAGATGCATAATGTATCAGGAAGTCAATGAAGTAAAAATCATAAAAAAAAGATCGCACAAAAATTTAAAAAGATGTTATTTGAAACTCAATTTTAAAAGAATCTTGTATATTAATGAAATGGGATGTATACATGGAATTCCATGATATGACGAATAAATTGAAAGTAGCGTAATGTGAAACATATTTTTGGAAGGTAATCTAAAAGATACTACACATTTATGACAATTAGCTAATGATAAATCATTTTTAACAACAACAAAAAAATCGCACAAGAATTTAAAAAGATGTTTTTGAAACTTAATTTTAAAAGAATCTTGTATATTAATGAAATGGGTAGTATACAGGGAATCCCCTGATATGACGAATAAATTGAAATATGAAGCATGTTTTTGGAAGGAAATCTAAAAAACACTCCCCATTCATGACAATTAGGTGACGATAAATCATTTTTAACGATTTAAACCCGTACACTCCGCGTGAGCTGCCTCTAGGACATCTTGATTTGCCCATGCGCCGTAGGTGCTAGAAGAGCCTGATTGCCTTTTTATGGCTAGCTCTGCTCCCAATTTTGAGCACCAGTATTTCCGAATAGTAATCTTCGCTTAATATAATAAGGAATTTTCCGATTAACTAAAGTGAAGGTTACTATTAGAAAATATGGGTTCTAAAAAATAGTTCTTGCTCTTTTACCCCTTTTTAGTTTACGATGGTGAAAAAATGACAAAAAATCCTCCAAATTATAAAAAAAAAGAGAAAACAATTAAATGGTTAAGTATTTTAATGGCTTAAATTTTTAAAATTCTTATTTGCATGGAAAACATAAATACGTGTTGACATCTAAATTTTAATAGGTCCATTTCAAACTGACACGCATAATATTTTAGATACACAAACATGTGTTTTGTAGAAATGTCATTTTAACACAGTTATTTAAATGCTATCATTCTTCAAAAAGTAAGTTAAAAGTTAAATGATTAAAAAGACATAAGCTACAGATATCTGAGAAGAAGAGAAGTTAAGAGAAAAGTAGAATAACAAAGACCAGTTTCTTCTATTTATCACTTATAGCTCATTCAGTCACTGATCATGCTGATAATGCTATGCGAATAACTTTAAAGGAAAATAGTCACGTTGTCTTAGTTTTTCGAAAGATATAATAAAGTTTCATAATACAACATGCAAAAGTTGTCGAAAACGCAACGAAATTTTGCACATAAAAGATTTTCAGTATTCAATTTTTATCTTTAACTTTCAAACACCAACCAAGAGTTACACAAAAACAATACAAAGGAACATACAAGCATGCGTTACTATATATTCTTATTGATTAGTAAATATGCAAGAAATTAAGTTTTATATGATCTTTAGATGTTTTTCACTCAACTGGCAACTAATTTCCACTAAAAATGTTAAATAACTATATTTTTTTGTTGCTTTTGTATTGCAATCTTGAGCAATGATTTTTTAATAAAATTTTGATGACAAGTTTTTAGTTCACAATATATGGAAGCCACGAGCATAATAGAATTTGTTTAGAATATATAGAGGTTATGTAACTACTTTTGCTTTACATAACAAACAATATCCTATTAATCTAAGAAAATTAATTTCTATTTTCGATTTTATTAAAAGCTTTTCTTTATATATAATTATATCCATATAAATGAAGTGTAACAATTTACTATTTATTTTGATTATTTAGATAATTTTGGTAGAGATTTCATAATAATACGACTCCCATTTTGAGACTAATAGTAAATCACCTTAATTTCCTCGTAAAATGCTTGAAGTTTAATCGTTTAATTGTAATAAGTGTATGGATTACCCGAATGATGGGAATATAAAGATTTTAAACTTTATTAAGCTTAAATATGATTTTCAAAAGCTATTTTTTTGTGGTAACGTTTAACACATTATTTGAGATTAAATGTTAGATAATCACACAGAGTGAAAAAAAGGTCGCGAGTTAACTCCTTTTATACTCATATTCAACTAGCATGATGTCGATAGCTAGAACTTTTTTCAGTTATATACTTTAAAGATATAAATGACGTGGAATTTTTTTTTTTTTTTTTTTTTTTTTTTTTACTATTTGTCTCAATTATGCAGTTACATTAGCTTGTGTTTTCTACATGGTAATGGCGCTCCCATTTTGAGAATAAAAGTAAATCGCTTTAAATTCAATGTAAAATTTTGAATTTTAGCTGTATTATAATAAAAGAACCAATTTCCGTAATAAAAAGAGTGTGAACTTGCCAAAGTATGCTTTTGAAAGTTATTATTAACATTATTACTTTTGTAGTGTGGTTTGTTTTAAACATCATTGCGATTAAATGTCAGATAATCACACAGAAGTAGAAAAAGAGTCGCATGTATATCTCCTTTTATACTCACATCCAACTAGCATGACGACGATGGCAAAAACTTTCTCCATGTTGGTGTTGGGCGCGACATTCCCAAATCCTACGCTGGTGAGGCTGGTGAAGGTGAAGTAGAGCGCGGTGACATACTTGGACTTGATGGAGGGCCCGCCGTGGCTGTTGTTGTAGGGCTGCTGGGTGTCGCGGGCCAAGGCGTCCAGCCAGCCGATCTTGTTGGCGAGGAAGGGCCGCTCCGCATTGCCGATTGCGTACCAGATGCAGGCTAGCCAGTGGGCAATGAGCGCGAAGGCAGCCACGAGGAGCAAGAGCACCGCGGCCCCATACTCCGAGTAGCGGTCGATTTTGCGGGCTACCCGCACCAGGCGCAGCAGGCGAGCGGTCTTCAGCAGACCGATCAGGGTCGTCGTCTAACAGGGAAATACGTTGCATAGAAGTTAGCGAGTCAGAGCAATTAAGTTGGCACGTCGGCCGGCTCCAACAGCAAGCCAATATGCCAACTGTATTTTAGGGGTTTGGGATATATATAAACAGACCAAGAGGCTCTGGTTTTCGCACTTTATGCTAAAATTTTGATTTGGTAAGGCCAGTTCAGAAATGATTAACAAAATACAACGATTTATTAAACTTGTTTTGTTAGATTAGAAAGTAACTACTAAATAAAAAGATTTAATGCTTGTCTTCATTTTCTACTTTTTAATGTTTATCCCAAATGGAGTAAAAATGAGATGAGAAATTTTTTGGAGAAAATTTTAAATAAATTTTTATTAACTATATTTTATTTAAATGGATTTTTTTAAATGTTAGATTCTGTGTTTCACATATCATTATCATCAGATTCCATATGCAGGTAAATTGACGTCATGTTTTAATAAATAAACATTTTGAGGTCTTAGAAATTACCTTTAAAAAAATATTTAATCTCAAAGATTTAGTTAATACAAGTGCAGGGATTCAATACGGTAACGTCTTAAATTCACAGAAAATGAAAATCGAATGGAAGTTATTTCATGTTAATGGAATGTTAACTTAAAAAGATATCGAATGGCTTTACATGCAAGAAACATAATTTTTTTGTCAAATTTAATTAATAAAATTTTAATAAAGTCGATAAAGGTGAGTTGGGAATTCACAACACAAATTAATAGTGTATTAATAATCTTCTAACATTGCATTTTGCAAGAAAAAAAAAATAATTTCCAAAGTTTCAAAATTTTTGCATGATATAGAGCTTGAACTGCTACTATACCTCGCTCTTTTGGTATGATTTTAAAAATGAAAATCTAGATAAAAATTAAATCATAAATGGATAGCATTGTATCAAGATTTTAAACTGAAACGTGTTTCTTATTTATGAAATTTAAAAGCAAATAATTAATGTTATAATAAAGATTATTTGCATAAAAAACTAAATTTAATTTATTTCATTATATCGAATTATTATTTGTATTATTTATGTATACTAATTTATTTATGGTTAGTATTTCACTAATGAAAATATGTGTATGTCCGTATTTAAGTTTTTAAATAACAGATTAAGCATTTAAATTTAATAAATATAATGATTATTGTAGCATGCAAAGAAGGGAAATCTGATTTCATCAAATAGATGGTGATGACTTGACATCACGTTTCCAGTTCTATTTTATCGTCACAAGTATATTAGAATTGCTAAATATTTTATTTAGTTATGGTCCATTAAGATATTTTGTTTCAGAATGATAGTGCATGAGATATAAGCTGAATTAAAAATATGTATATTATAATTATATATCATATTTATGCACCTAAATAAAAAAGGTACATACAGTAAAATAAGTGAAATTACTTATTAGTAAAAAAAGACGCTTGTAATACGAAAAATCCTTAAAAATATCGATAGCCAAGAAAATTTAAAGTTACATTTGAAAGACCAAAATAACTCAGTATTATTAGACCTATTCTACTTATTCGTTTTATTTTAATATTACACTTATTAAATTTTCTTTGTAATTCCATAATAATAATAATAATAATAATAATAATAATAATAATAATAAAGAGTTTGCGTTCATTAAAAGAAAAAAAAAAGTTAACCCAATCTGTAGAATTAGATATTTTAAGTAAACTTAAAATTAGCAGTAGAGGTTTTTTAAGCAATAAATAATTTATAAAATTTAGCCATATATAACTTTTTTATTTAATACTGAAATATGAATATGAATTTTAAAGAGTCAATTTAAGCTAAAACAGCAAAGAATTGGTATTAAAGAAGTGCCAGTTTCATGGTCCATAAATAAACTTCAATTTTGTAAATAAAGTTTAGGATTAATAATAAAATAATGAGAATAGTAATAATAAAACTTGGTGTTACTGAAATAATATTCTGCGAAGAAAAAGTTTTTTTTTTTCATCAAATTTTGTCTTTTTCAAATAAAAGAAATATAATTTGCATTAAATTTTTTTTAAAAAGAAATCATCCCTAAAAATTGAAATAATACTATTTTTTTTTTTTTCAGACAGAGCCTCCTAGTCAAAGGATATAAAACCTATCTTAGTCAACTTAACTTAGCCGGTAGTTTGAATGGAATTCAAATGACTTCTATTTTTAAATTTCATGCAAATCGTTACAATTTATGGCCAACAGAATATAATAATAATAAAAAATAAATATTATTTATTAATTTAATGAAGTATTATTATGAGGGAGATTTTCGAACTTTCATTCATTTATGGACTTCAAGCTTCCTAATTGCTGTACATATTAGTTTAATTTAGAAGACTCATTTGTTATCCCATCCTAAACACCGCCTAAGTTTTGAAAAAAAAAAATTGTACTTTTACGGAAGGAGTTAACATAAAACATTCTAAGAAATATAAATAAGACCATAATCAGAGATCAAGAACCAGCAGCTAAAAATAAATGGAAATGGGCTTTTATTTTTTAAGAATAAAGCTTTTGATCCAGAAGTATATTTAACTAAGACGAAAAGTAATACATTTTCGATGTACGTTAAAGTATCCTTTATGTGATGTATAACTTGAATCAAAGTACAAGCACGAAATGACCTCATTTTTAAAAAAATTATGGCATTAAGAAAAGAAACTGCATATATTTATAAATGTATCAATAAGTAACATATGTGACACATATATTATATCAAATTTTGATGAATAAAAATGCGATCAGTTATTAAATGAAACAGAAAAATCATGAGTTACATTTCGCATTATCAGAATTTCGAAGCCTTATCAATATTTATAGGTTTTTCATTTTTAAATAATTTCAAATTTTTTAAAGATAGGAAAACTGCATTGTTTTATTTACAGCTTTTTTTCGTGATTTAAAAGAAACTATCAATAACTGAGCTTGTATTAAAAAATGTCATAAGAAGAAAAAGAAGAAAAGGCCATTTAAATTACTTATCCTATGCTTTCAATTTAATTGCTTGCTTAAGTGACATAAAATGTTCGCTAAAGAATCATTTCGTTTAAATAGCTCATTATCATGCTACGTTTGAGGTTCATTATCTCTGATTTGGATCTGTTTGGTGTTAAAGTTTGTGTGACTTGTTTTTGTTATGTTGTGGTTTTGGGACAAGAGGTCGAGGGTCTTGACCACAGTTGCGGGTGGTGTAGGGAGCCTCTGCAGTTAGGTAGGATCCACTGACCCTGGGGTAAAGGACAACACACTGCAACTTGCTCTTCGTGACAGCCTCCACGCCACTTGGCCACGGGCCTCTTATATATAGAATATATATCAATAAACAACATCGGTACGCACGAAGAGAGAAATACAGAAAAGAAAGCATGCAAAGGGGAGGGGAATCACTATAGAAGCACAAAATGCAAATGTAGGAAAGCATGAAATCAAAACTATTCAAACACATGCAGCAGAGAGGATTAGTAACTGGTAAAATGAAACAAAGTGCTCAGTGCTTTTGATGGCAATGATGTTATGCAGAAATACTTCTCCTTATTGCCTTATTTATTAATCCTTCTCCTTATCTCCGAATTGCTTAGGATTTCTGTTGTCACCACTCAGTCAAAATAACGAAATGAAACAAGTAATAATTCCTTTTTAAAGTAATTTTCCTACATAATTATAATTTTCTTTTTATATTGATGCGTTATATCATACTTCAAAAAGGTAATATTCTAATGTTTCCATAAAGTGATGAGGTAAATCTTTCCACAATTTTCTCATCCACTTGAGTTAATAATTTAAAAAAAATAGGAAATCAGTTTATGTACTTTCTACTTAACACTTTGTTGAACCGTCACGGTACACTTGTGTTTCAAAAGAAAGCATCATTGAGTGTTCCGAATCCTTAGATCCACCTATGTAATTTTTTTTTGCACAAAAAATTTTCTAAACCTTTTTTCAAATATATAATTTTATCATATATTTGGAAACATTTTGTTAGACTGTAAAGAATTTTCTTACAAATCCATATATTGTAACTGGATTTCTTATGCATAAATTTGAAATAAATATGAAGGCTACCAACATTCCAAAGACTTTCAGAAAAGGGCGGGGCTTATATAATTTCAAAACCCAGATTTAATATTAAATTTCCGTTCAACAAAGTGTTCAAGTAAGTTTTTCGCATTGATTATTCATGGGATTAGTAGTTTGTATTCCATTTTAGTATGAAACCTTTTAACGATAAGTCATTTATAGCACCACAGTTTCCTATTTTTAGCTGAATACTCTCAATGTTTTTATTTATCTTATTTTAATAGAACCATAAAAAATTGTTGTCTAAATGATGGGCATATAAGGAGGAAAAATAAAATCTTTACATTATGAAATGTTAAAATTTTACCATTTCAATACTTTCATTTATAGAAGTTTAAAAAATCAAACGAACGTTTTCAAAGTAAAATACTTTGAATTATTAATAGAATGTTCTTCATAAACAAAACACTTTCAATGTACATTTATAAAAAATCGTCTGTACTTGGAGATTTTACTTGTTGTTGAGGAAAAAAAAAAAAATTAATTTGCAGCAAATTACGATTTCATTTCAGAATGATTTGGAAGACTTCGCAGAAGAGAGTTTAAAAAATCTTTCTAAAATAAGTTATCTACAGTTTCTTTTTTCTGTAAGAATATTTCATGTATAATTTCAAATGTTATATGCATTTATCAGTGCTTAAGAAAGCAAACTTTCGCTAAGGTCATCACTGAACTGGACTAAATATTGTGTTCGAAAGTTACAATGGCAAACAAAATAAAAAAAATCTTGGCGAACATGTTTGTACAACAAATTCTGATATTTCAAAATTTACTGTAATTTGAATCGCTACTAAGTAACGTTTGGCATTTATGTCTACCTGAAATGTATCTATTTTCAGATTTTGTGGCATGTTTTTTATCTATATTTTGTATATTTTAATGCAGAGATATAAAGAAAAAAAGTTGTATATTATGGTTTACTTCAATACATGTGCTACACATTATTAAATTCATTCAAATAATGAAATTACTTTGCCATGTAAAACCTAAACAGTAAATATAATATGCCTTAAATCTGTGAATTACAATTAATAATAATTCTATTTTATGAATTAAATTGAATAAAATATTTCTACGATATTTTGCATATCGCTTAAAACTATTAATACATAAAATTCCAAACTGTAATGAATTGTTACTAATAAATGCCACAAAAAGAATTGTTCTTTTATTTTAGCCATTTCAATTCGGACTATCATTTAAATTCAATAATGAATTTTATCTTTTCTGTATAAAGCAAATACTTGTAACTATTGTCTCGTGGAAATAAAATTCGAATATTTCATGATTTTCTTTTGACATATAAAATATGATTCATTTGTAATTTGTACATTTTGTAAAAAGCTTCATTAATAAAACTCTAAAGTAATTATGAAACAACTTTGAAATATTTAAATTATTAAGATCTTTTCAATTATAAAAGATTCCTATTGTCGTTTTAAATATCGAAACAGAGTTTTAATTGTATTATATTATATTTATTGTTCAATAGCTGGAATTTCTATATAACATTTCTTTGTAGAGAAATTCCAACTGCAAAAAGGAATAATGAATATGCTATATAGAAAACATACAATTATCTTTCTGTTGATTTAATGCATATTTTATTATCGTACTGTATACAGGACAGCTCAGACTTATCGGATTGTCACAAGTAATATGACATTTTTTATTTCTGGTAATCAGTTTAATCGGTTTAATAACTTTTATTATTATTATTATTGTTACTATTGTTATTATATATATTACAGAGCTGCCAAGTCTCCGAATTTTTTGAATACCAGTTATTTAATACAGGAAACTTCGTGTTATTTAATCTCGATTTAAAATAACGACATTTTATGTAAGAGAATTCTGATAAGCAAACAACCGGAGTCTTGGCTACTCTGTTATCATATTTTAAATTTGTAAAATTTTACCTGACATAGCTTATTCTTAATTTTAATTAAAAAAATTAAGTTGCAAAAGAAATTGCCAAAATTCTCTTAAAATTTAATCATGCCATGTCTTAATACGTTCACGCCGGCGCGGTGGGTCACACTCGACTGTCGCAGAGTTGTCAAGTCTCCGGCTTTTTGCACTCCAGTTATTTAATACAGAAAACTTTGTGTTATTTAATCTCGATTTAAAATAACAACATTTTATGTAAGAGAATTCTGATATACAAACAACCGGAGTCTTGGCTACTCTGTTATCATATTTTAAATTTGGAAAATTTTACCTGTCATAGCCTGACATTACCTGACATTCTTAATTTTAATTAAAAAAATTAAGTTGCAAAAGAAATTGCCAAAATTCTCTTAAAATTTAATCGTGCCATGTCTTAACACGTTCACGCGTTCCTTTAAATCGCCCAATTGTTCTAATTAAATAAAACGACATTTTCTGTATTAAAATACTGGTATCCAAAAAGCCGGAGACTTGGCAGCTCTGAGACAGTCGAGTGTGACCCACCGCGCCGGCGTGAACGTGTTAAATATCATTGCTGAATAAAACTAAGTACTAAGACTAATTGCAAAACAGATATAAGCTTTTTATAGTGGTAAATTTTGCCATCGTCCTATATACAGCATAGCTTGTTTAAAGATAATCAATAAAGTTTTCGTAAATTTTTGATTTTTTTTTTTCTGTTTGTAATTTCATTACTGCATAATAGTAATTTTTTAAGAAAGTATTGTTTTTTATATGTGGTAAAATACGAGTTAAATGAATTGCTAAATAAATTTGCAAGAAAAGGGGTATCCAGGAATCTGGAAATACATTAATGATACAAATAAAAAGATAAGCTGGATAATATTTTATATTATGTGCCCCTGTTTCTAAATGTAAATACATAAAATTTTAAATGAAAATAAGTTTGCAATTTCACATGAAAGTAAAAAATGTAGTAATTTTTCCAACTGAGTAAAAATGTGTTCAGGTCGGGACTCGAACTCAGAACCTTTGGCTTTAATTGTCATTGCAAAAGTGAGCTATCTGGACGACATCCGAGCCAACATAATATTCACTCAGGCAACCATTTGATAATGACATATAGTCTGTTAATTTAAACAGCTCTCAACAGAATAAACTACGTGTAATTGAACCCCAGTGAACTATACAGCTCAGTTGGAAGAGCATTAGCAATTAAAGCCAAAAGTTCTCTGTTCAAGGCTCGACCTGAACACATTTTCGTACAGGTGGAAAAATTACTACTTGTATGATAGATTTATCAATCATTTGATTGCGTTGAAATAATTAGAGAGTAAACTTTGCTTGAAATCCAGCTTATTTAAAGAAAGAAATCTATTCATGATGGAAGACGACTTTTTAAAAAATATTATAGTTATCGTTAGTTACAATAGGTTTAAATATTTTCGCTTTTTGTGATTTTGTTTTTAATAGCGAGGCGTAAAATAACTGACTAATTAAAGTCTGGCATTATTTGAAATTTTCGAAATTTTTAATTGCCTTGATAAATTTTCATCCCTGTAGGGTATTGCAGCCCCAATCCCAATATACCTTTGAAAGCTCATTGAAATAAGCAAGTTATCTTCATAATATATGTAATGCAAGATGAAAATTTACATACATATACCATGTATAAATACACGGTGTCCCACTTCAATGCAGTGCGAGAAAGTGTGGTTTTAGAAAAAAATTGCATCGGAGGAAATTATAAAAAAAAGAACGTTTATATGTCATATCTGTAATGTTCAAGAAATGATGTTGTGAGAAGATATGCTGGAAATGTCTCCCCCGAGCATCCAAAAACAGCTGAATACCACGTTGTATGTCTTTAAATGTGGCTGCCAGAAACTTTTTTGTCATGGAGCTCGCACCGGATGTTCTCAAGTAACTTATCCAGGTGCCTGGTTTATTCATGCAGTTACGCAAGGGGACTTCCTAGGGAGATGGAGTTAAATCTGTTGTCCTGGAGGAGGAGGGGGTACAATCTTCGTAAAATTGCTCTGTGCAAAAGGATTCAACTTCGGCCATTTGCGTTTAGCTGTGTTTGGGAACTCAGGGAGAGCATTTCTACCATCTTCTGTGACAAAACGTACAGGTTTTACATGCAATTGTTCTTTTTTTATTTCCTCCTGTATATTTTTTGAAACATCAACATTTCCTGGGCTACATTCAAGGGAAACAACCTGTACAACAAACTAATTAATGCCACCATTCAAAATAGAAACATTACACACCACAGAAAGATTTCAGAGCATTCTCGCCCCCTCCTTTTCCCCATATAAATTATGACTGAATCTTTAATAGTTGAAAAATCACAGGGATAAGTTATATCACGAGTAATATATTATTAATTAACATTACTTATTTTCTCACTTTCGATATAATTGTCTATTTTTCTCATACTTAAAAATACGTTGTATTCAATTAAGTAACGAATAACGTGATTTTCACGTATTTTCACGAATTTCACTGTATTTAGTTAATGGGAAAATCATCGAAATGTTAGCAGAACATCATTGCTTTTTGATGGTGAACAGTGACAATTAGTATTTTGAGGAATGCAACAATTTTTTATTTTAAAATTATATTGCAACATAGACATCCACTAACGCCACAATATATCACCAAACATTCACTTTTACAATTTTCGTGAAATTTATTTTTTAGAACATCAATGCGAGGTGAAACATCTAAAGACATACATTTTAGTTGGCACTTAAGGGAGAATTTTAATAATTGTAAATGCAGGTTGATCTCTTTGGATGTGACAGTTTTAATATAAAAACATATATATTATTTACTTGCTTAAAATGCGATTTTTTCGCTTAAAAGATTCGTGAAAAACTTAGTATATTTTCAAAAAATGAAAGATAAAGAATAGGTTTGCTTATAAGGCGTTAACTTTTTTTATGTTGAAAAGAGGAATGGAAACGTGTTTATACTGAAAGATGTAAATTCAATATTTTCTTTAGATCCATGATGTATGGATCAAAATAAATTCACTATTGAAGTTTATGTACTATACATAATTTGCAAATGCCTAAATGATATTAAAAATGCATTAAATTGAATTACGTTATTAAAGAGCTTGTAACAATACAACTTTCAAAGAACAATGATTAAAAAGTACTTTTCACAGATGTAGGTGCATTTTCAGCACAATCCTTTTAAATGGAATCTGAAAATTTGCTTGGATTTTGCTCACAGAAATTGTTATTTTTTCGCCATTTAAAAAACATACAATTTTAACTTACCGAAAAAATAGAAATAACTGTTACTTGTTACTTACATTTTTATACGTGTATTATTTTTACAATTTTCTCTATTAACACTTTTCTACATATCATTTGGTTGCAAACCCAAAAATTGATGATGATTAGGTACCTTGCTTTTCATATATAAGTAAATTAAATTTTAAACAAGTTAATATTTTTCCTAATTACAGGCATACTAAGAAATATTACTTAAATAATCTCATTTGTTTATATTGCAGTTTGATAAAGTTAAGTTTAATCTTTATTTCGTAAAATAAGATAGTGGATATTTCACTAATTAATCTAAAAAAAAAATATGCTAGTGTATGCTGCTCTTCCAAATGAAGGACATGTAGATTTTATTTTACTTTACAGTTGCAAAATTTAAATAAAATGATGCATTAAAAAAAGCATTGAAGAAAAATGCATTTTGACTTAGTTTATTGTATTTTCTCGTGCATTGGTCTGCGCCCGTTAAAGAACACTTAAGTTAAAAGTAATTCAAATTATTTTAACAGCAGATATTACGGATTTAAGAGAAATATTTAAACACAACTAACGTCAATGGTGCGATGGAATTATCCATTTATAGAAAAATGTCAGTACATTTTAACAAATTACCGACAAACTTTGACATTTTTTTTTATGCGAAAGTCTATTATTATCTGGTATTAATTTTTGAAGTTACTCTTGACTGATTACGAGAACAGTGAAGTTACTCGAGCGTTAATTCCATTGTTGTAGGAATAATGTTGGCTATTTTTCATTAGAAGCCGTATCTTCAAACGAAAAATATCCAAGGGATCTATTACAGTCAACAAACACTAGTTTCACACAATATTTCATTCCCTAAATCGCAAACGCCAGCATGCATTACGGATCGTTCATAGCAATGTACATAGCACATGCATATAAGTACTTGCAACACAAAAACGAACAACTAAAGAGGCATTCACGTGGTGTAGGTAGTAGCGGAAAGCGGAAACGAGGAGACCGAGAAATCAAATAAAACTCTATCTCGTTTTTGGCCTATTTTAAAATGTTTTAAATAAAAATATGAAGCGTCTACTGGACTTAGGATTTTGAGAAAAAATGGGGCCATGCAATGGGCGGGCCATAGGTCCGGTAAGACCTCCGCTCGTCAAACCACGTCCCCGCCTACCACTTGGGGAAGGGGTTCGAGTCGCAGTGGACTTTACCAGGCTTCTGACCGCTTCTTGCGTATTATGAGTGTCTTTGCAAGTGCTTTGTATTGGCATTATGAAGTGAAATGGAATAAAGAGATATAAAAAAGGATGAAGTAATGTTCTAGCATGATGGTATTGGTATGACATGCTTTTTTATAAGCTGAATTTTGTTTCTGAAAAATAATTAGAAAAACAATAACAATAACCGACACATTAATAGAGGCCACATAACTATTTGGTTCAAACATATTACCGCCATCTTCCTAAGTTTACGGACGTTTTCACAAAGAAATAGCTTTCATGAGTATTGTCATAAACACAGCTTTGATATTCATCAAAGTTGGCTTCCACTATAATTTATTGTCCACTGATTAGGTTTATTCACTAATTGGTATAGAAATTATAATTATAAATAATATAATAAAGTGTTCAATTAGATACATAAACATTATATATAAATAAATAATGCTTTGTATACGTTATATCAATTCACATCCAGGTATTTAAGAAGTTTCGTCTGATTATATTTTAGTTCTTAAGTTTTCTTGGTGTCAAAATAGTTTATAAAGTTAGTATGTAGTTCTTGCCAAAATGACTGCTGAAGCAAATTGAGCAGATTTTACATTTTTTTTTCATTCGAAAGAAATAGAAGTATCTTAAACAAATTTGAAAATAATAAAATTATCAAAACAAAAGTTCAGCTTGTAGAACATGTCATCCAACTTAAGATAAGAAACAGTATAATAGCAATATAAATAAAAAAAAATAATAATAAAATGATATTTGAATAAAATATGTACTAAAAACTATGAAAAAATGTATTCATACAAAATTTCTCACAAAAATGTCAGGCATCTATAAACTAATCATTTCTACGAATAATAAGCAATAGGTATTAAAATGATACACATGATGAAATCATACAAAATCTAAATCTAAAAGGAACTTTTATTAAGTAGAATTACATAGAAATTTAATTTAAAAAGCTCAAAACGACTACTAACTTTTGCATGCATTTTCTATTTTAAAATATTGAAAAGTTAATTTAGAATCTAAAAACATATAAATGTAATGAAAAATATAGTGTACTAAAATTTCCAAAACGAAATTTTCATGAAATCTAATGGTATTTGTCGCATTCCAATGAGTTTAATAAGAAGTTTTTGAAAAATTAAGAAAGAAACTTTAAAAAGTTTACAAGAAATATAAATTTAAAAAAAAGAAAAGGAGTGAAGCATTTTAGCATTCAATTCATTTTTCTATTTAACGCCAAAGAAGCATCTTTCAGAGGCGGTAACAATAAATATTTGCCTCTAAAGTTTGTCATGAAAGCAATAATTACACTAAGATAAAAATTAAATAATCTGATGACTTCAAAATTTGCAATTTTTTTAAAATTATTATTCTGAGAAAGTTATTTTTAATGTCGGCACATGTTTGAAACTATATTTGTAATAATTACAAAAATATAGAAAATTTACTTCATAAAAAATAATTCATTATATTAATTCATATCTACCCATGGTTCGAGATGGAATTGATATTTAATAGCTCCATCTAAAGCTTTAAGCTAAAATAATTACAATAATTCGTCTTCCCCTCTAAATCATAGATATAAAGGTTATAAATAACAGAATATGCCTGGTATGCATAAAAAAATTAAATGTCATCTATTAGGAAAAAATAGATTCGTTAATGGAAAATTTACTAAAAGAAGTAATTTCAAATATTCTAATTAATTACGGAACTATCCCATGACTAAAAATGTGATGCAAAGAACCGTTTTCATGCAATTTATTTGAATCGGTCATTTCAAAAAATACCTGTCCAGTTTTTAAAAATGCACTTTTTTTGTAAAAAATATTAGGCTCACAATGTGTAAACAAAAATTACATAAGTTTATTTACCCGTTGGTGCGCAAAAAGCATAGTAAAATAGTAGTTCATTTCAAAAACAACGTTAGTCAATTATATGCGATGTAAATTTCTAACTGGGCGAAAAATGTCCGGACTAGGATTCGAAACAGGGATCTCTTGGCTGAAGCCGCCAATTCTCTATCATTTGAGCTATCCTGGATGAATCTGGTGGATCTAATTCATCCAGCTAACCTTATTGATTATAGCATCTGGCCTGATATCTGAATCAGTTCAACAGAATAAATCGCAATCAGTCGATTAATCATTTGCCAACACACATTTCAATGACCAACAACAGAACAAAAATGAAATGTTTTCGAAAAGAATTGTGAATATGACTCTGTGCCTTAATGTCAACGCCTGAGATGCAAACATTAACAACTTATGTCTACTTCGTCAAATAGTACATAATAAAAATATGATTTATACCATTTTTGAAGTACTTGTAAAACGCAGTTTTAAAGGTTTCTTTTTTTAATTTTAAATCCCATAAAATAAGTAACTCGTATCAAACTGATATATACGTGTATAAGTATCTAAAAAATAAAGTGAGCAAAGAAAAAAATGCTTTAAAAAATCTAGAATTTTGTAGAACAGTGTTTTTCGATTCCTGAAATTCTTTTTAATCTATGGCTATTATAGTTTTTGAAATGACTGATTCATTTGGAAAAATGCTCTTCTTAAAAGTTAGATATAACACAGATCTAAACACACTGCCTCAATAAGTGCAACATAACTACTTATCTAAAAAATGAAATAAAAAGAAAGAAACGTTTATTGAAGAAACGTAAGTACGTAGTAAAGTTCTCAAAATGAATTTGTTTGAAAAAAACAAAAAAAAACAAAAAAACAAAAAAAACAAAAAACCTGACAGATCTAAAAAAAAGGAATGGTAAGTAAAGTGTTGTGTACCTCGTCTGTCTCTGAACCGAGGAAGAGCAGGTCGAAGGGTATGGCGGCAACGACGTCGATGACGAACCATCCCCGGAGGTAGTGGACGGCAATCTTGCCGGGGTGGCTGACCACCTCGTCGTTCGAGTTGACGTACGTGGTCCGGAAGTTGATGAGGATGTCGATGATGAACATGACGTCGACGAGCAGGTCGATGACGACGATCGGGTCGTCGTAGTACTTCCTGTTTCGCTTGTCCGCTTTCTCCTCGCTGAGCAGGAAAGCGGCCACGTATGGCGTGAAGATGGCCGTGTACATCACCAGCAGCAGGATGATCCAGTCCCAGACCGCCTTAAACGGCGAGTAGTGCAGGATCGTCCACTTGTGCACGGTGGGCTTCTGCAGCTTGTACTCGGGAAGTACGTCGGCACCCAACGAAAGCACCTGCAAACAAAGCAACTTTGTATATAATATGCGTTATTTTATAAATGAAGAGGTGATGTCACATTATTATAACTTTTTTAAAATTTGAAATCTGATTTTTCGTTTACAAATTTCAGCCAATTTAATTAATAAACAAATTTAGCGCCAAAGTGTGGTATTTTATAGTTAATCTGATCTTATCGGGTGTATAGACAAATGGTATATTTGAGCAAATGTGAATTGGTGTAAAAGAGTTACTTAAAATATTTAGTGGTATTCACACACATTTTAAAAGACATTGTAGACATGATGGCAACGCTTGGAAGTGGAACCAATTATAAAAGAATAATGTGCAAAAACTAAAATAAAATATATGAATTAGAATAAATTAAATTAAATTAAAGAAAGAAAGAAAATAAAAGAAAACGCTTTTTAATTTGCTCTGACCAATCAATTGCCAATTGTGGAAACTCATCTATCAGCTACTTTTCATTATTATAGAAAACAAGTGTTCATTTTTGAGATAGATTGAAAAAAAAATCATGCTCAAAAATTATTTAAAAAGTCCTAAAATACCACTAAATTGAGCTATAGCTTTCAAACTCATTCAAAAGTATCTTTCTTCACTATTAGATGATGTAAACATTGAAATTATGCAATGCTTAGAAGTGATGTAGGCGAAATAGAAGTGAAAGCTACAGTGCTGACCTTTGTCACCATCGTTATACATTGCTAAAAATAGCTACTGGTTTTTGGAAGTCGCCTGAAAGTGTATTATGTTTTTTTTTTTTTTTTTTTTTTTGGTTTCTTTTTTTGAGTAGACAGAAAAGTCTACGGTGAAAGAAATAGTACTTTGTCGCTAATAAGTGTAACACTATATAACTGTATATTAATCACGTAGAATAATTAGTTTAAATTGGTATCTCTATACGTTTTTGATTTTATATGGCATCACTTCATTTAGATCAACCTGTATCATCTCCGTTTTCGATTCTTTAATATTTTTATGAATCCAGAGATGCTTTTCATAAATACTCTATCGAAAAAAATATATTTACCTTGGATTATTGTATTTTATTTATTTTGGAATCGTACATGCAAGGTGGCTTTCGTTGTCAAGTACTTTGTCAAATCTTATCATTACTGTGTTTCGCTCGAATGACATGTATATATTTTTTTTCTATTAGCTTCATTCTTTTAAGGCAAAATACATAAAAGTACTAATATGCTGTGGACATCACAAAACTTTTTTTTCTATATTATTCTAATATAAAAATTTGAAACACTCAGTTAGAAACAAATGATATGACAAACCAACTATGAATATGGAATATAGTGCATTTATTTAAATTGTATTAAAGCGTTACAGTGATCACTTTTAGAATAAAAAAAAGAACATCTCTACACTGAAGTTGTAGAATCTTCTGATTTTTCGTTCTTTTATTTTTTTAAGTTTGGATTTTATGGATGCGAAACGCACATACATACGATACAGTGATCACGGTGCTAACAAATTCCATGCAAGTTGATATTTATAAACAGCAAGTTAACCTAGTGGCCTACAAAAATAATAAGCACTATTCTCAGCCCGTTCTTTTCTAAAGTGCAAATCGAAGTTTCAGCGATAAAGGTATGTGTTTTATTTTTGTCTCATTTGTACTAAAATGTTCTAAAAATGTTATTGTTCCATGTAATGTGCAGTATTTTTATATGTTTTTAAATTCTACTGTATTGTACTGTACAATATGAATCAAGTAAATGCAAGTAGTAACTTTGCAGGTGAAACCAATAAATTGTATTATTATTTTTTCTTCTGGGAAAGTTTGATTGTATTCTCGAAGAGTTCTTTTCAGCGAATTGTGTTCGAGAAAAGAGATTTCACTTTAATTTGAAATAGTCAACAAAAGCGAATAGAGGATGGGATAAATATCGGTTTGTCAAAAATATTTCTGAAATAAAATATGCAATAATTGAAATTTATCACAAGAAAATTAATAATTTGAAATAACTTTTTAAAACGAATAGCTTTAAAGTAGTTTTAGTGTGCATTATGCATTTTCAAGAAATTCTTTTAGCATTCTTAGATCGACATTGGAGAGAATAAAATTTGATTTGAAGTAATTTACGGCTATAATTTTAAGTGTTTACTAATTGCCGTTACTTTATAAAAAATCATTAAGATCTATTTAAATTTAAAGCATTTTAATTGTTGTAGTAAAAGGAGATTAATTTGAAATACTCAACAAAAGCGAATTAGAGGATGGAATAAAAATCGGTTTGTCAAAAATATTTCTGAAATAAGATATACAATAATTGAAATTTATCACAAGAAAATGAATAATTTGAAATAATGTTTTTTAAACGGATAGCTTTAAAGTAGTTTTAGCGTGCATTATGTATTTTTTAAGAAATTCTTTTAGCATTCTTAGATCAAGATTGGTGGGAATAAAATTTTCTTTGAACTAATTCACGGCTATAACAATAATTTTGAGTGTCTACTTATTGCTGCTACTTTATAAAAAATCATTAAGATATATTTAAGTTTGAAGCATTTTAATTGTTGTATTAAAAGCAAAAACTAAGTTGTAATTTTTTCAAATGAAATATATTGTAAAACTTTCGGAATAAAAGTTTATAAAACTGATAAATCATTTCAAACATACATTGTATTATGCAAGTTTAACTTGGTAAAAAAAAAAAAAAAAAAGAGTTTTAATATTTAAGATAATTTATGTAAAGCAACTTTTCAGAAAAGAGAGAGAGAGAGAGTAACACTGTTAAACTGTAAAATAATAAAAAATGACATTTATTTAAAAAGAAACTATTACATCGACTACATGTAACTTTCTCCATGCCTTGCCCATTTTTTGAAGTCAGAATGCTCGACAAACTCCATAAATCCAGGTAATATCTATCAATTAATTAGCGCCCACATTTTGTTCCCTTGATCACTTTTTTGAAAAGTTATAAATTAACTATACATAGATTAAAATGAGATAATTATTTTTTGTGAATTTGTAACGTAGATTGTCCTCAAATTATTTGATATAATTAAATAATATTTAAATTAAAAGATTTTAAGGCTCCTAATCAGTCAGGTTAGAAATTCCCCTCTCTAGTGCTAAACCTATGGGCTTGGAATACATCCATATTTTTAAAAAATTTCCTCGGAAAATTAAAATCTTTGTTTCTGAAGAATGACCTTCCTGAAGAATGTTTCTTCTTTTTTATTGGACAAAACATTTTTTAAATACATTGTTAGTTTTATTTAAAGGTCAATTCCATCGTAACTGATTTAATACTTGATGATCGATTATTGTTTTCTAAACTGCGTAAAAAATTTACTGAAAAAGCTAGAAAAAGATTTCTATAATTTAAATATTCGTTATTAAGGACTTAACACCCAAATACCTAAAGATTATTTCAATCTCTATTTTTGTCCCAAAAATTGCATTTCAAATTCCTGTAACTGATGTAACATAAAATAGACAAACATATTTTCTGCCTTCATTGAAGTGTAAAAATTATCAAAACTATACAGTTAAAAAAAAGTGATTTTATGTTCTTAAAAACACTAAGTAATGGCAAATTATAATAATAACTTTTTTACTTAACTTTTGTACAATAAAAAAGAAAAAAATGGCATTTACATATGTAACTCACGTAACTTTTTAATGTAACTGACGTAACATTCTCACTTTACAAAGACAATAATAGTGCTTAACTTAGTTTGTTGAAAAGCAATTTACAATGGATCCTTATTTGGATTTTTTCACAGAAAATAAAAATATCAAATTTTCCAATCATACCCTTAAATTAACTAGATTATTAATTTTATTTTTCCCCCCAAAATGTGACTTTTCTGTGGAATTGCCCTAAAGTGTTAAAATCTTACTTACAACTCGCCTGCTTCACTTAGATTTTAACACTTAAAAAAAAAAAAAAAAAAAAAAAAAAAAAAAAATGTTTATTTTAGAAATATTTTGGGCAATAGAAAAGGAAGAAACATTCTTCAAGAAGAGCATACAGAAATCAAAAGGTAAAACTTTTAATTTTTCGAGGAGAAATTTGAAAAATACAGATGCATTCCAAGCCCACAGGTTTAGTATTTGAAAGGAGAATTTACGTCTTGATTGATAAAAAGCATTAAGTTCGGCCGATTATCCTAATTGTCGGCAGACGTTTAGTAATAACCGAATTACGTTATTATGATATTAATTAGATCACTTTCTTTGAAATAATTCAAGATTCGTATCGGTGGGAAATCGTATTAACCGAGGGATTCAACTAGTTGATATGTATTCCACAAATAATATCTGGGCGAGATCATAGGGCGAGGAATATCTGTCTATTTTTCTCAGCAGTAAATCCCCCCCCCCCCCCAGCAGTGATACATGATTAAAACCTACCCATCCCTTTTATGATCTTATCTCACAACTCCTCAAAACGTTTATTTTATTTTATTTTTTTTTCAAGTTTCAAAGAAAAAGAGATTAACTTTTAAACAGACAGTTGAAGGAAGTATATAAAGAAAAAAATACATCCATTTTTTTTTTTTTTTTCTTTTTGTGAGAATAAATTAGTTAGTTAGAGAACACTAAACTTTAATCTCTTCAAAACTTACACAACACGATAAGTTGTGTTAAAGTAATCTAAGAATAAAAAAAAATATATATTTTTAATAATTACTTATATTCATGCATATTTTAAAATATACTTTGATAAATGGAACGTAATAAATTAAACCGATATATTTGGAATAAGTTAGTAGAAAGATTTGCTGTTTTGTTGATTTAGATTTAAAAAAAATGAAAATAGAGAATATCAAATGTTTTATAGATTTAGATAAATAAGCTGAAAATACGGAATATAAGATAACGGCTGAAATTTAGATCCTAATTACATCAAATTATTTGCTCTGTCGAAATACATTTTTTAAATTAAAAATTAGAAATTTTTGAGATATAATATGATTTCTTTGAAAATTTTTCAGTTGAAATTTTGGAAATTAAGAAAATACAAGGCTGGAACTGTAGAAAAATGAAAGATGACATTTTAAAGAAAAAGTTAGAAAAGTTTGCTGAGAACTTTTTGTAAAATGTACTGATGGATATTGTTTTATATACCGGGTGTCCCAAAAAGGACTGACTGATTTTAAAATTCAATAACTTGCAAACGGTGACAGATATTCAAAAAATTCTTGCAGGAGGGTTATGCATAAGGTCAAAAGTTTTATTACAGTGATTTTCAATTTTAGTTCGATTTACAAACAATAGATGGCGCTTTAAGCAATAGTCGCTAAATACAGGCTCGATTTTTGGTCCTTTATCTTGTTCCATGCAGAAAAAGGAGATGGAAACGTATTATCCGGGCCACGAAGTACCAAAAATCGAGCCTGTATTTAGCGACTATTGCTTACAGCGCCATCTATTGTTTGTAAATCGAACTAAAATTGAAAATCACTGTAATAAAACTTTTGACCTTATGCATAACCCTCCTGCAAGAATTTTTTTAATATCTGTCACCGTTTGCAAGTTATTGAATTTTAAAATCAGTCAGTCCTTTTTGGGACACCCGGTAGAAGTAGATCATTTTTTCCCTATAGCCAGTGAGAAATTTAATTTTATGTTTTTTAAAATATCTGAACAAAATAATCAATAAAATAATTTAGACATTAAAAGAAAGAAATAACGCCATTTCTTTAAAAATAATTATAGTATAATCAGAAATTTTAAAGTTTATTATTTTCACAGCTAGAAAGCAATATTAAGGGAGAATGTTTTTCTTCTTAACATGTAAAAGTAGTGTAATTAATTAAAATTTAAGATAGTTCGTTTAAATTCAAATAAAAAATATTGTTAATGGGAATATTTTTCACTATAAGATGCAAATATATTTACATATTGAGGATGTAACTAAGTACAATATACGAAATTTCGTTTTACTTTTAAATTAATGTACTATAAGATGCAAAAATATTTACATGTTGAGGATGTAACTAAGTAAAATGCACGAAATTTCATTTTATTTTAAAGTCTAAATGGTGTTGTTAAATGATTTTACAATAAAAATTACAATTAACTACAATTACAATTTAAATTGCAGTTTATTTTTCTTTCTAACATCAAAAAACATTTATATATAAATGGTACAAGTGACGAATAAGTACGAATGTTGTTTATAACTTAAAAAATAATGTTATTTGCATCTTACAGTGGAAAATTAATTGTAATTTTAATTTTAATTAAAAATTAATTCTAATAATTATTTCAAACTTATTTAACAGCCACATTTAAACTTAAACAGAAATTAAATTTCTCACGTTTTAATTAGTTACATCATCGACATGTAAATATTTTTGAATCTCATTATGAAAAATATTCCCACCTATAAATATTTATTCTTTGAATTAAAATAAATTATCTTACGGGTAAATTATTTATAAAATTTTTGTATCTTGCAAATTTTTCTACATGATATCATCAGCTAGTCGATAAAATATAATATAATATCGCAAAGTACTCAGAAAAAGATAACCAATTGACCATGTGATCACAAAATAGTCGCCAAAAGCTTAAAAATTTATTGAATAGTAGCCTGGTCTGGATGCTGTAGTCGAGGGGCGGTTTGACAAACGGACAAGAAGTCTTTCCTGCCAACCCCGGAGAATGAGGGCGCCTGGACAAAAACTAGACATATTACGACATTAGATCGAAACTTGGTGAAGAATTGTTTGAGAATATATGTGTTTATAACGTATAAAAAATACAGGGCAAATTACTCATTTTATATGAATTATTGCTCAACCACATATTGATGTGCTCTCTGTCTAACAGTTAATAATTTTGGATGTTTTACTCTGTATATAAGAATAAATACAAGTTGAAACGCATTCATTTAACACGCACTGACGCACTACTTTTGACATCTAGCTGCTGTTTAATTTTGACATAATCAAAATCTTGATGGATTAAGTTAAAAAAACTAAAATATATTTAATGATCTGAGAAGAGAAGCTGAACATTTTATAATATTCTAATGGTAGGGACAGTGACATAACATGCACTTATGCCACCCGAAAAATTTTGTTAACACATCCACACCCGCAGTCCATTACCTTTTTATTTCACAAAATTATTTTTAGAAATAACCATGAAATGGTACAAATATTAAAAATAGTCAAAATGTTACTTTATTTTTGTTTTAAAATTTAAAATTATAATTATTGATTAAAATGCATGCCCGTTCCCAAAGTGTATGTATTCGACAGCAGATCACCCTATTCTCCTTTTTTATTCGTAGATTGGTATTTAGAGGTGGGGAGATAGATGCTTATTACTTAGGCTCACATTTCCACGTCAGTCTTTGGATGGAAAGTAGTCATTTTACTGTCTTTTATATATAATTTCCCCCCTCCCCAACTGTAACGCCAGATAAATAATATGAAGCATAACCTACTGTTCTAGCAACTCCTTCTTCAGACAATTTGTCTGCAGCTGGCTTTATCATGTCTTCAGGATAAACATGGTTTAGTTTTTTGTTTTTTGAATTTTTCCACAGCCGACGTTTTCTCTTAGCTTCACTTTCCTCAGAACAGTCTTTCGTTTTCTGAATCGGCACCGTAATCTTCTCTCCAGATTTCGATTTACTGTTATAACTGATCGTGAAAACGGCAGCAACCATTATAGTTAATAATTCCACGATGTAAAATTGCTCAATCAAATGGGTGGCACACATCTTTATGACAAGCGGACATGTGCTTCCGAAGTTCGTGCTTTTAAAGACATCAGCAATAAGAAACAGATATGTAGTCTGAAAATTTTTCTCAAAGCGGTACTCACTTCAAATATATGAAAATTTTCGAACATTTAAAGATGTGTTAATAACTTGCTAAAATAATTACAGAGATTTCTACAATTTCTCAGTGAGTGCTATAAATTCTGAATCCAAATACATTAAAAATTTCAATCTTTTAAAACATTGAAAACAAATGTTTTAAAAACCATACAGATATAAGAAATTCATCAGTGAGTACGATAAATACTCAATCCAATATATGAAAATTTTCAAGCCTTTAAAGCTGTGTGAACAAATGTTTTTATAAATTATCTAGATTTATGGAAGTTATTAGTGAATACCGTAAATAATGATATCCGACAGATTTGTTGACGTATATGCCTAAAAGTTATTTTCCTAGTTTTTAATTGGTACTTTTCTATTTCAGTGTATCTTTTATTTGATCTGAATTAACAATCTTGTAAAATAAATTAGCAAAACTTTTGTAGATTTAATCTACTTTATCAATATATTAAAATTTTATTAAAATTCTAATTTTTTTATAAATATTAGATTGAAAAATTTTGTTATTTAAAAAGAATGTCCTTTTTATTTTTTAATTAAAAAAAAAGTATTTTAAAGAAAATACAGTAGAAAACGAAGAAACATTGCAGTTTTGGAATATTTTGTTTTAATTTTATTGATTTTTTTTTCTTGCACTTGCTTTTTAACTGTAATTTTGTCTATATTTATGAAATGGAAATGACTGAAAATCATTTATACTAACTTTGATATTTTTTAAGTTGAAAAGTATTTAATACCACATAATTTCCTCATTACTTATTGTAACAAAATATTTGGAAAAATTATCAAACAGTATCAAAATAATGAAGAATCTTTTGTTTGTTTGAAAACAAATTTAAATAATTAATATCCGATATTTAGAACTAAAAGTGATTTTTATAGAATATAATAAGCCCATTCAGCCAATGATTAAATAAAAGCCAATATATCAGCAAAAATTATAGCATATTACATATTATTGTAATATAAAACTTAAATTCTTGTTAATTTTGATTTCTAATAAATATAATGATTAAATTTTAGAAAGTTTAAATGTAATATAGCATATCATGAATGTAAATATAAATTAAAATTCTTCAAATTTAATTAAAGAAACAATTGTCAGTCTTATAAGAAATATTATGCAGACATTTATTGGTAAATTATTAATTTGGACTTGTAAATAATACTATATCATTAATGAATCGTTCATTTTACCTGTATTAAACAAAGGATAATTTTTTTTTTATCAATCTATTTACCTACTCTCAATAAACGGTTTTCAATTAATGTTCTTTAAATAAACATTTTGAAAGATAACGATAAAGAGTAAAATTTAGTTTCTGTGTGGATAAAAACTAAAATAAAAGGAGAACTAAAATCTTTAAAGTGCTTGAAGAAAATTACACAATATGCAAAATTAAATTCCAAAATGAAAATAGCAGTATTGCTCATGGCTATTTTACAAATAAAATGTACGAGTAATACTTTCTAATTATTATTTCTTTACTTTCCATTTCTAAGTTTTACGTTAACGTTACCATTTCGGACACATCATCCTCAGTTATTTAAAATTATACTCATTCTATCAACACCTATTTATATAAAAAATTCCTCTTTATGTAACATTATCCCAAAAATGTATAAACAACGATAGGAAAATATAGGCAGATCCACATTGCTTTTTAAACTTTCTTATCACATGTTGTATCCATAAAAAATGACTTGATTTTCCGAGATTGGTAAATATTCAGGTATTATTCCTTGAAACAACGTTCTTCTTAAAAAAATCCTCATTAAACATCTTGTTCCCTAATAAATGTAAATTCCATTCGATGTTACAAGAGGTAGGAAAGCTTATATACACAAACAATCTTTAGGCGAATCTCACACACTCTAAAGCTACAAGCATTAAAAGGCTTCCATTAACATGATGAAATCTGTAATTGGATTATGTCTATATTACGTCTTTCTCGAATGCTGACACGGATGTTCTTAAGCTGAGGTCGAAATTTTTTAATTTTACGTCTAACATACTGTCTGAGAAAAAATGCCTATTAATTTTTAAATTATATCATGCAAAGTTCAGGGAATTCTCAGTAGAAAAAAAAATAAATTTTGGCGAAAAACTAAATGTACGAAGCAAAGTGATCGTTTAAATTAATTTACGATAATTATAAGTTTACATTAATTATTAATTTACATTAATAATTATTTTAATATTTACATATAAATTTACATTACATATTATATTAATGTTTATAATTGTGTGTCATTTTTATACTAATTACACTAATAATTTTATTTACAAATCGTCTTTTCACTTCCATGAAAAATAATAAACTTCGCACTGTATTTTATTCCTTTTTTATTTATTTATATACTACTAGCTGGTCCACCCGGTGTTACCTGGACCAGTGCAAATAGCCTTAAATAAGCCTCACATTTGTATTATTTTATATCTTTAACCGATTTTGTATGAATTTATATCAAGTGAACCTCGTACAGGGGCAATTTTTTATGCTTATTATAGTTTCTGATTAATATATCGGTTAATTAACAAAAAATAAAACATTGGAGCTTCAGGTGTATTAGGACCTGGCTTGGACTATCCTCATCGACATTTTCAAATCCCTACATGCGGTAGATTTTCCTAGCCATCGCACACAGACACACACACGGACAAACAATTTCCTGATTAATTATGGAGGCTTATTTTATGCGTAAATGCATGAAATCTGCAGACATGACTACAGAAGTAGTTTTAGAATCGAATAGCATTTGTCACTTTTCGATTGTATACATTCAATTTTGAGTTATAATCGATTGCTGTCTCATAACGACATATCTTGGATTATCGTGCCCGGAAATTTGGTTCAAAACATTGAATCTAACAGCATTTTCTGAAAAATCCTTTGCTTTTATTTAAAAAAGGAAAATGCTATTCGATTCGATAGTTTCTAAATAAATACATCTGCTAATTTCATGCGTTGATGAACCTAAAGTAACCAGTAAGCATTTAAGAACAGCCATTAATAAACAAGCTTTTTTTTAGAAACCAAATTTTAATGTTAGCATAGAAAATATTGTTTACTTTTTTTGCCAGCCCTATATATTAAATTTGATATTTATAGTCCGGAAGGCAATGTCATATTTTGGCAACAAATTTTACGCCGATGATTTTGGTATATAAGATATGCAGGGATGAGAGTGCTCCGACCCAAATGGTTGATTTTCACCACTAAATTTTAATAATATTCTTCACTTTATTAAATCTTAGAAATTCTGTCATTAAATAAGGCGAGAAATAACATTAAAATTTAGTGGTAGCAAGCAGTCATTTGGATCAGAGCGCTCTCATCCCTGGATATAGATCAGTCGTTCCCAACTTGGGGCGTACGTCCCAGGCAATTTGATTTTTTGAGGGGAAAATCCATATTTGTTACTTACTCATTCACTGAAAAATTTTTTTAAATCTTTTCTTGGAAAACTAATGCTGTACACTACAAATAAAATTAATACATGCAAAATTTAAAAATAATAAAAAACAACTCTTATTGTTGAATTTAAAAACAGTTTCTAAAGAAAAGTTTAAAATAAAATCAAACTCAGAATAATTGTATAACAATCTCCAAAATTACTTTAACGCCTTTTTTTTTTTTTTTTTTTTTTTTTTTTTTTTTTTTTTTAACTGCCATGTTTAAATACTTTTGTAAAATTTCTAGTACTTAATGTATTTTTTTCGCAGCGCTTACGATTATTTATTGAAAGAGCCTTGTATTTCTATTTGCTCTGCTACCTGCTATATGGCACACGAAGAAACTTTTAAATGTAAAATTACTCGAAGGTATATCTAAATCTGATTGCCATGAATATATTTAACATAAAATATTTGAAATGGCTAAACGAGGTACTACGAACTTTATAAAATTCATAAATCTTAATATCATTCGAAAAGACATGGGTAACTAGTAAATATACCTAGTGCAGCGCTCCTACACATCAAATAAATATACATCATGACATACATACATACATACACACATTCAAAAATTTAAATTCAGATGACACACGACAGTCAATCAATGTTAATAGAAAAGGGAAAACAGAGAATTGTGTTTATCTTGACATGCTTCTTGTGTATTGTGTTATACATAGAAAAAAAAATTGTGTTCAAAGATTTTCCACCAATTGTTAATAAGTTACTAAAATGAATTATAAATTGTGTCAATGTTATTAATTTAAATGCGAAGTATTATAGTCCCTTTAAGATATTTTCTGAAGATAAAAATGCAGACTATATAACATTTTTTTAAAACGCTGTGATAAGTGGAAAAGAAACACCAAAACTGTTTTAGGCATGAATGCGAAGATCTATAGCCTCGTTGCATTTATAGAGATATGTTATTAACACATCTGTGTCAAAAAATTCACCTCTTAATAAATTTTTAAAAATCTGAAACAAATAGTTATTCTTGTGGCTCTGTTAGGTTTCTTCCATGTGATTGGAGTTTAAATTTTTAAATAATAAGACAGCGTGGAGAAGGAGGGGGAGGCATCGTGGTTTTGCAGATGCTTCATTGGGGCGTGGTTAATAAAAGGTTGGAATTGCCGGTCAGCTGCGCTCCAGTGGGGAATGTTGCGTAGCTTCAGCGCACAACATGCTGCAATTTGAAGTAAATGGCAACCCGATTACTCATGTTACACTGACTTGGAGCCATCAACATTAATTGGGTTGCCACTCATTCAACACTGCAGCGTTCAGTGTGATATTTCTATGGCAACACCTCTATGCTAGTGTTACCAGCTGACTGGGGATTTTCGTTATCTATATAATATAATCTATAATCTATTATATGTATCAAAGTCATCGACGCCAAAATGTGAAGCTGCCTGCCGGACTATTACGCAATGTTGAAAGTTTTAAATGAATATATGTTAATTATTTATTCGAAAAACGAAGCAAAATTCTTACAAGAGACATACAAAAATGAGAGAAAAGTAGCAATATTAGGAGATTTTTATAAAAGAACTATCGTCGTAATGTAAAATTAAAAATGAAAGAAAGAGGGAAACAACAATTTCCTTTACATTAATGCAAAAACAAATGAGAAAATATCGCGTTTCAAAGAGCCACTGAAACTATTAGGCGTCATCTGAAATGTATGATCTTTATTAATTTATTCGTTTTTGTTTAATTTGAAAAAAATCTTGCGATAAATGAAAGAAACTCTTTAATCCTCCTGAAATTTCATATTTCTAAACGAATAATCAAAGAATCTACAGCGAAAAAAACCATACAAACAATCAAGTTTTGTTTATTTTAATTGCTTATCCATCGAATGTTACGTTGTAAATCCATCCAATAAATAAGTACACGCTTGCATTTATCCTCGCAGCACTAAGATGGGGTCAATTTGATCCCATCTGGACATTTTGCAGTTTTTTCTTTTTTCATTTAGAATATGTATGATAAAATTATTTTCTAGCAATTCTCTTATAAAGGTCTCTTTCACAATTTTATCTACTTAGTAATTTTCTAACAGTTATTTTGTTTTACACAGTTGTTTTGTTATTGTTGTTTATTTGTAGAAATTACGAATGAGACCCACTGACATCATCTTAGGCAATCAGGGAATTAATGAAAGCTTTCTATCATGACACCAAACATTCTCAGAAGTGCAACAAATGTAGACAGTTTTATATGTAAAAGTGTTTGTGTCTTGATTGCCAGAAAGATGAACAGCAGAACTGAATGTAGTTAAAATGCATTACTACCATTACTTCTTATAAAATGTTATTTTTTTTTCAACTTTTTTCTCTCTGCTAATTTAAATATTCGTAATATTCTGAAAATTACATTCTCCTCTTTCTAATAAATCTTGACTGCCAGCATTATGTCGATATTCTATCTTTTGGTCAGTTTTCCTAAACATTATAATTACCTATGGGGTCAAAATGCATTTAGGCATTTAAGTAATATTTTGATGTTAGTATTGAGAGGGTTAAATTGCATAGAATTAATTCTAAGCTAAACTAGTGGTATTCCGTTTGAAATATAATGTGGAAAATCGCTGCTCAAATAAATATATGCTATGTAAAAATTAAATGATAATATTACAAGGATAAAATACTCGATCGATTTTATGCATTTTTTATTCTATGGACAATATGAAATAAAATAAAGATAAGGTCTAACTTTAATGCAAGATAAGTATTTAGTATTTCTTTCGAAAAACTACTTTTAAATATATTTTTTTATTTTCTTTGATCACAATAAATTGTTAATTCTATTCTCGTCTTATTCCCATGGGGACAAGTGACCTTTCTATTTCTTCTGGGAATACAAACTTTCACTCAATAAAGACAGTCTCAGATTTTTTTATTTGAAACTTTTAAAGTTACAGACGATCAGATAAAATATTTTATTAAATCATGCCTGAAATTTGCATTCATGGGTATAAAAATAAAATAAATTTTGATTTTGATATTGCTGATAGAAAAGAAATGCAAGATCAGAAATGAATTTATTTTACTCAGAACACATCGTTTATTCTACGTTATAAGTCTACTGATTTATTTATGTCTACTGATTTATATATTTATTCATAAATTCAGTAAAATCTGGTTAATTGAGACGCCTTAGTCCTAGAACGATTTGTCAGAGTAAAGTCCCAAGTTTGGCCCAATAATCAGAAGTAAAGTTAAGGATAGTTTCGATTTTGTTCTTGACATTTTGTTCCAAATAACAGTTGCTCTATTTAAATGTCTCAAACAACTGGAATCTACGGTAGTTTAATAAATTAATTTTACAAAAACAAACATCCAATTTAATTTTTTTTGTCTATAACAAAAATATTTTTTGCTTCGATTTTTAAAAAAAAAAACATTTTATTATGAATTTTTGTTGAGGAATATTTTAAAAATATTCAGTGTGTAATTAATAATACTGTAAAACTAATATATTTTCAAGTAAGATTAAACAATTTTTGATATAAATATTTTTTAAAAATAGGCATCTTATTTAATTATTTTCTACTAGCAGACCCACCCGGCGTTGCCCGGGGTTCGTAAATAATAACCTTGAACAAAACTCAAGTTTGTATGATTTTATATCTTTTGAAATTCTTTTAAATGAACCTAATTTCGGAGGACACATTGCCTTTCGCATCGTCTAGTGCGTTCCCAACAAACTTCTTTCCGAACGAACCTATAACCTGGGTCCACGCTACATAAGGCAGCATGTACCGGAAGTGTGCCGCACGTGCCGGAGACAATCGAAAACCAAGTTGAGTAAGCCAAACCTCGTAGTAATCAAGCGCATAGAATCGAAAAAAAAGAATGCATCATGAATGTTAGAAAATGTTGGTAACTGAAGTCAATTGACTGAAATTGACTGACTGTAACTGAAACTGAGACTAAATTTCATAATACAGAAAGTAGTTGTAGTTGTAATCTAAGTTGAATGAACCAAGTTCCGTTGAAATTAGGTCCTTAAAATTGGAGGAAAGAATGCGCCCCCAAGCGGTGGAAGATGGCCTCTCCCCTTGTAAATTTCATGAATTACTTTTAACATTAACACGATATGTATTAAACTGATGAAATCCATTTTCTAAAGTTACCTTTAAATTAACGCGATTTTTAATGTACGGGCAGGGACATAACTGGCATGTAGTTGGATATAAAGATATTGTTTAGCTTTTAAACTAATCGGAAGACGCTAAAACTATGTTAAAGAAAATTGCAATTCGGAAAATTTTTAAAGAAGCTGCACCAAGGGCCCCCAAGAAGGCGATTAATATTCAAAATTGGTGGTAGCTGAAGCCTGAGAATTTTTTTTTCTCTCATATAGTGTCTGGAAGTCCTAAGAAGTTGTTAGAAGAAAAAGCTTCTTTATTTGACCATTTTTAAAGGAGCTGTAAAAGGCGGCCCAAATGGGGCCAATTGATAATTAAAAACAGGGCCCTAACATGAAGCATGATAAAATGTCTTAGTACTTAGCGCTTTAGACCTTCAATTAGTTAAAATTAAGCGTAGGGAATAATATGGATTATTCGTTAAAATAATATTTTAAAGAAATGCACCAAAAAAGGGTAAATGTTTGAAAAAGGGCCCTGGGACCTCAATAAAAATATGAGGGTATTGGTCTGGGAAGAAGACTCTAAGACTCAACTTTAAAATTATGCACTGAGAAGCCCATAATAACATTCTTAAATAAACCGGAAAATTGTATCGCAGGTCGGTACAGAATGGGGCGGGGGAGGAAGTAGAGACTTTGCAAATTACCAGGTCCCGACTCATGTTCAGTTGGAAAGTTAGAATTTTTATTTATCTCACGTTTTAAACTCTTTTATTCTAAATTAATTGGTGAACTCAATTAAAATTTAATTATGTTTTTAATATTTTAAATTTTTATTTAAAATCTTTAGATGAAAAAGTAATTACAAATGTATCCGAAACTGTAATACTGAAAAAGAAATGATAAAACTGCAAGCAAATGTAATAAGGGAGAAAAACGTTTTTCAGAAAAACGATCCTTTTTTAACTTTTTTTTTCAAGGGGTTAATTGCGATATATTTTTTAATTGATCGCAGCATTTGAGACGTAAGAGTACAATCTTTCAGAACATGTCTTCCGTTTTAAACTTTACTAAGCTGTTTGGACGATGTTAGTTAATAAATAATGACAAAATACCGCCGAAATATTTTTTTTCCGTTCTTCATTTGCGTATCAGCGCCTTCAGCGTATGCGTCAGAGATACTCCCTTCCGAAATGGATTTTTAATCAAAGTAAGTGACGATTGATAATTAGTTACTCAGTTGTTAATAAAAATTTTAAAATTCTAAAAGTATGGTGCATCATGAGACACTTTGGGCTAGCTTCAAAAAAATTTTGAGCCTCGTACGCTCCGTAGATTTTGCTAGCCATCGCACACAGACAGACACACACACAGACAGACAGACAGACGGACAGACAGACAGACAGAGCGATTTGTTCTTTTATTAGTATAGATTTAAAACTTTTAAAGTTGCAGACGATCAGCTAAAACATCTTATGACACCATGCTTCAATTTTACATTTATGGGTAGCAAAGTAAAACAAATTCTTCATTTATTGCCACCGGTGATAGAATAGGACACCTCTATGCAAAATCAGAAATTGATTCATTTTCCTCAGATCACATTGTTTATTTTTATGTCTACTGATTTACTGAATAAATACAGGGATGTTACAATTAACGTTTGCCTATCGGAAGGATAAGGATATATATATGCATGGCTGGCGTAACACCGCATGGCAAATCAATTAGTGGAGTTCGTAACGTATACTGCAATACTGGACTAATAAAATTTATTTTTTAATTATATATATTACAGAATGATATATAATATAGATAATAAAATGCATACAAAATACCATTACTTTCATATTTAATATGCTTAATTATTTTTAATTTCGTAAAATCTTCTATCCTTTATAATATTTTAAATATTTATTTTTGGTCTTCACGGTTACTTTCAGGAAAATCAATTGTATACATTAACCGACAATTACATCAACTTTGTCTGTAAGAAATAAAGTTGATACGCACTTTCTTCTCTTCTCTTGAAGAAACATTTAAATACACATCTAGATTAAAAATATTATTTTATACATAGGAAACGTTATTTCGAGTTCTATGAAGAGATTTGGGGCCCCTTAAAAATCTCCAATTGGTGCAGGACGAGAAAGAAAACATTAAAATATATCGTCCAATTAGCATACGGTCAATGATTTATAAAGTTTTACCAAAGTTTTAACGACAAGACTTAATTCATCTCTAGACTCAGCTCAACCTAGAGAATATGGAGAATTCCAAAGTGGATTTAGCATAATGGATCTTATTCAAACAGTAAGAGAACTCATAGAACAACACATGAAATGTTGTTTACCCCTCTGCCTTGCCTTTATTAATTATGAAAAAGCATCCGATTCGGTTTACACATCAGCAGTAGTAGAATCTATGGAGGACATCGGTATAGACAAACATTACATCAATAACATACAGAAGATTTCCAAGAAAGCAACAACAACCATCCTTTTGTGCAAAGGAAAAGCGAAGATCAAGCTTGGTAGAGGTGTCAAACAAGGAGACACCATTTCGCCTAAGCTTTTTAAATCTTAGAAAAAAAATCAGGAAGGTGGATTGGGAAAATAAAGAGATTACAAAAAATGAGGAAAATCTAAGTCATCTCCGGTTTGCTGAAAATATTTAAATTTTCAGTAATTGCCCTGAAGAATGGGAAAATATGCCATTAGATTTGGCAGAAGCTAGCATTAATGTGGGAATAAAAATAAACTTGGAAAAGACTAAGGTGATGGTCAATTCATTTGCACCAAAAAAAGAAAATCGCCCAGAACAACAGAGAGATTAAGGTAGTGCACAGTTATGTGTACCTTCGACAGGAAATATCATCGGAAAACAGTATCATGAATGAAATCTGAAGAATAAGAAATGGATGGAGATATTTTGGGAAGAAAAATATTATTCTGAAAAGTAACATGCCTCTTTGTTTGAAAGGAAATGTTTTTAACCAATGTGTTTTGTCAGCACTAACTTATGGAGCGGTAACATGGACGCTAACAAAACAGATGGTACAAAGACTACAAACGACACAGCAAAGTATGGAAAGATGTATGCTAGGCATAGCTGGAACGGGCAGAAAGAGGAAAGAGGAAAAATATTTAGGATAAGAAGTCTGACGAAAGTTTTTGACATTATCAAGAGAATTAAACGGTTAAAATGGAAATTGTCTAGACACTGCAAGAAGACAAGGCAATAGATTGAGTAAAAACACCATACAGTGGTATTCCAGAGATTTAAAATGACCAAGAAGACGACCTCAAATAAGATGGAATGACGAAATCAGGAAAGTGACCGGTGTTAATTGGGTGACTAAAGCACTAGACAGGAAACAATGGAAGAATCTTGGGAGACCTGCTACATCCAACAGTGGATTGAAAACAGATGTTGTTGATGATGATAACAAAGTTTTTGTTTAAGTAATGCGGTCAATAAAAAAGGCTACAAATTTCGTCAAGGTGGCGCTAAACCAGCAACTGAGGTGATTTATTTATATTTGTTGCTGTGCAAAGTAAATCGTAGAATTTTTCTTTGTTTTTCCGCAATTAAATAACGCGAAAAATTCTATTAAAATTGCGCTAAAACTGTACGCACCCTGTAACTCTATAGAATGTTTTGTATATAGATAGGTGATAAACAAAATTAGGACATAAGGTGCGCATTTCATTTGAACATGCAGTTTTTAATGTATTTTAAAAGTTTATTAATTGAATACATAATTGATATATTTAACATAAAATGTTTTCGGCATAGGGGAGACTGGGGAGGGTTGACACATTTTTTACAAAAAGAAGTTTTATTTTTTTTAATATTGAACTTACAATAAAGTTTCATATATCATTTTAATCGTTATACAGGGTGATTATAATTAAAGTTTAACTTTCAAAATGCTGTAGAAAAAGAACCACTGGTAAGAATGACTTCAAATTTGAAATGAATATACTGGAAGAAGGGGAAAACGGTATGGCATAAGAAAAAAAAAGTTCCAAAGTGTCTCAATAGATGGCGCTGTAAGCGGCATAATGAAAGTGGATTCGGCGTCAAGTGACATTTTTAATTAAATACGACGGTTTTGTCATAAGTTGCACAGTAAACCAACCGTACTGTTCAATGTGCATGAGTGTTTCGGTTGTTTTACGGAAAAAATGACTTCCAAATCAGTCAAAAGTTGTGGTACTGTTAGTGGAAAGTCCATCCAACCCCGCAAGGTCGTACTCCATTGGATGGGAAAATCGGTTTTTAACTGTCTTTTGGCCAAAAACCGCATAAAAAGCACATAATGATTCGGTTTTTAATTGTCCTTGTGCCAAAAAAACGCATGAAAATCACTTAATGATTCGGTTTTTAATTGTCCTTGGACCAAAAACCGCATAAAAAGCGAATAATGATTCTGTTTTTAATTATTGCTAGACATGCTATGAGACAACCGATAACGATTATCGGTTTCAACTTGTGGCGGACAATGGTGTACAGCATATGGAACCTGTCTGCCACATGTCTAGCAATAATTAAAAACAGAATCATTATTCGCTTTTTATGCGGTTTTAGGCACTAGGACAATTAAAAACCGATTTTTCCCATCCAATGTGGTACGACCTTACCGTGGTGGATGGATTTTCCATCCACTAACAGTACCACAACTGTTGACTGATTTGGAAGTCATTTTTTCCGTAAAACAACCGCAACACTCATGCACATTGAACAATACGGTTGGTTTACTGTGCAACTCATGACAAAACCGTTGTGTTTCGATTAAAAATGTCACTTGACGCTGAATCCACTTTCGTTATGCCGCTTACAGCGCCATCTCTTGAGACACTTTGGAACTTTTGTTTTCTTATGCCATACCGTTTCCGCGTTCTTCGAGTATATTCATTTCAAATTTGAAGTCATTCTGACCTGTGGTGCTTTTTTTTACAGCATTTTGAAAGTTAAACTTTAATTATAATCACCCTGTACAATCAGTTATCAAAATAAAATTGCGAAAGTTTTCTAAAAAAGAATTAAGGAGCTTTGACCATTTGGTCAAACTTCCCCACGTTGATTGGCTCAAGTCTCGCCACATAGCCACTTTTTAAAGTATAGCACATGGTTATATTTAGCCTAATTTATTTTACAATCTTTATGCCTAGAATGAAAGCTCAATATTTCTACATTACTTAAAACCTATTTACTTAAATTTCTATGTTATATTTTATCTGAGAAAATCCCACAAAATGTTTCTAAAAAATACACTTTTTAAGCTGAAAGTTCCTCGCAATTGATTTTTCCATGCCTGTTTCAATTATCTTCATGAAACAAAGGCTATTGTTTGAACATTTCAGTAGCTTTGATTTACACCTATTGGCAAAACTCTAAATTTCGTTTAACCCTAGAACTACCGGAAATTTTACTCAAGTTTTATAAAAACATTCTACACCAGAATTTTTACTTAAAACTATTTAATTTGTTTATTTAACTTATTATTGTCTGATTTATACATTTAGTTTGTTTTGAAGAAATTTCTGGTTTGAATAAATATTTTGAATGTACATGTCGGGTCCAATGGACCCGTCTGGTAGACGGAAGGTTAAATATGAAAACTGAAGTGTGGGTCAAGCCTCCCCTATAGTCAACTCTCCCCAGTCTCCCATAGTTGGTTGTCAATGAAAAAATATATACCGGGTCTCCTAAAAAGGACTGACTCATTTTAAAATTCAATAACTTGTAAACGGTGACAGATATTTAAAAAATTCTTGCAGGAGTGTTATGCATAAGGTCAAGAGTTTTTTTACATTGATTTTCAATTTTAGTTCGAATTACAAACAATAGATGGCGCTGCGATCAATAGACGCTAAATTCAAGCTCGATTTTTGGTACTTCATGGCCCGGATAATACATTTCCATCTCCTTTTTCCGCATAGAACAAGAGAAAGGACCAAAAATCCAGCCTGTATTTAGCGACTATTGCTTACAGCGCCATCTATTGTTTGTATTTCGAACTAAAATCGAAAATCACTGTATTAAAACTTTTGACCTTATGCATAAACCTCCTGCAAGAATTTTTTAAATATCTGTCACCGTTTGCAAGTTATTGAATTTTAAAATCAGTCAGTCCTTTTTGGGACACCCGGTATGTATATTAAATGTAAAAATTCTATTACGGTCTTTGGTTAAAGGCGATTTTCACCCATTTTCTGTTTACGCCGGATAGTGCATGTTTTGAACTGAGGTGGCCGGGTTTGAATTCCCTGATATTATTAATTCAATCATAAATTATTTTAAAAAAATCTGTTGAAAATTACATCTTATAATGAACAATATTCTTTCAGTGAAATTAATTGAACCGGGGATTACTAAGCATGTGATCATTCAATTTTTATGAAATTGAAATGTGTTCTAGAGTTCGTATCCTTAATTATTCCGGTCGAGGGATTTTGTGCACTGAACCTTAAATTTTGAGATACTACGTGTTAAAGTTCAGTTTACATCTTAAATCTTTAATGATTTCGAAAATACGACGATAACTTCCGATTCAGAAATATGTCATTTGCTTGCATTTCACACAGTCCGGGTTCGATTTACGTTAACCCTTTATGCACTGACGCTACTTTCAAGTAACATGAAGAACATTTAATATAAAATTTATTCACTGTGTCTATTAATAAAAGTTAATTTTCTGTCCACACAAAATACTCTGCTCAATCGAATTTAGAAGTGTATAGAGACAGTCGAAGCTAAATATTTTCAAAACTGGTAATTTTCTTAATCATTTACATAGGTATAGCTTTTCTCTTTCTTTTTTTTTTTTTATAAAAAAGGTTATATGAAACATTTTCAATTGCAAAAGCCTTACCATTTACAGAGAGGATAATAATACATTTAAATACATATATAAGAATAAATAATATTTATAGGAATATATAAGAATAAATAATATTTATAGGAATATATAAAAATAAATAATATTTAAATATATTTATAAGAATTGGGCTATTTTCATAAGAGTATTTTTGGTTAATTAATCAGATTATTTTTGTAAATATTTTACAAAAAAGTTATAACTACTGATTTATTTAATCAGTTTTAATGAAAAAAACATGTCTAAATTTCCATTATAATTATTTAAAAATTCCAGTAGATTTCAGATATTAAAGAGGATAATTATTGAGGTGAAGCAATTTGTTGGTAAATAATTCCGTAAATAAAGGGTTAAAACCATTATGTTATAAATAAGTTTTATACTTTATTAAACACTAATGTGCTTTAGACATCACAAAATTTTCTTCTGTGTCATTTTATTATATTAATTTAAATGCAGCATTTCCACGCTAACAATTGTAAATATTAAACATGATGCATTTATTTGAATTTAATACGGAGTTAGAGTGATCACTTCTCAAATAAAGGAAAGCTTATCACTACTCATCTTTGGAAATCAAAAGCCAAAACTGAAACAATATATATTAATATTACTACCCTCAAATATCAAGTTTGGTGCTTTTTTACTCGAAAGAAACTGAGATACAGCTATAATGTTTATCGTAAAAAGCATTGCATAGCAGCGCTACCAGTTGAGTGATCCAAATCAACATAGAATGAACATAGTTTTTCATAATAAACATCTTACAAATTCACATGGCATAGTAGTCCAGACAATAGAGACCGTATAGGGACTCTACCTAGCAAAATTAATGGTAGTACTGGAAATCGGCTTTCTAGTTGTTTTTTGGGTCGCTGAATCCGAATTTGTAACTTCCCACCAAAATTTCCCCCGGCAACCCCCCCCCCCCAAATTTTGGTAAAAAGCCCACCAAAAATGTTTTTATTAAAAAATTCCATTTTTTATTGTTTTAGGGGAAAAGTAGCTAGAAATTCAGAAAGTAGACAAAATTTGCAACAAATTAGATTTATGACATTATGACTTAGGATGAAGGGGAAGGGGGGATCTGCCTCGGAACATGCGCGCGGTGCTGCGTAAACTAAGTTGTGCAATTCCACTTAACCACTCACACGTTTACATTAGCCCTCCCATCTTCCCTCCGAAATTTCCCTATAATGTTTACTTTAAGTTTTTTGAGTCGCTGAATTCGAATTTTTAACTTACCCCCAAAATTCGCCCCCCCCCTCCCGAAAACCCTCCCAAATAGTTGTTTTTAACTTAAATTTCTTATTGTTTTAGGGAAAAAACATTACGAAATTCAGAAACTAGACAAAATTTGCAACAAATAGGATATATGACATTATGACGTAGGATAAACGGGGAGAGAGGGGGCTGCCTCGGAACATTCCCCGCGCGCTTTTCTCAAAAGCCAAATTTTTTCAAAAAATCAATTTTTTAGGGGGTTGCCGGATGAAATTTTGGTGGGAAGTTACAAATTCGGATTCAACGACCCCAAAAACATAAAGTGAGTCGAAATTCAGAACTAGTATTAATTTTGCCAGATAAAATCCCCTATTGCCCGGACTTCATAATTTAGTGCACGTAGCGCCGCAGTGCATGTTCAGAGGCAGCCCTCACCCTCCCCGTTCACCCTAATTCATAATGTCATGCTTCCTATTTGTTGCAAATTTTGTCTAGTTTCTGAATTTCGTAATGCTTTTCCCCTAAAACAATAAGAAACTTAAGTTAAAAACAACTATTGGGGGGGGGGGGGGTATTTTTGGGGAAAGTTAAAAATTCGGATTCAGCGACCGAAAAATCTTAAAGTAAACCTTATAGAAAAAGTTCGGAGGGGAGATGGGACGGCGAATGTAAACGTGTGAGTGGTTAAGTGGAATTGCGCAACTTAGTTTACGCAGCACCGCGCGCATGTTCCGAGGCAGATCCCCCCTTCCCCTTCATCCTAAGTCATAATGTCATATATCTAATTTGTTGGAAATTTTGTCTACTTTCTGAATTTCTAGATATTTTTCTCTAAAACAATAAAAATATTGATTTTTTTAATAAAAACCTTTTTTGGGGGGCTTTTTACTAAAATTTGGGGAGGTTGCCGGGGGAAATTTTGGTGGGAAGTTACAAATTCGGATTCAGCGATCCAAAAAACATCTAGAAAGCCGATTTCCAGTACTACCATTAATTTTGCTAGGTAAAATTCCCTATTGCCTGGACTATAGCTTTTTTTTCCGTTTTTAATGCCCCAATAGACGGAAACTTCATAAAATTCATTGTATTATAACTTGGTAGATTTGTTCTGGAAAAAATGGAATTTTTACTGTTTTACTTGTTCAAGTAGGGGCATATTTTTCTCAATATAATTTATTGGACCCGCAGGAAATTTACAAAAATTTAATTTTGACAAAATAACCCATATTTGAAACATAAAAAATTAACTATTTTGACGTATAGGGTCGTTTAAATTATGAAGTACGCCTTTATATTTCCATTTCTGTTCCAATTTGTAATTAAATCACTTTTATTTCATTTTTTTGTTTGACATCATCTATCTTTACAATATGTTTATAATTCTTAATATATTGAAATTTCCACGTAGGTTTTATTTATTAAGATGCTTTCTATAGATATGCAATTTTTACTATAATAATTAATGTAAATTAGGTGCTTAAGCATTATCCGGACAAGGTCATATTCACTGCGCCAAAAATATTAATTACAGTAACCCCTTCTTTTTATTGCTCTCTTCATTTTAACTGCATAATTTATATTATATAGTTACCATATTAAAGGCAATGACAGAAGTATTTATGTATGTATAACTATATAATATAATATAGCATAATATAGATATAAATTATTATATTCATTGATACAGTATTTTTATATTACGTAATATTTTTATTACATTCATTACGGTGAGCATAACAGACCGCTGGAAATAAAACTAGCATCATTAATATCGTTTATTGCTAAAAGCCACCAGCTTGATTTTATGTATTTAATAAATATATACTAAATTCCTATTTCGTATTATGTAAATTTTTGCTTTTGTATTACTTATCATTTTTAACGATGTTTTGCATTTATTAAATGTACATTAAATTACTATTTGAACATCATTGATAATTGACAACAATGAACAAAATTGGAGATTGATTACCATTTTTAGCGACCTATCTATCTGGTCCAGATAATACGTAAGTACCGTAAATAATTATTATATGGCATTTATAAATGACAGATTCGGGGATTTTTTTTCTATACGAACTTGAAACTATTTTTGATTTCAAATATATTTTATGTATATATACACATTAATTTAAAAATGTCATGAGTTTTTGGTCATTAGTTTTAAGTATATTTATTGATTTAGTACTTGATTCTAAAGTCTGTGTGAATTTCGAAAACATCCAAATTCTGTAACATTATTTTTTCAGATGCATTGTTATGCTAATAAAGTTTTATTTCCACAATAACGACAAACTAGAAGAAATAAAAATAGTTATTCTGACACCCAGAGTGAAAGGAAGTAATATTTTATTCCTGTCTGAAATATTTTCAATACAAGCTCTTTCTCTGATGGGAAAACCATGATTTTTTTTTTCACTTTTTGGTTCAGTTCCAAATTTTCAAAAGAATATTCTTCTTTTTCAACATGCATATACATTCTTCGAATGCAGAACATTTTTTTAAATGTATAAATTTCTTTTTTTATATATATACATGCATTTTTAAAGGGAAATCAACTGAATTTAGTTATCCCCAAAATATTTTAGTAAAATGCAAAAGAGATTTTGATCAAAAAGTTTTATCAACTGATTTCAAAGAAGGTTATACGATTCTTCTTTTTCTCTCTTTTGATGCTTGTTTACGTATAACGTTTGAAGCGATGTTCCAATTTAATTCTTTTTTTTTTCTTCTTCCTTTTTGAAATATTTCGTTTTTATGGAATTAACTTATCATTACTGTATAAATTTTATTAGGATAAAATATTTATGTTTTTCTGTCTGGCTCTAATTTTTTAAAAGTACGATAACTGGCATGAAATTTAGATATAGGGCAATTCCACAGAAAATTATCATTTTGCGGGGGGGGGGGTAAAATTTATAATATGTTTAATTTAAGGGTATGATTGGAAAACTTGATATTTTTATATTCTATAATAAAATCCTAATAAAAAGGCATTGTAAATTACAGCTTACAAACTAAGTCAAGTACCAATATTGTCTTTGTAAAGTCATAATGTTATGTCAGTTACACAATAAAAGTTACGTCAGTTACACGTGTAAATGCCATTTTTTTCTTTTTTATTATTCAGAAATTAATTAAACAAATTATTGTTATAATTTGGCATTACTTAGTGTTGTTGAGAACATTAAATCACTTTTTTAACGGGATAGTTTTGATAATTTTTACACTTCAATGAAGGCAGATAAAATGTCTGTATATTTTTTGCTACGTCAGTTACGGAATTTTAAAATGCAATTTTGGGTACTAAAAGAGACATTGAAATAATCTTCAGGTATTTGGGTATTAAGTACTTAGTAAGAAATATTTTAAATTGTAAAAATTGTTCTAGCTTTATTATTACATTTTCTACAAAGTTTTGAAAACAAAATTCGATGATCAAATATTACGTCAGTTACGATGGAATTACCCTATACTGTTAAAGTACGCAATACTATTTTACTTTAAAAATATAATTATCGTTTCATATACAGTGACTCCTAAAATTGAGTGATCACTACTCAATTATATTCGTTATGACATTCATAAATTATATTGATTTAAAAATTGTATTCATTACGATATTTATAAATTATATTCATTATGATATTCATAGATGATACTGATTTTAAAATGATATTCATTCACATTCATTTCAATTCATTGAAATTTTCATAACTTCATTAAACAATGAAAATTGTTAATTATATAAAAAAATAATAATACATTTGTGCTACATTTGTGCAAAATCTTCTTTATTGGTCTAAAAGAACAATATTAAGTTTTAATTTTTTTCTTAGCATTTACAGGAGCGACAATATGCGTATTAAGAAATATATTATTCTAAAATACAAGAATGAGCGATCTATAATAGTTAGGACTAGATTAATTTTGATGTCGAAGTTACAAGTTTTAAAATCACAAAATTGAACATACATCTAATTTAATTCGTTAAAGAAAATAAATTTTAATAAACATTTTGTTCTATGTTATTTTGCATTCTGAAAGGCTTCTCAAAGGTGTGGTATTACATTGACGAAAGTCTATGCAGTTTTGATGAATTATTTTAGCCCATTTTCATTGTAAAAATGTTTCTGAACTTTCTCTGCTCTTAATATCACATTTTGAAACAATTTTTGCGATCGATACCATGAATTTTTACCTAAATGATAGATTTAAAAATTATATTTATTACGACATTCATAAATTATATTGATTAAAAAATTATATTCATTATTATATTTATAAGTTATATTTATTATGATATTGATTTAAAATTATATCCACTATGATATCCATAGATGATATTGATTTTAAAATGATATTCATTTACATTTATTTCAATTAATTGAAATTTTGATAATTTCGTTAAATAATAGAAATTATTAATTATTTATAAAAATATATGTATATTACTACGTCTGTGCGTAATTGGTATAAAAGGTTGCGCATTTCAGAAGATTACTAACACATAAGATATAATATTCTCAAAGTTCAGTATAATGAAACAGGTTCGCGCGACATCTTTCTTTTCTGAAAAACTTGATCTGTTTTTCTTTAGTAACTTAATTCCGAATATGAAAAAATATTTATTACATTCATAAAAGCATAAATATTTATTAAATGTTATAAAAACGTTTAAATACATAATAAAAGATATAATATTTCAAAAGCACTATCCGGTTTTCTGAGAAGCGAAATATTAATATTTATTTTTAAATTTAATTTCTAAAAAATATTTTTTAATTTTGGCCCTCCCTAAATTCTGGCTCCTTTGTCATATGCCCCTTTGCACGGCGCTGTAACGAAGGTCCGATTTAGAAAATGGAGGCCTAGGCATCGGTACTGTTTTGTTCCACTAAACATAATATATATTACACAGAATGGCGGATCCAAGACGGAGGTCATGGGGAGTCATGAACCCCCTCTGAACACCAACAAAAATATTCTAAAGATCATTTTTAAAATGAAATATACAGTAGAGTCCCGATTATCCGAGTACCTCTTAACCAAGTTTCCGTTTTCACCAAGTTATTTGCTTCGGATGGACTGATGACTTCCATTATTATGAAACAGCCATCATCATTTCTACTAAACATAATAATGGAAGCCATCAGTCCATCGGAAGAAAATGATCCATTCCAAAGGTATAAGTTCGATTGAAAAAAAACTATTTAATACTTTGAGCAGAAAGATGAGGCTACACCTGTAATTTTCATGACACTGATAGAATCACATACCTGCCAATGTGTACGGTTTCCTCTAAAATTGAATACAAACGTTTTTTGCCATTATTTAGTCGTTGAAAATTGTTAGACTTTTTAAATTGAATTTCCGGAAGTGATAGCAAATTGTGACGACATTTCTGTGGCTGTCAACTCGTAAAATTGGGCTAAAAATGCTGACTTTGACAACATTTTCTAAATGAACCTTTACCTTTATAAGAAAATGGGAAACTCTTTAATTTCTTGGTATCTGAATAAAATCGGTAAATTTTATATTTTTACGAATATTAATGCAAATTTTTTGTATTTACGAATGAAAACGACTTCGCGAAAGTATCAGAAAAGTAGTTAATTTGGATTTGGGAAAAGTTTTCAATATAAAAAATTCTCATAAAGAGATGTGATCCCTTCCCACCCAAAAAAGGAAATCCATGACCCCCCTCTAAATGGTGAGCTTGATCCGCTCTTGCTTATTACTGGGTTATATGACTTTTATTTTAACATAGTGTTAAAGTGTGTGGATCTATAAATTTCTGCTATAGCATAAAAGTGTAAATCAAATTCAAAAAGTTCAAAGATTACTTATATTAATTCACTTATCTGTGGGTAAATCAGTTGTGAATAACAGGAAGTTAATTTTCAGCGGAGTTATTGTGAAGTATAATTGGGAGTTCTTTTTCTAAAGCTGTCTTGTTAAAACATCATAGTAAAATGTATTTCTAAGCTGTAAGGGTCTTTGCTAATAAAGTCATGTATAATAAACGTAATTTACTGTGTAAGAATTAAGCTGAATTTATCTGCGCGGTATTCATGAGTATGAAGATGAGATTTAGCGTTTTGTAAAATAACGAATGGAAAAATACCTTATTTTGTTTCAAATAATATAAAATAAAAAAAATTAACGGTTTAGTATCATATTTAATTTTGTTTTATTGATTAGTCCAGGATTTAAAGATTGAAAGTAACTTGAGAAGTGATTAGTGCTTGCTTTATTTGGGGCATTCAATAACCTTTTTCAATCTTGAATCAAGGAAACTCTGTTTGAGCTTCTATTTGGCACGTATTCATATTGCGTGTTAAAGATGTCACAGAAGAAAAATTAATAGTGAAGGAGGAATCCTTGAAATTTTCGTTTTTTTTAAATTTTAGCTTTAGATGCTGCAATGTTTATTTTGCTTTCGATTACGGCATTTAAGTAAATACGTGTATCTATAGCTGCCAAGTCAACTAATTTTAGAGTACCATTATTTCATTATAAAAATATTTGTTTTATTTAATAGCAGAAATTCGATTAAATAAAACAAATTTTACTAGTAGACTCCCGATTATCCGAGTCATGCTTAACCGAGTTTCTGCTTTACCAGAGTTATTTTTTTTAGTGGACTGGTGGATTCCATTATTATGAAACAGCCATTATAAATGAAGTGTTAGGTGAAGATGAAAGACTGCTCTTTCATCTTCACCTAACACTTCATTTATAATGGTTGTTTCATAATAATGGAATCCATTAAAAGAAACTGCTTCATTGAAAAAGTATAAGTTCAATTAAAAAAAAACTATTTAATTATAGCTATTATAAACTATTTATAATAGCAGAAAGAAGAGGCTACACCTGCAATTTTAATAACACTAATAGAATAACATAGCTGCCAATTTGTACAGTTTTCTTACCTATAAAATTTAATACACATTTTTGCTATATTTAATCGTTGACAATTACTTGACTTGGGCAAAATTTACTGGTAAGTTTTAGGGGTAAGAAAAAAATCTTAGAAATTGGTAGCTATGCAGTAGCATAATACTGCAGATAAAAAACTGCTGCAAAAGTGACATTCAACAAACAAAAAAACTATCAAGGTGTTAGGTGAAGATGAAAGACTGCTCTTTCATCTACACCTAACACTTCATTTATGATGGCTGTTTCATAATAATGGAATCCATTAAAAGAAACTGATTCATTCAAAAAGTATAAGTTCGATTGCAAAAACTATTTAATATTTTGAGCAGAAAGAAGAGGCTACAGCTGCAATTTTAATGACACTAATAGAATCACACAGCTGCCAATTTGTACAGTTTTCTTACCTATAAAATTTAATACACATTTTTGCTATATTTATTCGTTGACAATTGTTAGACTTGGGATTGACTTGGGCAAAATTTACTGGTAAGTTTTAGTGGTAAGATAAAAATCTTGGCAATTGGTAGCTATGCAGTAGCGAATACTGCAAAAAAAAAAAAAAAAAAAAAAAAAAAAAAAAAAAAAGAAAAAGAAAAAACGGCAGCAAAAGTAGCATTCAACAAACAAAAAAAAACTATCAAGGGCTTTTTTAAATAAACAATTTCATTCCCTGTTTTTCTTAAAAGTAACGAAAATGTACATCAAAGAAATGTAACTAGTACCATAAAAATTAATAAATTAAGTGGGAATTTATATTTCATCTCCTTAGTTGGTGACGATTTGTGTAAATCCGGTTCATCCGAGATTTTTGCTTATCCGGGGTGAGCTTGGTCCATTTTAACTCCGATAATCGAGACTCTACTGTACTCTGAAAAGTGGCATTAAAAATCGTGAAGCTTAGTGGCTATGTTGTATATATAGAAACACACACACACACGCATATATATAATGTTCTAAACTATTTATTTATTTCTTTTTAATTTTTAACAAAGTAAAATATTAATTAGCAAAATATTTGTTTTACAGAATGAAAACTATTTTACATTTAATGGAGGAACTTTCCGTGAAGCATTCTTTGGCATTTTTGAAAATTTACAATAAAATGGAAAACTGGAATCGTTCCAAATGTCGATTGTAACAAACCGATATTTTCTCCAGTTATGTTTTCAGTGGAGAGGGTAATAATAGGAACTTTGCCGCTGGCGGACGACTTCACTATTAATATTAAAGCGCAAAAAGTGTACAACAGAAGAACTGCTATTTTTATGGCTAAATTTATTGCTGAAATACCATCAATTTTAAATGTTTTTTTAGGCAGAATGATAAGTCGTAAGTCATTTTTTCCCCACAGAAAATGTAAATTTTAGCTTATTTATCTATTTTAAGACATGGAATATACATTTCAATATAAAATAAGATTTGAGAAACGATAAATATGTGCAATATACAAAAACCATGAAATAAAAAAGCACAAATAACCGAATAAATTATGAATGAAATTTTGTATTATAAATCTTCACAAAACAGCCTCTCTTTTACTGTAAGGGGAAATAAAAAAAGAGAAATAACAGTACACGTTTAGTATTCTCCAGACATTAGAGCCTAAACACTCGCTGCATACGACATTTGCAAGCTAATGTTAAACCAAAGAAGGCGTTCCCTACAAAATTTCCCTTTTGTATTTCAATCTTTTTAACACTAACCAACATTGTTGAAAAGTGTTATGACTTCGGTTTGTCTGTCTGCCTTCCGTCCCTGCTCTAACTCTGGTAATTATACTTGGGTTGCCATGGGATATTTATACATTATTTAAGTTTATTATAGAATGTTCGGTACTGAAAACGAAGTGTGTAGCATTTACAGTTGATTTACATGGACACACAAAAGAATTCTGTCGGGGGGGAGGGGGGTGGATTGTTTACGGTGGTTTTATGATACTTTAATCATAAATTAACAAGAACGTAAAATCATGCTTCAAGAATAGGTTATCAAACAGTTTCCAACACATTTAGAATACTATAATAAAACCCCACAGTTTAATAAGATGAAAAGGATGTCTAAATAAACAATTTGTAAAACGCATAACACATTTGAAAACACAATTTCAGCAATTCCCATCAAAAGTCGAAAAAAATCTGAATTTTTTGTGCAGCCCTGTTTATGAACTATAGATTTATTGTATAGTGCATAGTATACTAAATTTAATTCAGTTAAGGAGCGCATAGAACAGTTGAAATTTCCCCATCAGCAATTTCCATCAATAAACAAATATGTACTTCAGATATTTTGTGCAGTCCTGTATATGATGTATAGAATTTATACACACTAAGTAATATGCAAAGAAAAAAAATTAGTTTAAAAACGCGTACCACAGCGATAAACAGATTTCCAGCTATTATTGCTCATAGAGAGAAGTATACGAATTATTTTGTGGATCCCCTGTACATGAACGATGAATGCTATATATACCATAGTCTATAGTAAGTATCTTGCAATGCACCTCAGAGATACACCATATGACCAAAGGTGACCGGTCACTTGCGATTTCAGACGTTTTGTTAAATATCTAGAAAAATTCATGAGAAATTAACCTGAAAATGCGAATGTGTAAACAATATAGTATAGGTCATATATTTCCGCGATGATTTTTTCCCGAAACCCCATAGGGCGCCGTCAACGAATTGAAAAAGAACGAATATCTTTTGGATAACCGTATAAAAACTAATGTAGCAAAAGCGTTCAAATTCGAGATTATTAATAAGTGGCTTATTGGAATATACTGTGTTCATTTTTATGAGAATAGCATGTATATTCATAGAGAAATTAAGGTTTTTATAAAAACAATCCCAAATTTTGCCAAGTTTTTGGCTGATAATTTGCAGAGTTCTTAAAATAAAAAAAAGTACTTTTCAGAAAATATGACGAACAACATTGTACACAACACTCTGCAATCAGAATTTAAAAAAAATAATAAAAAAATTGGATGAAAAATGAGCAGGTTTACTAAAAAATGTTTCACAGCGCATGCGCAAACGTAATCAAAATATAATATTGCACAATGTATTAGCTAAGTATATAGAGCAACTTTTGTGAAAGTCTCGAAATCATAGCTTTAAAATTCTGAAAATTATCGTCGATAGAATAAGCTCGAAATCCGTTGTTTCCAAAAAGAAGCAAAAATATGAGGGGTTGTATCAAATATCTGTTGCTTAGTGCCAAGATAGCGTACACAATATTCACAATGTTGCACGTACTACTATATTTGGATACAACCCCTCATCTTTTTGCTCCCTTTTGGGAACAACCGATTTCGGGCTTATTCTATCGATGATAATTTTCAGAATTTCCAAGCTATGATTTTGAGACTTTCACAAAAGTTACACTATATACTTAGCTAATACATTATGCATATTATATTTTGGTTGCATGGCGCATGCGCAGTGAAACATTTTTTAGTAAACCTGCTAATTTTTTATCCAATTTTTATTATTTTTTTAATTCCGATTGCAGGGTATTGTGTAAATTATTGTTTGTCAGATTTTCTGAAAAGAACTTTTTTTTTATATTAAGAACTTTGCAAAATTATAAGCAAAAAACTTGGCGAAATTTGGGACTGTTTTTATAAAAACCTTAATTTTTCTACGAGTATACATGCTATTCTCATAAAAATGAACACAGTACATTACAATAAGCCACTTATTAATAATCTCCAGTTTGAACGCTTTTGCTACATTAGTTTTTAAAGGGTTATCCAAAAGATATTCATTCGTTTTCAATTGGTTGACGGTCGCCAATGGGGTTTCGGGAAAAAAAAATCTTCGCGGAAATATATGACCTATACTATACTGTTTATACACCTGCAGTTTTAGGTTAAATCCTCATGTACTTTTTTTAGATATTTAACAAAACGTCTAAAATCGCAAGTGACCGGTCATCTTTGGCCATATAGTGTATATCAATTTGAATATATCTGAAATAGAATAACATGAAGAAAATACAGCACAAGCAATTTTTCCCCACAGGCCGTAATGTAATTTATTTCTTTTGAGTGTCCCTGTAAATGAATGATGACCTTGTCTTTGCTATTCATGAAATATTCTATAGTAAGCATCTTGTAGTGCAGTTCAGAGATATGCATAAATTTCAATATTTTTGAAATTGGGAAACACCATTAAAAACTACTGCAAGCGATTTTTCCGCATAGGCCGTTATGTAACGGAATTATTTTGAATGTCCCTGTAAAGGAACTATAACAGCTACACGCTTCATTTTCAATGTCAAACATGCCATAATAAATATCAATAACATATATTAATTTCATGGTGGTCCGACTATATTTACGCTACTTACTAGGGAACGTTCCCAGGTGCAAGTTGTAGATTTGGATGAGAGTGGTATCAAAAGAAAGGTCTCGTCATGTACATCAAAATGTCCAAAGGAACTACCCGTCGGAATCCAACCGTTTTCGAGATATCCTCACTTGAAGTGTGAATAAGTAAATAAATAAATTGGCTGGCAGGCATATAAATTGTTCGCAAGTTAAAAGTTTCTTTGCATTGTTTTAATCCTCTACCAATACCTTTTCCCGAGCTACGAGCAAAATCCTTTACACTCACACATTGCCGGTTATTTCCCCTCTATTAGACAGGCACTTCGCATTCTACGAAGTTTTCGTGTAGGGCTGCATTCGGAGAGTTTTTCCATCTGTTTTTGCTATTTCCAGCACCTTGTTTTATGCAAATATTTTGGCAAATGTGTGGGTGTAAAGGACTTTTCTCGTAGCTCAAGAAAAGGTATTGGTAGAGGATTAAAACAATGCAAAGGAACTTTTAACTTGCGAACAATTTATATGCCTGCCTGCCAATTTATTTATTTACTTATTCACACTTCAAGTGAGGATATCTCGAAAACGGTTGGATTCCGACGGGTAGTTCCATTGGGCTTTTTGATGTACATGACAAGACCTTTCTTTTGATACCACTCTCGTCCAAATCCACAACTTGCAACTGGGAACGTTCCCTAGTTAGAGCACAGGCAGACAGCAGACAGGCAGATAGATGGACAGACAGACAGACAAACAAAGCGAATTCATAAACATTTTTCAACGACTTTGGAAAGTGTTAAAAAGGATCATCGAGATGCACTTCAACATGTTTTCTATAAATTATGGAGTGCGTAAACATTGGTCATTCATTTAGAGAAACACACAAAAGAATTTAGTTACAAGGCCGACTATGATCGCCAACTGCTGGAAGAGTGACTTCAGCTGTGGTATGCATTTTTTAATTTTAACTAATTTTTAGTATATTAGGGAGTGTGTATAAACTTTACAAATCGTATGCAGGTTTGCACAAAAGAATTCGCACGCATTATCAGAGAACGGCAGCAATTGCAGAAAATGAAGTTTCACTGAGTAATGTGTTTTTAATTGTTTGTTTAGGTATGGGGTACATAAAAGGTTCTTTGTATGAAAAAAAATGAAATTTTTTAACAATATTCTAATATTGTTGGATAAATTGCCCTTTTGAAAATGGGAAAATGTATTTTTATTTCCGGAAAAAGTTGAAAATTCATATAATTCAAGGCATCATAATTTAATACGTTTTGGTTATATAGAAGAGTGGAGTTGTTAGTGTTTCACCTAGAGCCTAGAGCATATGGGAAGTGCTGTTAAACATAATTTATAGGACGCTATACTGTACAGCACTAAGTATTATCTTAATTTATATTTGAGTTTCTTGTGTCAAAGCAGTTCGGAAATAGGTACAGTTTATATACATTCTTAAATTTTCCAATAGTTAGAAGAGGTCAAAACTTGAGGATGCTAATGTTACATCCACGAGAAAAGTTTTAATTTATGTCTTCCCAAAAAAATTTCTTTCGAATGAATAGTTTCTTGTTTATTGAAATACAGTGAATGACCCAAACATAAACTTTGCATTTTTTCTATTAGAAATGTATTTTTTATTATGAAAGTTATTAATAAATTCTCATTTAAAGTTATGAATTATGACCTACATTAATTTTTACAAAAACAGAATGAGTGTTCGAAAGCCATGTGCGTTCAGTTTGCAGTTCATTTCAGTCATATATATATATTTTTTCAGATACAGACAAATATTATTTTTTTCTCGGTCAAAAGGCACACTGTTATCATTTATACCCACATAGGAAAATTGCAAAAAGCGACCAGAAGACAAGCAAATCAGAATTATGTGAAATTTTAATATAGCTTTTCTAAATTTATGTATATACCCCTAATACGTTTTCTTTTGGGAACGTCCATTCGTTACTCTTGTGATAATTAGAGCAAATTTTCACAAATACTTCCAATTATTTTATTACAAAATATAATTAAAACAAAAATTGATATAACCAGCTAAATACCACTGTGTTCCACACACAAACATATATCTAATTTGAAACAAAAAGCATTTTACTTATGTATATATTAAATGACTCTTGTGACACTCTGATCACAAGAGTAACAAAATTTTTGATTCATTATATTGACAAAGGAAAGGCTTTTTGTTACAAATTAGATATATATTATGCGAGTATAACATAATTGAATTTAACTGGTTATATCAGCTTTTGATTTAATTATATTTTGTAATAAAATAATTGGAAGTATTTGTAAAAATTTTCTCTAATGGTCACAAGAGTAACAACGGACGTTCCCTTATGTAACTTTATTAAGGTTTTAGAAAAATATACAAGGTGTTTCCGAGTTCGACCGACAAATTTAGAGGGGTGATAGTAAGCATTAACGAAAAATTACCATAGAACATGGGGTCGCAAACCACGTATTTAATCAAAAATACAAAAAGTTCTACCCGGGTTACAGTTAGACTGATAATAAACTTACCGTTGCTACAGTTAGACTTTTTATCTCAATGGCTCATTCAAATGTTAGACAATCATCAATAGACTGGGCGTAAAGTTGTAGATAACTCGGAATCCCATAAAAGTGCAAACACTGTTAAGCCACTGTTAAGTCAGCATAATAGTCGCACCTAGAGTTTCACACTGAAAAATTGGCAAAAAAATGTGCGACTAATACGCGATTAAACACTACTTTTCGCAGATTGACTGTGGTAGCAATACGATATGATAGATCGAATTTCTGAATTTAGTATATATAAGTATATATAGTATATATAAGTATATATAGTTAGTATATATAATATAAGTCATATAAGTCGATATGACAGACACCTGTTTTTTTAAATTGGTTAAAAATTAAATATGTGTACTTGCACATAAAATAGGGTCAGGTGGGGTGGAATGGGTAATACTGTTTTGTGTCTGAATTAAAATCATACTATGTACAGAATATATTTGTAAATCATTTATATAATTTATTAACCATTCAACTTCCATTTTAAGTTTAAAAAAACATATTGGCAACATTTAACCCATTTAGAATCAGTTTTGAAAGGCACATGGTGAATGTCAACGTCACTTAGTGCTACATTAACTTTATTGTATTTTTTTAATTTTATTGCAGCAATAATTTTTTTATTGCATAGTTTGTACATAGCAGTGTCCTTTATTGACTGAAACAAACATGTAAGAAAAATTCTTTATTTTTTAAAAGTTATAATTAAAAATGTAAAGTGGGGTGAAATGGGTATACGATTAGGCTTAGGGAAAAAATACTTAGGAAAAAAAATCTAAAAAATATTTTAATGCCCAAGTGATTGAAACATCTGATCCTCGTACTTACATTGTAAGATTCCTGCATAAATCATCAATGGGAAACTTCTATACCTTTCCTAACAAAGATGACAAGATAGGTATCGACAGTAAACAACTTTCAGAAAGCACAGCCAACCAACACTTAATAATCAGGGACATTATGTATTTAATGAGAAAAAAATTGGCCAGTATAATTGTCAATAAATAATTTGATGTAATAAAATATATAATAAACTGGAATTCGGGTTATTGGTTGCTTTGAATGCCTTTTAAACTTGGTTACCCGTTCCACCCCATCCTATGGGGGTGGAATGGGCATAAAAACAGTCATCAGAAAAACTTTTTTTTAACGTTAATAAATAATTTTTTGAAAAACAATTACAATGAAAATGTGATGTCTATAAATGCAATGTAAACACTGAACCATTGCTTTCTATAAATTCCTTTCCAATTAGGAATGATTCCATAATCATTACAAAAATTTGTATTTTTATACCCATTCCACCCCACCTGACCCTATTTAATAGACAACAGGGGGCGGGGACTGAAGGAGGTGGAGAGCCCCTCATATAATACTAATGTTCACGGAAAATAAACAGTTTTTAATTATCAATGCATGCAATCTTATTTCCCTTTACAATTCATAAAATTAAATTTTCTGAAACCATTTGATATCTTATTTGCTGTAACATGAATATGAAAAAGAAAACTCAAACTGTTGCTTAAATTTTTGAAAAATTATATGAAATTAAGAAAGCATAAAAATGTGACACAGAGAGCTGACGTTGAGGACACCCGTCTTCATGTTTATTAATCAGAAGTGTAATAAATGATTATAGTACTCCTTTATGCACCGGGTCGTTTTTCGGCGATGAATTATCAAACAGAGAATACATAAAATATTAGTCTTCAGGCTTTAGTCATGTGATAAAAAAAAAAGTTTTCATTTGAAAGGCGATTGCTTTAGCCCCTTCCTTTCCTACGCCCCAAACACTTTATATAAAACACAATTTTGAACTTTCATTTATTTACATAAAGTGATCACGACCTTGGAAGAGGTCACTCTAAGGGGTTTTCTACCTCTACGCTTGAATGAGACGAAAGTGTGAAAATTCCGTCTGTAGAATTTCTTATCGATTTTTGGGAGGAGACAGGGAATTTTAAAAAAGAAAAAAAAATAACATAAAGGCGTAGTTAGCAAAGGGCGGAAAGTGAGGAATAATGCACAGAAATAATGTTCATGTCACGGAACATTATCATGCACTTTATATTTAAACTGAAAGGCAGCTCTTTTTATGTCTTTTCAAAATGATCACCGACCGCACCAGGGCTCGAGAATTAACGGCCTAAACTGACGTAATGCTATAAGGCGGTTTTGGGGGCGTGTCCAAATCTTCCTGTGGTTAGTGAGGTAAGAGACCTCAGACCTCAGACTTCTGTTCTTTATGAGCAGCGAACTTTTTCTTAAAGATATAACTTCACTTTTTTTTCTTTTTCTTTTTTTGGCATTGGCAATCCTTCAACATAATCAAGATGTAGTTTTGTCAGTTTTTCTTACATGAAAGATATCCTGTCATACATCGTCAGATCGCACATTTTTCAGTTTTATAAGTTCACATTTCTTATTGTCAAATTCATCTCCGGCGTAAATTTTGACAGTAGTAAACAGTTTTGCAAATAATTATTTTTCTCCTATCTCTCGAACTGAAAATAATTTGTTTTATGATTTTTTTTTTAATCTCAGGATCGCCTAAGTTACTATTGAATAATTGAATTAAACTTATTCTGTAGTTAAGTTTTATATAAGATGCGTATTACCAACGTGCGTTTCTAAGCCTGTTTAGAGTAAGGACATAAAAGTTTTACAAATAAGATTAAAAATTATAATTTAATTTTAAAACGTGTTAGGCTGATAAAAAATTGAAGATTTAAAAGGTATTTGTAATATGGAATAGATATCGTACACACGTATATATATATATACATAGCTTCCATCTTCTATGTTTTTTAAATTCATATGAGATTCTTGTAGTGTATGTTTAATTTTATTTATTAAGTAAAAATGTCGACTTTGCTGAATGTCGATAATAGCTGAATGCTATGTTTATTTGACATTTAATAAGCGTAGAAATTAGCAGACATGTATTTGTATATATGTGTGTGTATGTGTGTATGTATACACAAAAGAACGAATTAAAAATTTTAAAAACTAATAAATCGCCGATTATTTGGACAACAGTTATTCTGATAAAAAAATTTTAAAGATGGTTCGAAATTACGAAATATTACAATTACAAGTAGATTCTGAATACATTATTGAAGTTCATATAACATAAACTTTTTTATACTGTATATCTGGACCAATCTAATTCCTTTTGCTATTTTAGCAACATGTGAATTTTTTTGTGTAATTTATCGTACTTTTAATGAATATGCAGCATCAATTCATATAGTATTGTTTCATGTTTCTGTATCCTTACACATAAGGTCTTTGACAGAAATTTTGAATTGCACAAAATTACAAATATAAGCATTCTCTCTACTTGTTAAAAGTCAAGCTTGATTTGTGATTGCCTAAGCAGCGCGACATTTAGCACAGAGTTTGATACAACTTTTGTTTGACGATCCAGTCGCAGCCCACAGCTTTGCATAATACAGCATGGTGCGAAAATTCATCAGAAACTTTCGGCAATATGTATTTATAACTTATAAGCGTATTTTTAAAGTGAATAATTTTTTCATTATTTTATAAACAACTTTTTAAAGAATTAAAAACTTCCTACCATTTTAAAATAACATAATTATTAAAGTTGCGAAAGAAATATTGACTCACAAAGAACGCAACTAATTAATAAAAATTGAATCTGTGACTCTTCAATCCACAATCACTCTCTGAGTTGTCCGAATACTGCCGATAAAAAAAATATATACATTATATTTGCTTTGACAATTTTGACATTAAAAATATGCATAAAAATCACTTATAAACAGATTAAGTAAAATAATGCTAAAAAGTGATAAAATATCTTTATTAAGATTGACGATCGTTTCGTCGCACCAACGGTGACATTTTCAAAATCATTTATGATAGAAAATATTTTCACAAAATTTAAAAACAATAAAAATAGTAAACAATATCACGAGACATGATGCATAATGAAAAATATTGCAAACCTAAAATTAAATTAAAATTAAATGAGCTATTTGTGAGCGTAGATTAATTTCCATATAATTTAACAAAACAATAACATGGTAAACAATGCCACGAGACAACAAGCATAATGAAAAACATTGCAAAACATAAAATAAAAATAAAATTATCTTGGCTATTTGCGAGTGTGGATTAATTTTGACTATTGTTATTAAAATTACATAGCATCTCTTTCCAAATTTTAGGTAAATCAAGGGACACTGAATCATTACAAATATTTTTGTTGCGTAAAAATATCTCTATTGATTCTCGGATGATGGATGGTAAATAAAATCTTGATATATAAATTAACTTGCTATTTTTAAAATCAATCTGTAAAGGTTCTTCGGTGCATAATCTGGCTAAAGCTGTGGTTCTTCTGTTGTACTTGATGTCAGCTATATGTTCTTTGATTCTGGTTTTAAGTTTTCTACTTGTTATACCTATATAAAACTGTTTTGTTCCATCTTCTTTTGTGGAGGGTATTTCGTATACTCCTGATAACTGGTTTGACTCTATTGGATCTATTTTCTTGCATACTATATTTTTTAATTTCATAGAAGGTTTTGCGACTAGGGAGATATTGAATTTATTGAGTTTATATTTCAAACGTTCGAAGAAACCAGGAAAATATTGTAAAGTGGATAAGATGGAATTTTGTGGATTGAAACTTCTTTTCTTTTTATTCTTCAAGCTCTTAATTATTTTTTCTATGGTGTTTTCTTTGTATCTATTGTTTCTTGCAATATCATACATTTTATTTATTTCATTATTTAATTGCTCGGGGATACAAACAGTGAATTCTCTATGAATAGAATGTCGAAATGCAGAAACTTTGTATGAAAAAGGTGCTTGAGCATTATGAGGGATAATGGATTGACTGGCTATGGGTTTTCTGTAAACAGTGCGTTCTATTCCTTGGTGCGTCTTGATTAGTAATACATCTAAATAAGGTAGCGTACCATTTTGTTCTATTTCCAATGTGAATTTAATTTTAGAATCAAGGCTATTAATCTGGTTTTAAGAATTATTGAGCAAGGTATCTGCATGTTGCCATATGATGAAAATATCGTCTACGTATCTGATTCATGCATGGGTGTATAATCCAATTTATAT